>OY744478.1:9312470-9731573 GCA_963556175.1 Tipula confusa | reverse complement strand
CTGCAACTGCAAGGGGTTAGCCTTTCCAAATTTACGAATTTCATTGTTAATTCGATACAACACGTAATAGTGATCCGATTGTAATGAATGATACCTTAATCAAAAGCTCTGATCATCAGTATAAATACTATTATAAAATATGTATACATTTCAGCAAAAAATTGTATACAAAAATCAGCAAATCTGCAAGGGGTTAGCCTTTGCAAATTTACGAATTTCATTGTTAATTCGATACAACACGTAATAGTGGCCCGATTGTAATGAATGATACCTTAATCAAAAGCTCTGATCATCAGTATAAATACTATTATAAAATATGTATACATTTCAGCAAAAAAATTGTATACAAAAAACCAGCAAATCTGCAAGGGATTAGCCTTTGCAAATTTACGAATTTCATTGTTAATTCGATACAACACGTACTAGTGGCACGATTGCGATGAATGATACCTTAATCAAAAGCTCTGATCATCAGTATAAATACTACTATAAAATATGTATTTATTTCAGCAAAAAAATTGTATACAAAAAATCAGCAAATCTGCATAGGGGTTAGCCTTTCCAAATTTACGAATTTCATTGTTAATTCGATACAACACGTAATAGTGCCCGATTGTAATGAATGATACCTTAATCAAAAGCTCTGATCATCAGTATAAATACTATTATAAAATATGTATACATTTCAGCAAAAAAAATGTATACAAAAATCAGCAAATCTGCATGGGGTTAGCCTTTGCAAATTTACGAATTTCATTGTTAATTCGATACAACACGTACTAGTGGCACGATTGCGATGAATGATACCTTAATCAAAAGCTCTGATCATCAGTATACATACTACTATAAAATATGTATTTATTTCAGCAAAAAAATTGTATACAAAAAATTAGCAAATCTGCATAGGGGTTAGCCTTTCCAAATTTACGAATTTCATTGTTAATTCGATACAACACGTAATAGTGGCCCGATTGTAATGAATGATACCTTAATCAAAAGCTCTGATCATCAGTATAAATACTATTATAAAATATATATACATTTCAGCAAAAAAATTGTATACAAAAAATCAGCAAATCTGCAAGGGGTTAGCCTTTGCAAATTTACGAATTTCATTGTTAATTCGATACAACACGTAATAGTGGCCCGATTGTAATGAATGATACCTTAATCAAAAGCTCTGATCATCAGTATAAATACTACTATAAAATATGTATTTATTTCAGCAAAAAAATTGTATACAAAAAATTAGCAAATCTGCATAGGGGTTAGCCTTTCCAAATTTACGAATTTCATTGTTAATTCGATACAACACGTAATAGTGGCCCGATTGTAATGAATGATACCTTAATCAAAAGCTCTGATCATCAGTATAAATACTATTATAAAATATATATACATTTCAGCAAAAAAATTGTATACAAAAAATCAGCAAATCTGCAAGGGGTTAGCCTTTGCAAATTTACGAATTTCATTGTTAATTCGATACAACACGTACTAGTGGCACGATTGCGATGAATGATACCTTAATCAAAAGCTCTGATCATCAGTATACATACTACTATAAAATATGTATTTATTTCAGCAAAAAATTGTATACAAAAAATTAGCAAATCTGCATAGGGGTTAGCCTTTCCAAATTTACGAATTTCATTGTTAATTCGATACAACACGTAATAGTGGCCCGATTGTAATGAATGATACCTTAATCAAAAGCTCTGATCATCAGTATAAATACTACTATAAAATATGTATTTATTTCAGCAAAAAAATTGTATACAAAAAATCAGCAAATCTGCAAGGGGTTAGCCTTTGCAAATTTACGAATTTCATTGTTAATTCGATACAACACGTACTAGTGGCACGATTGCGATGAATGATACCTTAATCAAAAGCTCTGATCATCAGTATAAATACTACTTTAAAATATGTATTTATTTCAGCAAAAAAATTGTATACAAAAAATCAGCAAATCTGCATAGGGGTTAGCCTTTCCAAATTTACGAATTTCATTGTTAATTCGATACAACACGTACTAGTGGCACGATTACGATGAATGATACCTTAATCAAAAGCTCTGATAATCAGTATAAATACTACTATAAAATATGTATTTATTTCAGCAAAAAATTGTATACAAAAAATCAGCAAATCTGCATAGGGGTTAGCCTTTCCAAATTTACGAATTTCATTGTTAATTCGATACAACACGTAATAGTGGCCCGATTGTAATGAATGATACCTTAACCAAAAGCTCTGATCATCAGTATAAATACTATTATAAAATATGTATACATTTCAGCAAAAAAATTGTATACAAAAAATTAGCAAATCTGCAAGGGGTTAGCCTTTGCAAATTTACGAATTTCATTGTTAATTCGATACAACACGTACTAGTGGCACGATTGCGATGAATGATACCTTAATCAAAAGCTCTGATCATCAGTATAAATACTACTATAAAATATGTATTTATTTCAGCAAAAAAATTGTATACAAAAAATCAGCAAATCTGCATAGGGGTTAGCCTTTCCAAATTTATGAATTTCATTGTTAATTCGATACAACACGTAATAGTGGCCCGATTGTAATGAATGATACCTTAATCAAAAGCTCTGATCATCAGTATAAATACTATTATAAAATATGTATACATTTCAGCAAAAAAAATGTATACAAAAAATCAGCAAATCTGCAAGGAGTTAGCCTTTGCAAATTTACGAATTTCATTGTTAATTCGATACAACACGTACTAGTGGCACGATTGCGATGAATGATACCTTAATCAAAAGCTCTGATCATCAGTATAAATACAACTATAAAATATGTATTTATTTCAGCAAAAAAATTGTATACAAAAAATCAGCAAATCTGCAAGGGGTTAGCCTTTCCAAATTTACGAATTTCATTGTTAATTCGATACAACACGTAATAGTGGCCCGATTGTAATGAATGATACCTTAATCAAAAGCTCTGATCATCAGTATAAATACTATTATAAAATATGTATACATTTCAGCAAAAAAATTGTATACAAAAAATCAGCAAATCTGCAAGGGGTTAGCTTTTGCAAATTTACGAATTTCATTGTTAATTCGATACAACACGTACTAGTGGCACGATCGCGATGAATGATACCTTAATCAAAAGCTCTGATCATCAGCATACATACTACTATAAAATATGTATTTATTTCAGCAAAAAAATTGTATACAAAAAATCAGCAAATCTGCATAGGGGTTAGCCTTTCCAAATTTACGAATTTCATTGTTAATTCGATACAACACGTAATAGTGGCCCGATTGTAATGAATGATACCTTAATCAAAAGCTCTGATCATCAGTATAAATACTATTATAAAATATATATACATTTCAGCAAAAAAATTGTATACAAAAAATCAGCAAATCTGCAAGGGGTTAGCCTTTGCAAATTTACGAATTTCATTGTTAATTCGATACAACACGTACTAGTGGCACGATTGCGATGAATGATACCTTAATCAAAAGCTCTGATCATCAGTATACATACTACTATAAAATATGTATTTATTTCAGCAAAAAAATTGTATACAAAAAATTAGCAAATCTGCATAGGGGTTAGCCTTTCCAAATTTACGAATTTCATTGTTAATTCGATACAACACGTACTAGTGGCACGATTGCGATGAATGATACCTTAATCAAAAGCTCTGATCATCAGTATACATACTACTATAAAATATGTATTTATTTCAGCAAAAAAATTGTATACAAAAAATCAGCAAATCTGCATAGGGGTTAGCCTTTCCAAATTTATGAATTTCATTGTTAATTCGATACAACACGTAATAGTGGCCCGATTGTAATGAATGATACCTTAATCAAAAGCTCTGATCATCAGTATAAATACTATTATAAAATATGTATACATTTCAGCAAAAAAAATGTATACAAAAAATCAGCAAATCTGCAAGGAGTTAGCCTTTGCAAATTTACGAATTTCATTGTTAATTCGATACAACACGTACTAGTGGCACGATTGCGATGAATGATACCTTAATCAAAAGCTCTGATCATCAGTATAAATACAACTATAAAATATGTATTTATTTCAGCAAAAAAATTGTATACAAAAAATCAGCAAATCTGCAAGGGGTTAGCCTTTCCAAATTTACGAATTTCATTGTTAATTCGATACAACACGTAATAGTGGCCCGATTGTAATGAATGATACCTTAATCAAAAGCTCTGATCATCAGTATAAATACTATTATAAAATATGTATACATTTCAGCAAAAAAATTGTATACAAAAAATCAGCAAATCTGCAAGGGGTTAGCTTTTGCAAATTTACGAATTTCATTGTTAATTCGATACAACACGTACTAGTGGCACGATCGCGATGAATGATACCTTAATCAAAAGCTCTGATCATCAGTATACATACTACTATAAAATATGTATTTATTTCAGCAAAAAAATTGTATACAAAAAATCAGCAAATCTGCATAGGGGTTAGCCTTTCCAAATTTACGAATTTCATTGTTAATTCGATACAACACGTAATAGTGGCCCGATTGTAATGAATGATACCTTAATCAAAAGCTCTGATCATCAGTATAAATACTATTATAAAATATATATACATTTCAGCAAAAAAATTGTATACAAAAAATCAGCAAATCTGCAAGGGGTTAGCCTTTGCAAATTTACGAATTTCATTGTTAATTCGATACAACACGTACTAGTGGCACGATTGCGATGAATGATACCTTAATCAAAAGCTCTGATCATCAGTATAAATACTACTATAAAATATGTATTTATTTCAGCAAAAAAATTGTATACAAAAAATCAGCAAATCTGCATAGGGGTTAGCCTTTCCAAATTTACGAATTTCATTGTTAATTCGATACAACACGTAATAGTGGCCCGATTGTAATGAATGATACCTTAATCAAAAGCTCTGATCATCAGTATAAATACTATTATAAAATATATATACATTTCAGCAAAAAAATTGTATACAAAAAATCAGCAAATCTGCAAGGGGTTAGCCTTTGCAAATTTACGAATTTCATTGTTAATTCGATACAACACGTACTAGTGGCACGATTGCGATGAATGATACCTTAATCAAAAGCTCTGATCATCAGTATACATACTACTATAAAATATGTATTTATTTCAGCAAAAAAATTGTATACAAAAAATTAGCAAATCTGCATAGGGGTTAGCCTTTCCAAATTTACGAATTTCATTGTTAATTCGATACAACACGTAATAGTGGCCCGATTGTAATGAATGATACCTTAATCAAAAGCTCTGATCATCAGTATAAATACTACTATAAAATATGTATTTATTTCAGCAAAAAAATTGTATACAAAAAATCAGCAAATCTGCAAGGGGTTAGCCTTTGCAAATTTACGAATTTCATTGTTAATTCGATACAACACGTACTAGTGGCACGATTGCGATGAATGATACCTTAATCAAAAGCTCTGATCATCAGTATAAATACTACTTTAAAATATGTATTTATTTCAGCAAAAAAATTGTATACAAAAAATCAGCAAATCTGCATAGGGGTTAGCCTTTCCAAATTTACGAATTTCATTGTTAATTCGATACAACACGTACTAGTGGCACGATTACGATGAATGATACCTTAATCAAAAGCTCTGATAATCAGTATAAATACTACTATAAAATATGTATTTATTTCAGCAAAAAAATTGTATACAAAAAATCAGCAAATCTGCATAGGGGTTAGCCTTTCCAAATTTACGAATTTCATTGTTAATTCGATACAACACGTAATAGTGGCCCGATTGTAATGAATGATACCTTAACCAAAAGCTCTGATCATCAGTATAAATACTATTATAAAATATGTATACATTTCAGCAAAAAAATGTATACAAAAAACCAGCAAATCTGCAAGGGGTTAGCCTTTGCAAATTTACGAATTTCATTGTTAATTCGATACAACACGTACTAGTGGCACGATTGCGATGAATGATACCTTAATCAAAAGCTCTGATCATCAGTATAAATACTACTATAAAATATGTATTTATTTCAGCAAAAAAATTGTATACAAAAAATCAGCAAATCTGCATAGGGGTTAGCCTTTCCAAATTTATGAATTTCATTGTTAATTCGATACAACACGTAATAGTGGCCCGATTGTAATGAATGATACCTTAATCAAAAGCTCTGATCATCAGTATAAATACTATTATAAAATATGTATACATTTCAGCAAAAAAAATGTATACAAAAAATCAGCAAATCTGCAAGGAGTTAGCCTTTGCAAATTTACGAATTTCATTGTTAATTCGATACAACACGTACTAGTGGCACGATTGCGATGAATGATACCTTAATCAAAAGCTCTGATCATCAGTATAAATACAACTATAAAATATGTATTTATTTCAGCAAAAAAATTGTATACAAAAAATCAGCAAATCTGCAAGGGGTTAGCCTTTCCAAATTTACGAATTTCATTGTTAATTCGATACAACACGTAATAGTGGCCCGATTGTAATGAATGATACCTTAATCAAAAGCTCTGATCATCAGTATAAATACTATTATAAAATATGTATACATTTCAGCAAAAAAATTGTATACAAAAAATCAGCAAATCTGCAAGGGGTTAGCTTTTGCAAATTTACGAATTTCATTGTTAATTCGATACAACACGTACTAGTGGCACGATCGCGATGAATGATACCTTAATCAAAAGCTCTGATCATCAGTATACATACTACTATAAAATATGTATTTATTTCAGCAAAAAAATTGTATACAAAAAATCAGCAAATCTGCATAGGGGTTAGCCTTTCCAAATTTACGAATTTCATTGTTACTTCGATACAACACGTAATAGTGGCCCGATTGTAATGAATGATACCTTAATCAATAGCTCTGATCATCAGTATAAATACTACTATAAATATGTATTTATTTCAGCAAAAAAATTGTATACAAAAAATCAGCAAATCTGCAAGGGGTTAGCCTTTGCAAATTTACGAATTTCATTGTTAATTCGATACAACACGTACTAGTGGCACGATTACGATGAATGATACCTTAATCAAAAGCTCTGATCATCAGTATAAATACTACTATAAATATGTATTTATTTCAGCAAAAAAATTGTATACAAAAAATCAGCAAATTTGCATAGGGGTTAGCCTTTCCAAATTTACGAATTTCATTGTTAATTCGATACAACACGTAATAGTGGCCCGATTGTAATGAATGATACCTTAATCAATAGCTCTGATCATCAGTATAAATACTACTATAAATATGTATTTATTTCAGCAAAAAAATTGTATACAAAAAATCAGCAAATCTGCATAGGGGTTAGCCTTTCCAAATTTACGAATTTCATTGTTAATTCGATACAACACGTAATAGTGGCCCGATTGTAATGAATGATACCTTAATCAATAGCTCTGATCATCAGTATAAATACTACTATAAATATGTATTTATTTCAGCAAAAAAATTGTATACAAAAAATCAGCAAATCTGCAAGGGGTTAGCCTTTGCAAATTTACGAATTTCATTGTTAATTCGATACAACACGTAATAGTGGCCCGATTGTAATGAATGATACCTTAATCAAAAGCTCTGATCATCAGTATAAATACTACTATAAAATATGTATTTGTTTCAGCAAAAAAATTGTATACAAAAAATCAGCAAATCTGCAAGGGGTTAGCCTTTGCAAATTTACGAATTTCATTGTTAATTCGATACAACACGTACTAGTGGCACGATTGCGATGAATGATACCTTAATCAAAAGCTCTGATCATCAGTATAAATACTACTATAAAATATGTATACATTTCAGCAAAAAAATTGTATACAAAAAATCAGCAAATCTGCATAGGGGTTAGCCTTTCCAAATTTACGAATTTCATTTTTAATTCGATACAACACGTAATAGTGGCCCGATTGTAATGAATGATACCTTAATCAAAAGCTCTGATCATCAGTATAAATACTACTATAAAATATGTATTTATTTCAGCAAAAAAATTGTATACAAAAAATCAGCAAATCTGCAAGGGGTTAGCCTTTGCAAATTTACGAATTTCATTGTTAATTCGATACAACACGTACTAGTGGCACGATTGCGATGAATGATACCTTAATCAAAAGCTCTGATCATCAGTATAAATACTACTATAAAATATGTATTTATTTCAGCAAAAAAATTGTATACAGAAAATCAGCAAATCTGCATAGGGGTTAGCCTTTCCAAATTTACGAATTTCATTTTTAATTCGATACAACACGTAATAGTGGCCCGATTGTAATGAATGATACCTTAATCAAAAGCTCTGATCATCAGTATAAATACTATTATAAAATATGTATACATTTCAGCAAAAAAAAATGTATACAAAAAATCAGCAAATCTGCATGGGGTTAGCCTTTGCAAATTTACGAATTTCATTGTTAATTCGATACAACACGTACTAGTGGCACGATTGCGATGAATGATACCTTAATCAAAAGCTCTGATCATCAGTATACATACTACTATAAAATATGTATTTATTTCAGCAAAAAAATTGTATACAAAAAATTAGCAAATCTGCATAGGGGTTAGCCTTTCCAAATTTACGAATTTCATTGTTAATTCGATACAACACGTAATAGTGGCCCGATTGTAATGAATGATACCTTAATCAAAAGCTCTGATCATCAGTATAAATACTACTATAAAATATGTATTTATTTCAGCAAAAAAATTGTATACAAAAAATCAGCAAATCTGCAAGGGGTTAGCCTTTGCAAATTTACGAATTTCATTGTTAATTCGATACAACACGTACTAGTGGCACGATTGCGATGAATGATACCTTAATCAAAAGCTCTGATCATCAGTATAAATACTACTTTAAAATATGTATTTATTTCAGCAAAAAAATTGTATACAAAAAATCAGCAAATCTGCATAGGGGTTAGCCTTTCCAAATTTACGAATTTCATTGTTAATTCGATACAACACGTACTAGTGGCACGATTACGATGAATGATACCTTAATCAAAAGCTCTGATCATCAGTATAAATACTACTATAAAATATGTATTTATTTCAGCAAAAAAATTGTATACAAAAAATCAGCAAATCTGCATAGGGGTTAGCCTTTCCAAATTTACGAATTTCATTGTTAATTCGATACAACACGTAATAGTGGCCCGATTGTAATGAATGATACCTTAATCAAAAGCTCTGATCATCAGTATAAATACTATTATAAAATATGTATACATTTCAGCAAAAAAAATGTATACAAAAAATCAGCAAATCTGCAAGGGGTTAGCCTTTGCAAATTTACGAATTTCATTTTTAATTCGATACAACACGTAATAGTGGCCCGATTGCGATGAATGATACCTTAATCAAAAGCTCTGATCATCAGTATAAATACTATTATAAAATATGTATACATTTCAGCAAAAAAATTGTATACGAAAAATCAGCAAATCTGCAAGGAGTTAGCCTTTGCAAATTTACGAATTTCATTGTTAATTCGATACAACACGTACTAGTGGCACGATTGCGATGAATGATACCTTAATCAAAAGCTCTGATCATCAGTATAAATACAACTATAAAATATGTATTTATTTCAGCAAAAAAATTGTATACAAAAAATCAGCAAATCTGCATAGGGGTTAGCCTTTCCAAATTTACGAATTTCATTGTTAATTCGATACAACACGTAATAGTGGCCCGATTGTAATGAATGATACCTTAATCAAAAGCTCTGATCATCAGTATAAATACTATTATAAAATATGTATACATTTCAGCAAAAAAATTGTATACAAAAAATCAGCAAATCTGCAAGGGGTTAGCTTTTGCAAATTTACGAATTTCATTGTTAATTCGATACAACACGTACTAGTGGCACGATCGCGATGAATGATACCTTAATCAAAAGCTCTGATCATCAGTATACATACTACTATAAAATATGTATTTATTTCAGCAAAAAAATTGTATACAAAAAATCAGCAAATCTGCATAGGGGTTAGCCTTTCCAAATTTACGAATTTCATTGTTAATTCGATACAACACGTAATAGTGGCCCGATTGTAATGAATGATACCTTAATCAAAAGCTCTGATCATCAGTATAAATACTACTATAAAATATGTATTTATTTCAGCAAGAAAATTGTATACAAAAAATCAGCAAATCTGCAAGGGGTTAGCCTTTGCAAATTTACGAATTTCATTGTTAATTCGATACAACACGTACTAGTGGCACGATTGCGATGAATGATACCTTAATCAAAAGCTCTGATCATCAGTATAAATACTACTATAAAATATGTATTTATTTCAGCAAAAAAATTGTATACAAAAAATCAGCAAATCTGCAAGGGGTTAGCCTTTGCAAATTTACGAATTTCATTGTTAATTCGATACAACACGTACTAGTGGCACGATTGCGATGAATGATACCTTAATCAAAAGCTCTGATCATCAGTATAAATACTACTATAAAATATGTATACATTTCAGCAAAAAAATTGTATACAAAAAATCAGCAAATCTGCATAGGCCTTTCCAAATTTACGAATTTCATTGTTAATTCGATACAACACGTAATAGTGGCCCGATTGTAATGAATGATACCTTAATCAATAGCTCTGATCATCAGTATAAATACTACTATAAATATGTATTTATTTCAGCAAAAAAATTGTATACAAAAAATCAGCAAATCTGCATAGGGGTTAGCCTTTCCAAATTTACGAATTTCATTGTTAATTCGATACAACACGTAATAGTGGCCCGATTGTAATGAATGATACCTTAATCAATAGCTCTGATCATCAGTATAAATACTACTATAAATATGTATTTATTTCAGCAAAAAAATTGTATACAAAAAATCAGCAAATCTGCAAGGGGTTAGCCTTTGCAAATTTACGAATTTCATTGTTAATTCGATACAACACGTAATAGTGGCCCGATTGTAATGAATGATACCTTAATCAAAAGCTCTGATCATCAGTATAAATACTACTATAAAATATGTATTTGTTTCAGCAAAAAAATTGTATACAAAAAATCAGCAAATCTGCAAGGGGTTAGCCTTTGCAAATTTACGAATTTCATTGTTAATTCGATACAACACGTACTAGTGGCACGATTGCGATGAATGATACCTTAATCAAAAGCTCTGATCATCAGTATAAATACTACTATAAAATATGTATTTGTTTCAGCAAAAAAATTGTATACAAAAAATCAGCAAATCTGCAAGGGGTTAGCCTTTGCAAATTTACGAATTTCATTGTTAATTCGATACAACACGTACTAGTGGCACGATTGCGATGAATGATATCTTAATCAAAAGCTCTGATCATCAGTATAAATACTACTATAAAATATGTATACATTTCAGCAAAAAAATTGTATACAAAAAATCAGCAAATCTGCATAGGGGTTAGCCTTTCCAAATTTACGAATTTCATTTTTAATTCGATACAACACGTAATAGTGGCCCGATTGTAATGAATGATACCTTAATCAAAAGCTCTGATCATCAGTATAAATACTACTATAAAATATGTATACATTTCAGCAAAAAAATTGTATACAAAAAATCAGCAAATCTGCATAGGGGTTAGCCTTTCCAAATTTACGAATTTCATTGTTAATTCGATACAACACGTAATAGTGGCCCGATTGTAATGAATGATACCTTAATCAATAGCTCTGATCATCAGTATAAATACTACTATAAATATGTATTTATTTCAGCAAAAAAATTGTATACAAAAAATCAGCAAATCTGCAAGGGGTTAGCCTTTCCAAATTTACGAATTTCATTGTTAATTCGATACAACACGTAATAGTGGCCCGATTGTAATGAATGATACCTTAATCAAAAGCTCTGATCATCAGTATAAATACTACTATAAAATATGTATTTATTTCAGCAAAAAAATTGTATACAAAAAATCAGCAAATCTGCATAGGGGTTAGCCTTTCCAAATTTACGAATTTCATTGTTAATTCGATACAACACGTAATAGTGGCCCGATTGTAATGAATGATACCTTAATCAAAAGCTCTGATCATCAGTATAAATACTATTATAAAATATGTATACATTTCAGCAAAAAAATTTTATACAAAAAATCAGCAAATCTGCAAGGGGTTAGCCTTTGCAAATTTACGAATTTCATTTTTAATTCGATACAACACGTAATAGTGGCCCGATTGTAATGAATGATACCTTAATCAAAAGCTCTGATCATCAGTATAAATACTATTATAAAATATGTATACATTTCAGCAAAAAAATTGTATACAAAAAATCAGCAAATCTGCAAGGAGTTAGCCTTTGCAAATTTACGAATTTCATTGTTAATTCGATACAACACGTACTAGTGGCACGATTGCGATGAATGATACCTTAATCAAAAGCTCTGATCATCAGTATAAATACAACTATAAAATATGTATTTATTTCAGCAAAAAAATTGTATACAAAAAATCAGCAAATCTGCATAGGGGTTAGCCTTTCCAAATTTACGAATTTCATTGTTAATTCGATACAACACGTAATAGTGGCCCGATTGTAATGAATGATACCTTAATCAAAAGCTCTGATCATCAGTATAAATACTATTATAAAATATGTATACATTTCAGCAAAAAAATTGTATACAAAAAATCAGCAAATCTGCAAGGGGTTAGCTTTTGCAAATTTACGAATTTCATTGTTAATTCGATACAACACGTACTAGTGGCACGATCGCGATGAATGATACCTTAATCAAAAGCTCTGATCATCAGTATACATACTACTATAAAATATGTATTTATTTCAGCAAAAAAATTGTATACAAAAAATCAGCAAATCTGCATAGGGGTTAGCCTTTCCAAATTTACGAATTTCATTGTTAATTCGATACAACACGTAATAGTGGCCCGATTGTAATGAATGATACCTTAATCAAAAGCTCTGATCATCAGTATAAATACTACTATAAAATATGTATTTATTTCAGCAAAAAAATTGTATACAAAAAATCAGCAAATCTGCAAGGGGTTAGCCTTTGCAAATTTACGAATTTCATTGTTAATTCGATACAACACGTACTAGTGGCACGATTGCGATGAATGATACCTTAATCAAAAGCTCTGATCATCAGTATAAATACTACTATAAAATATGTATTTATTTCAGCAAGAAAATTGTATACAAAAAATCAGCAAATCTGCAAGGGGTTAGCCTTTGCAAATTTACGAATTTCATTGTTAATTCGATACAACACGTACTAGTGGCACGATTGCAATGAATGATACCTTAATCAAAAGCTCTGATCATCAGTATAAATACTACTATAAAATATGTATACATTTCAGCAAAAAAATTGTATACAAAAAATCAGCAAATCTGCAAGGGGTTAGCCTTTGCAAATTTACGAATTTCATTGTTAATTCGATACAACACGTACTAGTGGCACGATTGCGATGAATGATACCTTAATCAAAAGCTCTGATCATCAGTATACATACTACTATAAAATATGTATTTATTTCAGCAAAAAAATTGTATACAAAAAATCAGCAAATCTGCATAGGGGTTAGCCTTTCCAAATTTACGAATTTCATTGTTAATTCGATACAACACGTAATAGTGGCCCGATTGTAATGGATGATACCTTAATCAAAAGCTCTGATCATCAGTATAAATACTATTATAAAATATGTATACATTTCAGCAAAAAAAAATGTATACAAAAAATCAGCAAATCTGCATGGGGTTAGCCTTTGCAAATTTACGAATTTCATTGTTAATTCGATACAACACGTACTAGTGGCACGATTGCGATGAATGATACCTTAATCAAAAGCTCTGATCATCAGTATAAATACTACTATAAAATATGTATTTATTTCAGCAAAAAAATTGTATACAAAAAATCAGCAAATCTGCATAGGGGTTAGCCTTTCCAAATTTACGAATTTCATTGTTAATTCGATACAACACGTAATAGTGGCCCGATTGTAATGAATGATACCTTAATCAAAAGCTCTGATCATCAGTATAAATACTATTATAAAATATGTATACATTTCAGCAAAAAAAAATGTATACAAAAAATCAGCAAATCTGCATGGGGTTAGCCTTTGCAAATTTACGAATTTCATTGTTAATTCGATACAACACGTACTAGTGGCACGATTGCGATGAATGATATCTTAATCAAAAGCTCTGATCATCAGTATAAATACAACTATAAAATATGTATTTGTTTCAGCAAAAAAATTGTATACAAAAAATCAGCAAATCTGCAAGGGGTTAGCCTTTGCAAATTTACGAATTTCATTGTTAATTCGATACAACACGTACTAGTGGCACGATTGCGATGAATGATATTTTAATCAAAAGCTCTGATCATCAGTATAAATACTACTATAAAATATGTATACATTTCAGCAAAAAAATTGTATACAAAAAATCAGCAAATCTGCATAGGGGTTAGCCTTTCCAAATTTACGAATTTCATTTTTAATTCGATACAACACGTAATAGTGGCCCGATTGTAATGAATGATACCTTAATCAAAAGCTCTGATCATCAGTATAAATACTACTATAAAATATGTATACATTTCAGCAAAAAAATTGTATACAAAAAATCAGCAAATCTGCATAGGGGTTAGCCTTTCCAAATTTACGAATTTCATTGTTAATTCGATACAACACGTAATAGTGGCCCGATTGTAATGAATGATACCTTAATCAATAGCTCTGATCATCAGTATAAATACTACTATAAATATGTATTTATTTCAGCAAAAAAATTGTATACAAAAAATCAGCAAATCTGCAAGGGGTTAGCCTTTCCAAATTTACGAATTTCATTGTTAATTCGATACAACACGTAATAGTGGCCCGATTGTAATGAATGATACCTTAATCAAAAGCTCTGATCATCAGTATAAATACTACTATAAAATATGTATTTATTTCAGCAAAAAAATTGTATACAAAAAATCAGCAAATCTGCATAGGGGTTAGCCTTTCCAAATTTACGAATTTCATTGTTAATTCGATACAACACGTAATAGTGGCCCGATTGTAATGAATGATACCTTAATCAAAAGCTCTGATCATCAGTATAAATACTATTATAAAATATGTATACATTTCAGCAAAAAAAAATGTATACAAAAAATCAGCAAATCTGCATGGGGTTAGCCTTTGCAAATTTACGAATTTCATTGTTAATTCGATACAACACGTACTAGTGGCACGATTACGATGAATGATACCTTAATCAAAAGCTCTGATCATCAGTATAAATACTACTATAAAATATGTATTTATTTCAGCAAAAAAATTGTATACAAAAAATCAGCAAATCTGCATAGGGGTTAGCCTTTCCAAATTTACGAATTTCATTGTTAATTCGATACAACACGTACTAGTGGCACGATTACGATGAATGATACCTTAATCAAAAGCTCTGATCATCAGTATAAATACTACTTTAAAATATGTATTTATTTCAGCAAAAAAATTGTATACAAAAAATCAGCAAATCTGCATAGGGGTTAGCCTTTCCAAATTTACGAATTTCATTGTTAATTCGATACAACACGTACTAGTAGCACGATTGCGATGAATGATACCTTAATCAAAAGCTCTGATCATCAGTATAAATACTACTTTAAAATATGTATTTATTTCAGCAAAAAAATTGTATACAAAAAATCAGCAAATCTGCATAGGGGTTAGCCTTTCCAAATTTACGAATTTCATTGTTAATTCGATACAACACGTACTAGTGGCACGATTACGATGAATGATACCTTAATCAAAAGCTCTGATCATCAGTATAAATACTACTATAAAATATGTATTTATTTCAGCAAAAAAATTGTATACAAAAAATCAGCAAATCTGCATAGGGGTTAGCCTTTCCAAATTTACGAATTTCATTGTTAATTCGATACAACACGTAATAGTGGCCCGATTGTAATGAATGATACCTTAATCAAAAGCTCTGATCATCAGTATAAATACTATTATAAAATATGTATACATTTCAGCAAAAAAATTTTATACAAAAAATCAGCAAATCTGCAAGGGGTTAGCCTTTGCAAATTTACGAATTTCATTTTTAATTCGATACAACACGTAATAGTGGCCCGATTGTAATGAATGATACCTTAATCAAAAGCTCTGATCATCAGTATAAATACTATTATAAAATATGTATACATTTCAGCAAAAAAATTGTATACAAAAAATCAGCAAATCTGCAAGGAGTTAGCCTTTGCAAATTTACGAATTTCATTGTTAATTCGATACAACACGTACTAGTGGCACGATTGCGATGAATGATACCTTAATCAAAAGCTCTGATCATCAGTATAAATACAACTATAAAATATGTATTTATTTCAGCAAAAAAATTGTATACAAAAAATCAGCAAATCTGCATAGGGGTTAGCCTTTCCAAATTTACGAATTTCATTGTTAATTCGATACAACACGTAATAGTGGCCCGATTGTAATGAATGATACCTTAATCAAAAGCTCTGATCATCAGTATAAATACTATTATAAAATATGTATACATTTCAGCAAAAAAATTGTATACAAAAAATCAGCAAATCTGCAAGGGGTTAGCTTTTGCAAATTTACGAATTTCATTGTTAATTCGATACAACACGTACTAGTGGAACGATCGCGATGAATGATACCTTAATCAAAAGCTCTGATCATCAGTATACATACTACTATAAAATATGTATTTATTTCAGCAAAAAAATTGTATACAAAAAATCAGCAAATCTGCATAGGGGTTAGCCTTTCCAAATTTACGAATTTCATTGTTAATTCGATACAACACGTAATAGTGGCCCGATTGTAATGAATGATACCTTAATCAAAAGCTCTGATCATCAGTATAAATACTACTATAAAATATGTATTTATTTCAGCAAAAAAATTGTATACAAAAAATCAGCAAATCTGCAAGGGGTTAGCCTTTGCAAATTTACGAATTTCATTGTTAATTCGATACAACACGTACTAGTGGCACGATTGCGATGAATGATACCTTAATCAAAAGCTCTGATCATCAGTATAAATACTACTATAAAATATGTATTTATTTCAGCAAGAAAATTGTATACAAAAAATCAGCAAATCTGCAAGGGGTTAGCCTTTGCAAATTTACGAATTTCATTGTTAATTCGATACAACACGTACTAGTGGCACGATTGCGATGAATGATACCTTAATCAAAAGCTCTGATCATCAGTATAAATACTACTATAAAATATGTATACATTTCAGCAAAAAAATTGTATACAAAAAATCAGCAAATCTGCAAGGGGTTAGCCTTTGCAAATTTACGAATTTCATTGTTAATTCGATACAACACGTACTAGTGGCACGATTGCGATGAATGATACCTTAATCAAAAGCTCTGATCATCAGTATACATACTACTATAAAATATGTATTTATTTCAGCAAAAAAATTGTATACAAAAAATCAGCAAATCTGCATAGGGGTTAGCCTTTCCAAATTTACGAATTTCATTGTTAATTCGATACAACACGTAATAGTGGCCCGATTGTAATGAATGATACCTTAATCAAAAGCTCTGATCATCAGTATAAATACTATTATAAAATATGTATACATTTCAGCAAAAAAAAATGTATACAAAAAATCAGCAAATCTGCATGGGGTTAGCCTTTGCAAATTTACGAATTTCATTGTTAATTCGATACAACACGTACTAGTGGCACGATTGCGATGAATGATACCTTAATCAAAAGCTCTGATCATCAGTATAAATACTACTATAAAATATGTATTTATTTCAGCAAAAAAATTGTATACAAAAAATCAGCAAATCTGCATAGGGGTTAGCCTTTCCAAATTTACGAATTTCATTGTTAATTCGATACAACACGTAATAGTGGCCCGATTGTAATGAATGATACCTTAATCAAAAGCTCTGATCATCAGTATAAATACTGTTATAAAATATATATACATTTCAGCAAAAAAATTGTATACAAAAAATCAGCAAATCTGCAAGGGGTTAGCCTTTGCAAATTTACGAATTTCATTGTTAATTCGATACAACACGTACTAGTGGCACGATTGCGATGAATGATACCTTAATCAAAAGCTCTGATCATCAGTATACATACTACTATAAAATATGTATTTATTTCAGCAAAAAAATTGTATACAAAAAATTAGCAAATCTGCATAGGGGTTAGCCTTTCCAAATTTACGAATTTCATTGTTAATTCGATACAACACGTAATAGTGGCCCGATTGTAATGAATGATACCTTAATCAAAAGCTCTGATCATCAGTATAAATACTATTATAAAATATGTATACATTTCAGCAAAAAAATTGTATACAAAAAATCAGCAAATCTGCATAGGGGTTAGCCTTTCCAAATTTACGAATTTCATTGTTAATTCGATACAACACGTAATAGTGGCCCGATTGTAATGAATGATACCTTAATCAATAGCTCTGATCATCAGTATAAATACTACTATAAATATGTATTTATTTCAGCAAAAAAATTGTATACAAAAAATCAGCAAATCTGCAAGGGGTTAGCCTTTCCAAATTTACGAATTTCATTGTTAATTCGATACAACACGTAATAGTGGCCCGATTGTAATGAATGATACCTTAATCAAAAGCTCTGATCATCAGTATAAATACTACTATAAAATATGTATTTATTTCAGCAAAAAAATTGTATACAAAAAATCAGCAAATCTGCATAGGGGTTAGCCTTTCCAAATTTACGAATTTCATTGTTAATTCGATACAACACGTAATAGTGGCCCGATTGTAATGAATGATACCTTAATCAAAAGCTCTGATCATCAGTATAAATACTATTATAAAATATGTATACATTTCAGCAAAAAAAAATGTATACAAAAAATCAGCAAATCTGCATGGGGTTAGCCTTTGCAAATTTACGAATTTCATTGTTAATTCGATACAACACGTACTAGTGGCACGATTGCGATGAATGATACCTTAATCAAAAGCTCTGATCATCATTATAAATACTACTATAAAATATGTATTTATTTCAGCAAAAAAATTGTATACAAAAAATCAGCAAATCTGCATAGGGGTTAGCCTTTCCAAATTTACGAATTTCATTGTTAATTCGATACAACACGTAATAGTGGCCCGATTGTAATGAATGATACCTTAATCAAAAGCTCTGATCATCAGTATAAATACTATTATAAAATATGTATACATTTAAGCAAAAAAATTGTATACAAAAAATCAGCAAATCTGCAAGGGGTTAGCTTTTGCAAATTTACGAATTTCATTGTTAATTCGATACAACACGTAATAGTGGCCCGATTGTAATGAATGATACCTTAATCAAAAGCTCTGATCATCAGTATAAATACTACTATAAAATATGTATTTATTTCAGCAAAAAAATTGTATACAAAAAATCAGCAAATCTGCAAGGGGTTAGCCTTTGCAAATTTACGAATTTCATTGTTAATTCGATACAACACGTACTAGTGGCACGATTGCGATGAATGATACCTTAATCAAAAGCTCTGATCATCAGTATAAATACTACTATAAAATATGTATTTATTTCAGCAAGAAAATTGTATACAAAAAATCAGCAAATCTGCAAGGGGTTAGCCTTTGCAAATTTACGAATTTCATTGTTAATTCGATACAACACGTACTAGTGGCACGATTGCGATGAATGATACCTTAATCAAAAGCTCTGATCATCAGTATAAATACTACTATAAAATATGTATACATTTCAGCAAAAAAATTGTATACAAAAAATCAGCAAATCTGCAAGGGGTTAGCCTTTGCAAATTTACGAATTTCATTGTTAATTCGATACAACACGTACTAGTGGCACGATTGCGATGAATGATACCTTAATCAAAAGCTCTGATCATCAGTATACATACTACTATAAAATATGTATTTATTTCAGCAAAAAAATTGTATACAAAAAATCAGCAAATCTGCATAGGGGTTAGCCTTTCCAAATTTACGAATTTCATTGTTAATTCGATACAACACGTAATAGTGGCCCGATTGTAATGAATGATACCTTAATCAAAAGCTCTGATCATCAGTATAAATACTATTATAAAATATGTATACATTTCAGCAAAAAAAAATGTATACAAAAAATCAGCAAATCTGCATGGGGTTAGCCTTTGCAAATTTACGAATTTCATTGTTAATTCGATACAACACGTACTAGTGGCACGATTGCGATGAATGATACCTTAATCAAAAGCTCTGATCATCAGTATAAATACTACTATAAAATATGTATTTATTTCAGCAAAAAAATTGTATACAAAAAATCAGCAAATCTGCATAGGGGTTAGCCTTTCCAAATTTACGAATTTCATTGTTAATTCGATACAACACGTAATAGTGGCCCGATTGTAATGAATGATACCTTAATCAAAAGCTCTGATCGTCAGTATAAATACTATTATAAAATATATATACATTTCAGCAAAAAAATTGTATACAAAAAATCAGCAAATCTGCAAGGGGTTAGCCTTTGCAAATTTACGAATTTCATTGTTAATTCGATACAACACGTAATAGTGGCACGATTGCGATGAATGATACCTTAATCAAAAGCTCTGATCATCAGTATACATACTACTATAAAATATGTATTTATTTCAGCAAAAAAATTGTATACAAAAAATTAGCAAATCTGCATAGGGGTTAGCCTTTCCAAATTTACGAATTTCATTGTTAATTCGATACAACACGTAATAGTGGCCCGATTGTAATGAATGATACCTTAATCAAAAGCTCTGATCATCAGTATAAATACTATTATAAAATATGTATACATTTCAGCAAAAAAAAATGTATACAAAAAATCAGCAAATCTGCATGGGGTTAGCCTTTGCAAATTTACGAATTTCATTGTTAATTCGATACAACACGTACTAGTGGCACGATTGCGATGAATGATATCTTAATCAAAAGCTCTGATCATCAGTATAAATACAACAATAAAATATGTATTTGTTTCAGCAAAAAAATTGTATACAAAAAATCAGCAAATCTGCAAGGGGTTAGCCTTTGCAAATTTACGAATTTCATTGTTAATTCGATACAACACGTACTAGTGGCACGATTGCGATGAATGATATCTTAATCAAAAGCTCTGATCATCAGTATAAATACTACTATAAAATATGTATACATTTCAGCAAAAAAATTGTATACAAAAAATCAGCAAATCTGCATAGGGGTTAGCCTTTCCAAATTTACGAATTTCATTTTTAATTCGATACAACACGTAATAGTGGCCCGATTGTAATGAATGATACCTTAATCAAAAGCTCTGATCATCAGTATAAATACTATTATAAAATATGTATACATTTCAGCAAAAAAAAATGTATACAAAAAATCAGCAAATCTGCATGGGGTTAGCCTTTGCAAATTTACGAATTTCATTGTTAATTCGATACAACACGTACTAGTGGCACGATTGCGATGAATGATACCTTAATCAAAAGCTCTGATCATCAGTATAAATACTACTATAAAATATGTATTTATTTCAGCAAAAAAATTGTATACAAAAAATCAGCAAATCTGCATAGGGGTTAGCCTTTCCAAATTTACGAATTTCATTGTTAATTCGATACAACACGTAATAGTGGCCCGATTGTAATGAATGATACCTTAATCAAAAGCTCTGATCATCAGTATAAATACTATTATAAAATATATATACATTTCAGCAAAAAAATTGTATACAAAAAATCAGCAAATCTGCAAGGGGTTAGCCTTTGCAAATTTACGAATTTCATTGTTAATTCGATACAACACGTACTAGTGGCACGATTGCGATGAATGATACCTTAATCAAAAGCTCTGATCATCAGTATAAATACTATTATAAAATATGTATACATTTCAGCAAAAAAATTGTATACAAAAAATCAGCAAATCTGCATAGGGGTTAGCCTTTCCAAATTTACGAATTTCATTTTTAATTCGATACAACACGTAATAGTGGCCCGATTGTAATGAATGATACCTTAATCAAAAGCTCTGATCATCAGTATAAATACTACTATAAAATATGTATACATTTCAGCAAAAAAATTGTATACAAAAAATCAGCAAATCTGCATAGGGGTTAGCCTTTCCAAATTTACGAATTTCATTGTTAATTCGATACAACACGTAATAGTGGCCCGATTGTAATGAATGATACCTTAATCAATAGCTCTGATCATCAGTATAAATACTACTATAAATATGTATTTATTTCAGCAAAAAAATTGTATACAAAAAATCAGCAAATCTGCAAGGGGTTAGCCTTTGCAAATTTACGAATTTCATTGTTAATTCGATACAACACGTACTAGTGGCACGATTGCGATGAATGATACCTTAATCAAAAGATCTGATCATCAGTATAAATACTACTATAAAATATGTATTTATTTCAGCAAAAAAATTGTATACAAAAAATCAGCAAATCTGCATAGGGGTTAGCCTTTCCAAATTTACGAATTTCATTGTTAATTCGATACAACACATACTAGTGGCACGATTGTGATGAATAATACCTTAATCAAAAGCTCTGATCATCAGTATAAATACTACTTTAAAATATGTATTTATTTCAGCAAAAAAATTGTATACAAAAAATCAGCAAATCTGCAAGGGGTTAGCCTTTGCAAATTTACGAATTTCATTGTTAATTCGATACAACACGTACTAGTGGCACGATTGCGATGAATGATACCTTAATCAAAAGCTCTGATCATCAGTATAAATACTACTATAAAATATGTATTTATTTCAGCAAAAAAATTGTATACAAAAAATCAGCAAATCTGCAAGGGGTTAGCCTTTGCAAATTTACGAATTTCATTGTTAATTCGATACAACACGTACTAGTGGCACGATTGCGATGAATGATACCGTAATCAAAAGCTCTAATCATCAGTATAAATACTACTATAAAATATGTATACATTTCAGCAAAAAAATTGTATACAAAAAATCAGCAAATCTGCATAGGGGTTAGCCTTTCCAAATTTACGAATTTCATTGTTAATTCGATACAACACGTAATAGTGGCCCGATTGTAATGAATGATACCTTAATCAAAAGCTCTGATCATCAGTATAAATACTATTATAAAATATGTATACATTTCAGCAAAAAAAAAGTATAAAAAAAATCAGCAAATCTGCAAGGGGTTAGCCTTTGCAAATTTACGAATTTCATTGTTAATTCGATACAACACGTACTAGTGGCACGATTGCGATGAATGATACCTTAATTAAAAGCTCTGATCATCAGTATAAATACAACTATTAAATATGTATTTATTTCAGCAAAAAAATTGTATACAAAAAATCAGCAAATCTGCATAGGGGTTAGCCTTTCCAAATTTACGAATTTCATTGTTAATTCGATACAACACGTAATAGTGGCCCGATTGTAATGAAAGATACCTTAATCAAAAGCTCTGATCATCAGTATAAATACTATTATAAAATATGTATTTATTTCAGCAAAAAAATTGTATACAAAAAATCAGCAAATCTGCATAGGGGTTAGCCTTTCCAAATTTACGAATTTCATTGTTAATTCGATACAACACGTAATAGTGGCCCGATTGTAATGAATGATACCTTAATCAAAAGCTCTGATCATCAGTATAAATACTATTATAAAATATGTATTTATTTCAGCAAAAAAATTGTATACAAAAAATCAGCAAATCTGCAAGGGGTTAGCGTTTGCAAATTTACGAATTTCATTGTTAATTCGATACAACACGTACTAGTGGCACGATTGTGATGAATGATACCTTAATCAAAAGCTCTGATCATCAGTATAAATACTACTATAAAATATGTATTTATTTCAGCAAAAAAATTGTATACAAAAAATCAGCAAATCTGCATAGGGGTTAGCCTTTCCAAATTTACGAATTTCATTGTTAATTCGATACAACACGTAATAGTGGCCCGATTGTAATGAATGATACCTTAATCAAAAGCTCTGATCATCAGTATAAATACTATTATAAAATATGTATTTATTTCAGCAAAAAAATTGTATACAAAAAATCAGCAAATCTGCAAGGGGTTAGCCTTTGCAAATTTACGAATTTCATTGTTAATTCGATACAACACGTACTAGTGGCACGATTGTGATGAATAAAACCTTAATCAAAAGCTCTGATCATCAGTATAAATACTACTATAAAATATGTATTTATTTCAGCAAAAAAATTGTATACAAAAAATCAGCAAATCTGCAAGGGGTTAGCCTTTGCAAATTTACGAATTTCATTGTTAATTCGATACAACACGTACTAGTGGCACGATTGCGATGAATGATACCTTAATCAAAAGCTCTGATCATCAGTATAAATACTACTATAAAATATGTATTTATTTCAGCAAAAAAATTGTATACAAAAAATCAGCAAATCTGCATAGGGGTTAGCCTTTCCAAATTTACGAATTTCATTGTTAATTCGATACAACACGTAATAGTGGCCCGATTGTAATGAATGATACCTTAATCAAAAGCTCTGATCATCAGTATAAATACTATTATAAAATATGTATTTATTTCAGCAAAAAAATTGTATACAAAAAATCAGCAAATCTGCAAGGGGTTAGCCTTTGCAAATTTACGAATTTCATTGTTAATTCGATACAACACGTACTAGTGGCACGATTGTGATGAATAATACCTTAATCAAAAGCTCTGATCATCAGTATAAATACTACTATAAAATATGTATTTATTTCAGCAAAAAAATTGTATACAAAAAATCAGCAAATCTGCATAGGGGTTAGCCTTTCCAAATTTACGAATTTCATTGTTAATTCGATACAACACGTAATAGTGGCCCGATTGTAATGAATGATACCTTAATCAATAGCTCTGATCATCAGTATAAATACTACTATAAATATGTATTTATTTCAGCAAAAAAATTGTATACAAAAAATCAGCAAATCTGCAAGGGGTTAGCCTTTGCAAATTTACGAATTTCATTGTTAATTCGATACAACACATACTAGTGGCACGATTGTGATGAATAATACCTTAATCAAAAGCTCTGATCATCAGTATAAATACTACTATAAAATATCTATTTATTGCAGCAAAAAAATTGTATACAAAAAATCAGCAAATCTGCATATGGGTTAGCCTTTCCAAATTTACGAATTTCATTGTTAATTCGATACAACACGTAATAGTGGCCCGATTGTAATGAATGATACCTTAATCAAAAGCTCTGATCATCAGTATAAATACTACTATAAAATATGTATTTATTTCAGCAAAAAAATTGTATACAAAAAATCAGCAAATCTGCATAGGGGTTAGCCTTTCCAAATTTACGAATTTCATTGTTAATTCGATACAACACGTAATAGTGGCCCGATTGTAATGAATGATACCTTAATCAAAAGCTCTGATCATCAGTATAAATACTACTATTAAATATGTATTTATTTCAGCAAAAAAAATTGTATACAAAAAATCAGCAAATCTGCAAGGGGTTAGCCTTTGCAAATTTACGAATTTCATTGTTAATTCGATACAACACGTACTAGTGGCACGATTGCGATGAATGATACCTTAATCAAAAGCTCTGATCATCAGTATAAATACTACTAAAAAATATGTATTTATTTCAGCAAAAAAATTGTATACAAAAAATCAGCAAATCTGCATAGGGGTTAGCCTTTCCAAATTTACGAATTTCATTTTTAATTCGATACAACACGTAATAGTGGCCCGATTGTAATGAATGATACCTTAATCAAAAGCTCTGATCATCAGTATAAATACAATTATAAAATATGTATACATTTCAGCAAAAAAATTGTATACAAAAAATCAGCAAATCTGCAAGGGGTTAGCTTTTGCAAATTTACGAATTTCATTATTAATTCGATACAACACGTACTAGTGGCACGATTGCGATGAATAATACCTTAATCAAAAGCTCTGATCATCAGTATAAATACTACTATAAAATATGTATTTATTTCAGCAAAAAAATTGTATACAAAAAATCAGCAAATCTGCATAGGGGTTAGCCTTTCCAAATTTACGAATTTCATTGTTAATTCGATACAACACGTAATAGTGGCCCGATTGTAATGAATGATACCTTAATCAAAAGCTCTGATCATCAGTATAAATACTATTATAAAATATGTATACATTTCAGCAAAAAAAATGTATACAAAAAATCAGCAAATCTGCAAGGGGTTAGCCTTTGCAAATTTACGAATTTCATTGTTAATTCGATACAACACGTACTAGTGGCACGATTGCGATGAATGATACCTTAATCAAAAGCTCTGATCATCAGTATAAATACTACTATAAAATATGTATTTATTTCAGCAAAAAAATTGTTTACAAAAAATCAGCAAATCTGCATAGGGGTTAGCCTTTCCAAATTTACGAATTTCATTGTTAATTCGATACAACACGTAATAGTGGCCCGATTGTAATGAATGATACCTTAATCAAAAGCTCTGATCATCAGTATAAATACTACTATAAAATATGTATTTATTTCAGCAAAAAAAATTTATACAAAAAATCAGCAAATCTGCAAGGGGTTAGCCTTTGCAAATTTACGAATTTCATTGTTAATTCGATACAACACGTACTAGTGGCACGATTGCGATGAATGATACCTTAATCAAAAGCTCTGATCATCAGTATAAATACTACTATAAAATATGTATTTATTTCAGCAAAAAAATTGTATACAAAAAATCAGCAAATCTGCATAGGGGTTAGCCTTTCCAAATTTACGAATTTCATTGTTAATTCGATACAACACGTAATAGTGGCCCGATTCTAATGAATGATACCTTAATCAAAAGCTCTGATCATCAGTATAAATACTATTATAAAATATGTATACATTTCAGCAAAAAAATTGTATACAAAAAATCAGCAAATCTGCAAGGGGTTAGCCTATGCAAATTAACGAATTTCATTGTTAATTCGATACAACACGTAATAGTGGCCCGATTGTAATGAATGATACCTTAATCAAAAGCTCTGATCATCAGTATAAATACTATTATAAAATATGTATACATTTCAGCAAAAAAATTGTATACAAAAAATCAGCAAATCTGAAAGGGGTTAGCCTTTGCAAATTTACGAATTTCATTGTTAATTCGATACAACACGTACTAGTGGCACGATTGCGATGAATGATACCTTAATCAAAAGATCTAATCATCAGTATAAATACTACTATAAAATATGTATTTATTTCAGCAAAAAAATTTTATACAAAAAATCAGCAAATCTGCATAGGGGTTAGCCTTTCCAAATTTACGAATTTCATTGTTAATTCGATACAGCACGTAATAGTGGCCCGATTGTAATGAATGATACCTTAATCAAAAGCTCTGATCATCAGTATAAATACTACTTTAAAATATGTATTTATTTCAGCAAAAAAATTGTATACAAAAAATCAGCAAATCTGCAAGGGGTTAGCCTTTGCAAATTTACGAATTTCATTGTTAATTCGATACAACAAGTACTAGTGGCACGATTGCGATGAATAATACCTTAATCAAAAGCTCTGATCATCAGTATAAATACTACTATAAAATATGTATTTATTTCAGCAAAAAAATTGTATACAAAAAATCAGCAAATCTGCATAGGGGTTAGCCTTTCCAAATTTACGAATTTCATTGTTAATTCGATACAACACGTAATAGTGGCCCGATTGTAATGAATGATACCTTAATCAAAAGCTCTGATCATCAGTATAAATACTACTATAAAATATGCATTTATTTCAGCAAAAAAATTGTATACAAAAAATCAGCAAATCTGCAAGGGGTTAGCCTTTGCAAATTTACGAATTTCATTGTTAATTCGATACAACACGTAATAGTGGCCCGATTGTAATGAATGATACCTTAATCAAAAGCTCTGATCATCAGTATAAATACTACTATAAAATATGTATTTATTTCAGCAAAAAAATTGTATACAAAAAATCAGCAAATCTGCAAGGGGTTAGCCTTTGCAAATTTACGAATTTCATTGTTAATTCGATACAACACGTACTAGTGGCACGATTGCGATGAATGATACCTTAATCAAAAGCTCTGATCATCAGTATAAATACTACTAAAAAATATGTATTTATTTCAGCAAAAAAATTGTATACAAAAAATCAGCAAATCTGCATAGGGGTTAGCCTTTCCAAATTTACGAATTTCATTGTTAATTCGATACAACACGTAATAGTGGCCCGATTGTAATGAATGATACCTTAATCAAAAGCTCTGATCATCAGTATAAATACTACTATAAAATATGCATTTATTTCAGCAAAAAAATTGTATACAAAAAATCAGCAAATCTGCAAGGGGTTAGCCTTTGCAAATTTACGAATTTCATTGTTAATTCGATACAACACGTAATAGTGGCCCGATTGTAATGAATGATACCTTAATCAAAAGCTCTGATCATCAGTATAAATACTACTATAAAATATGTATTTATTTCAGCAAAAAAATTGTATACAAAAAATCAGCAAATCTGCAAGGGGTTAGCCTTTGCAAATTTACGAATTTCATTGTTAATTCGATACAACACGTACTAGTGGCACGATTGCGATGAATGATACCTTAATCAAAAGCTCTGATCATCAGTATAAATACTACTAAAAAATATGTATTTATTTCAGCAAAAAAATTGTATACAAAAAATCAGCAAATCTGCAAGGGGTTAGCCTTTGCAAATTTACGAATTTCATTGTTAATTCGATACAACACGTACTAGTGGCACGATTGCGATGAATGATACCTTAATCAAAAGCTCTGATCATCAGTATAAATACTACTATAAAATATGTATTTATTTCAGCAAAAAAATTGTTTACAAAAAATCAGCAAATCTGCATAGGGGTTAGCCTTTGCAAATTTACGAATTTCATTGTTAATTCGATACAACACGTACTAGTGGCACGATTGCGATGAATGATACCTTAATCAAAAGCTCTGATCATCAGTATAAATACTACTATAAAATATGTATTTATTTCAGCAAAAAAATTGTATACAAAAAATCAGCAAATCTGCATAGGGGTTAGCCTTTCCAAATTTACGAATTTCATTGTTAATTCGATACAACACGTAATAGTGGTCCGATTGTAATGAATGATACCTTAATCAAAAGCTCTGATCATCAGTATAAATACTATTATAAAATATGTAAACATTTCAGCAAAAAAATTGTATACAAAAAATCAGCAAATCTGCAAGGGGTTAGCCTTTGCAAATTTACGAATTTCATTGTTAATTCGATACAACACGTACTAGTGGCACGATTGTGATGAATAATACCTTAATCAAAAGCTCTGATCATCAGTATAAATACTACTATAAAATATGTATTTATTTCAGCAAAAAAATTGTATACAAAAAATCAGCAAATCTGCATAGGGGTTAGCCTTTCCAAATTTACGAATTTCATTGTTAATTCGATACAACACGTAATAGTGGCCCGATTGTAATGAATGATACCTTAATCAAAAGCTCTGATCATCAGTATAAATACTACTATAAAATATGTATACATTTCAGCAAAAAAATTGTATACAAAAGATCAACAAATCTGCAAGGGGTTAGCCTTTGCAAATTTACGAATTTCATTGTTAATTCGATACAACAAGTACTAGTGGCACGATTGCGATGAATAATACCTTAATCAAAAGCTCTGATCATCAGTATAAATACTACTATAAAATATGTATTTATTTCAGCAAAAAAATTGTATACAAAAAATCAGCAAATCTGCAAGGGGTTAGCCTTTGCAAATTTACGAATTTAATTGTTAATTCGATACAACAAGTACTAGTGGCACGATTGCGATGAATAATACCTTAATCAAAAGCTCTGATCATCAGTATAAATACTACTATAAAATATGTATTTATTTCAGCAAAAAAATTGTATACAAAAAATCAGCAAATCTGCATAGGGGTTAGCCTTTCCAAATTTACGAATTTCATTGTTAATTCGATACAACACGTAATAGTGGCCCGATTGTAATGAATGATATCTTAATCAAAAGCTCTGATCATCAGTATAAATACTACTATAAAATATGCATTTATTTCAGCAAAAAAATTGTATACAAAAAATCAGCAAATCTGCAAGGGGTTAGCCTTTGCAAATTTACGAATTTCATTGTTAATTCGATACAACACGTAATAGTGGCCCGATTGTAATGAATGATATCTTAATCAAAAGCTCTGATCATCAGTATAAATACTACTATAAAATATGTATTTATTTCAGCAAAAAAATTGTATACAAAAAATCAGCAAATCTGCAAGGGGTTAGCCTTTGCAAATTTACGAATTTCATTGTTAATTCGATACAACACGTACTAGTGGCACGATTGCGATGAATGATACCTTAATCAAAAGCTCTGATCATCAGTATAAATACTACTATAAAATATGTATTTATTTCAGCAAAAAAATTGTTTACAAAAAATCAGCAAATCTGCATAGGGGTTAGCCTTTCCAAATTTACGAATTTCATTGTTAATTCGATACAACACGTAATAGTGGCCCGATTGTAATGAATGATACCTTAATCAAAAGCTCTGATCATCAGTATAAATACTACTATAAAATATGTATTTATTTCAGCAAAAAAATTTTATACAAAAAATCAGCAAATCTGCAAGGGGTTAGCCTTTGCAAATTTACGAATTTCATTGTTAATTCGATACAACACGTACTAGTGGCACGATTGCGATGAATGATACCTTAATCAAAAGCTCTGATCATCAGTATAAATACTACTATAAAATATGTATTTATTTCAGCAAAAAAATTGTATACAAAAAATCAGCAAATCTGCATAGGGGTTAGCCTTTCCAAATTTACGAATTTCATTGTTAATTCGATACAACACGTAATAGTGGCCCGATTCTAATGAATGATACCTTAATCAAAAGCTCTGATCATCAGTATAAATACTATTATAAAATATGTATACATTTCAGCAAAAAAATTGTATACAAAAAATCAGCAAATCTGCAAGGGGTTAGCCTATGCAAATTAACGAATTTCATTGTTAATTCGATACAACACGTACTAGTGGCACGATTGCGATGAATGATACCTTAATCAAAAGCTCTGATCATCAGTATAAATACTACTATAAAATATGTATACATTTCAGCAAAAAAATTGTATACAAAAAATCAGCAAATCTGCATAGGGGTTAGCCTTTCCAAATTTACGAATTTCATTGTTAATTCGATACAACACGTAATAGTGGCCCGATTGTAATGAATGATACCTTAATCAATAGCTCTGATCATCAGTATAAATACTACTATAAATATGTATTTATTTCAGCAAAAAAATTGTATACAAAAAATCAGCAAATCTGCATAGGGGTTAGCCTTTCCAAATTTACGAATTTCATTGTTAATTCGATACAACACGTAATAGTGGCCCGATTGTAATGAATGATACCTTAATCAATAGCTCTAATCATCAGTATAAATACTACTATAAATATGTATACATTTCAGCAAAAAAATTGTATACAAAAAATCAGCAAATCTGCAAGGGGTTAGCCTTTGCAAATTTACGAATTTCATTGTTAATTCGATACAACACGTAATAGTGGCCCGATTGTAATGAATGATACCTTAATCAAAAGCTCTGATCATCAGTATAAATACTACTATAAAATATGTATTTGTTTCAGCAAAAAAATTGTATACAAAAAATCAGCAAATCTGCAAGGGGTTAGCCTTTGCAAATTTACGAATTTCATTGTTAATTCGATACAACACGTACTAGTGGCACGATTGCGATGAATGATACCTTAATCAAAAGCTCTGATCATCAGTATAAATACTACTATAAAATATGTATTTGTTTCAGCAAAAAAATTGTATACAAAAAATCAGCAAATCTGCAAGGGGTTAGCCTTTGCAAATTTACGAATTTCATTGTTAATTCGATACAACACGTACTAGTGGCACGATTGCGATGAATGATACCTTAATCAAAAGCTCTGATCATCAGTATAAATACTATTATAAAATATGTATACATTTCAGCAAAAAAATTGTATACAAAAAATCAGCAAATCTGCATAGGGGTTAGCCTTTCCAAATTTACGAATTTCATTTTTAATTCGATACAACACGTAATAGTGGCCCGATTGTAATGAATGATACCTTAATCAAAAGCTCTGATCATCAGTATAAATACTACTATAAAATATGTATACATTTCAGCAAAAAAATTGTATACAAAAAATCAGCAAATCTGCATAGGGGTTAGCCTTTCCAAATTTACGAATTTCATTGTTAATTCGATACAACACGTAATAGTGGCCCGATTGTAATGAATGATACCTTAATCAATAGCTCTGATCATCAGTATAAATACTACTATAAATATGTATTTATTTCAGCAAAAAAATTGTATACAAAAAATCAGCAAATCTGCAAGGGGTTAGCCTTTGCAAATTTACGAATTTCATTGTTAATTCGATACAACACGTACTAGTGGCACGATTGCGATGAATGATACCTTAATCAAAAGATCTGATCATCAGTATAAATACTACTATAAAATATGTATTTATTTCAGCAAAAAAATTGTATACAAAAAATCAGCAAATCTGCATAGGGGTTAGCCTTTCCAAATTTACGAATTTCATTGTTAATTCGATACAACAAGTAATAGTGGCCCGATTGTAATGAATGATACCTTAATCAAAAGCTCTGATCATCAGTATAAATACTACTATAAAATATGTATTTGTTTCAGCAAAAAAATTTTATACAAAAAATCAGCAAATCTGCATAGGGGTTAGCCTTTCCAAATTTACGAATTTCATTGTTAATTCGATACAACACGTAATAGTGGCCCGATTGTAATGAATGATACCTTAATCAATAGCTCTGATCATCAGTATAAATACTACTATAAATATGTATTTATTTCAGCAAAAAAATTGTATACAAAAAATCAGCAAATCTGCAAGGGGTTAGCCTTTGCAAATTTACGAATTTCATTGTTAATTCGATACAACACGTAATAGTGGCCCGATTGCGATGAATGATACCTTAATCAAAAGCTCTGATCATCAGTATAAATACTACTATAAAATATGTATTTATTTCAGCAAAAAAATTGTATACAAAAAATCAGCAAATCTGCAAGGGGTTAGCCTTTGCAAATTTACGAATTTCATTGTTAATTCGATACAACACGTACTAGTGGCACGATTGCGATGAATGATACTTAATCAAAAGCTCTGATCATCAGTATAAATACTACTATAAAATATGTATTTATTTCAGCAAAAAAATTGTATACAAAAAATCAGCAAATCTGCATAGGGGTTAGCCTTTCCAAATTTACGAATTTCATTGTTAATTCGATACAACACGTAATAGTGGCCCGATTGTAATGAATGATACCTTAATCAAAAGCTCTGATCATCAGTATAAATACTACTATAAAATATGTATTTATTTCAGCAAAAAAATTGTATACAAAAAATCAGCAAATCTGCAAGGGGTTAGCCTTTGCAAATTTACGAATTTCATTGTTAATTCGATACAACACGTACTAGTGGCACGATTGCGATGAATGATACCTTAATCAAAAGCTCTGATCATCAGTATAAATACTACTATAAAATATGTATTTATTTCAGCAAAAAAATTGTATACAAAAAATCAGCAAATCTGCAAGGGGTTAGCCTTTGCAAATTTACGAATTTCATTGTTAATTCGATACAACACGTACTAGTGGCACGATTGCGATGAATGATACCGTAATCAAAAGCTCTAATCATCAGTATAAATACTACTATAAAATATATATTTATTTCAGCAAAAAAATTGTATACAAAAAATCAGCAAATCTGCATAGGGGTTAGCCTTTCCAAATTTACGAATTTCATTGTTAATTCGATACAACACGTAATAGTGGCCCGATTGTAATGAATGATACCTTAATCAAAAGCTCTGATCATCAGTATAAATACTACTATAAAATATGTATTTGTTTCAGCAAAAAAATTGTATACAAAATATCAGCAAACCTGCAAGGGGTTAGCCTTTGCAAATTTACGAATTTCATTGTTAATTCGATACAACACGTAATAGTGGCCCGATTGTAATGAATGATACCTTAATCAAAAGCTCTGATCATCAGTATAAATACTACTATAAAATATGTATTTATTTCAGCAAAAAAATTTTATACAAAAAATCAGCAAATCTGCAAGGGGTTAGCCTTTGCAAATTTACGAATTTCATTGTTAATTCGATACAACACGTACTAGTGGCACGATTGCGATGAATGATACCTTAATCAAAAGCTCTGATCATCAGTATAAATACTACTATAAAATATGTATTTATTTCAGCAAAAAAATTGTATACAAAAAATCAGCAAATCTGCATAGGGGTTAGCCTTTCCAAATTTACGAATTTCATTGTTAATTCGATACAACACGTAATAGTGGCCCGATTCTAATGAATGATACCTTAATCAAAAGCTCTGATCATCAGTATAAATACTATTATAAAATATGTATACATTTCAGCAAAAAAATTGTATACAAAAAATCAGCAAATCTGCAAGGGGTTAGCCTATGCAAATTAACGAATTTCATTGTTAATTCGATACAACACGTACTAGTGGCACGATTGCGATGAATGATACCTTAATCAAAAGCTCTGATCATCAGTATAAATACTACTATAAAATATGTATACATTTCAGCAAAAAAATTGTATACAAAAAATCAGCAAATCTGCATAGGGGTTAGCCTTTCCAAATTTACGAATTTCATTGTTAATTCGATACAACACGTAATAGTGGCCCGATTGTAATGAATGATACCTTAATCAATAGCTCTGATCATCAGTATAAATACTACTATAAATATGTATTTATTTCAGCAAAAAAATTGTATACAAAAAATCAGCAAATCTGCATAGGGGTTAGCCTTTCCAAATTTACGAATTTCATTGTTAATTCGATACAACACGTAATAGTGGCCCGATTGTAATGAATGATACCTTAATCAATAGCTCTAATCATCAGTATAAATACTACTATAAATATGTATTTATTTCAGCAAAAAAATTGTATACAAAAAATCAGCAAATCTGCAAGGGGTTAGCCTTTGCAAATTTACGAATTTCATTGTTAATTCGATACAACACGTAATAGTGGCCCGATTGTAATGAATGATACCTTAATCAAAAGCTCTGATCATCAGTATAAATACTACTATAAAATATGTATTTGTTTCAGCAAAAAAATTGTATACAAAAAATCAGCAAATCTGCAAGGGGTTAGCCTTTGCAAATTTACGAATTTCATTGTTAATTCGATACAACACGTACTAGTGGCACGATTGCGATGAATGATACCTTAATCAAAAGCTCTGATCATCAGTATAAATACTACTATAAAATATGTATTTGTTTCAGCAAAAAAATTGTATACAAAAAATCAGCAAATCTGCAAGGGGTTAGCCTTTGCAAATTTACGAATTTCATTGTTAATTCGATACAACACGTACTAGTGGCACGATTGCGATGAATGATACCTTAATCAAAAGCTCTGATCATCAGTATAAATACTATTATAAAATATGTATACATTTCAGCAAAAAAATTGTATACAAAAAATCAGCAAATCTGCATAGGGGTTAGCCTTTCCAAATTTACGAATTTCATTTTTAATTCGATACAACACGTAATAGTGGCCCGATTGTAATGAATGATACCTTAATCAAAAGCTCTGATCATCAGTATAAATACTACTATAAAATATGTATACATTTCAGCAAAAAAATTGTATACAAAAAATCAGCAAATCTGCATAGGGGTTAGCCTTTCCAAATTTACGAATTTCATTGTTAATTCGATACAACACGTAATAGTGGCCCGATTGTAATGAATGATACCTTAATCAATAGCTCTGATCATCAGTATAAATACTACTATAAATATGTATTTATTTCAGCAAAAAAATTGTATACAAAAAATCAGCAAATCTGCAAGGGGTTAGCCTTTGCAAATTTACGAATTTCATTGTTAATTCGATACAACACGTACTAGTGGCACGATTGCGATGAATGATACCTTAATCAAAAGATCTGATCATCAGTATAAATACTACTATAAAATATGTATTTATTTCAGCAAAAAAATTGTATACAAAAAATCAGCAAATCTGCATAGGGGTTAGCCTTTCCAAATTTACGAATTTCATTGTTAATTCGATACAACAAGTAATAGTGGCCCGATTGTAATGAATGATACCTTAATCAAAAGCTCTGATCATCAGTATAAATACAACTATAAAATATGTATTTGTTTCAGCAAAAAAATTGTATACAAAAAATCAGCAAATCTGCATAGGGGTTAGCCTTTCCAAATTTACGAATTTCATTGTTAATTCGATACAACACGTAATAGTGGCCCGATTGTAATGAATGATACCTTAATCAATAGCTCTGATCATCAGTATAAATACTACTATAAATATGTATTTATTTCAGCAAAAAAATTGTATACAAAAAATCAGCAAATCTGCAAGGGGTTAGCCTTTGCAAATTTACGAATTTCATTGTTAATTCGATACAACACGTAATAGTGGCCCGATTGCGATGAATGATACCTTAATCAAAAGCTCTGATCATCAGTATAAATACTACTATAAAATATGTATTTATTTCAGCAAAAAAATTGTATACAAAAAATCAGCAAATCTGCAAGGGGTTAGCCTTTGCAAATTTACGAATTTCATTGTTAATTCGATACAACACGTACTAGTGGCACGATTGCGATGAATGATACTTAATCAAAAGCTCTGATCATCAGTATAAATACTACTATAAAATATGTATTTATTTCAGCAAAAAAATTGTATACAAAAAATCAGCAAATCTGCATAGGGGTTAGCCTTTCCAAATTTACGAATTTCATTGTTAATTCGATACAACACGTAATAGTGGCCCGATTGTAATGAATGATACCTTAATCAAAAGCTCTGATCATCAGTATAAATACTACTATAAAATATGTATTTATTTCAGCAAAAAAATTGTATACAAAAAATCAGCAAATCTGCAAGGGGTTAGCCTTTGCAAATTTACGAATTTCATTGTTAATTCGATACAACACGTACTAGTGGCACGATTGCGATGAATGATACCTTAATCAAAAGCTCTGATCATCAGTATAAATACTACTATAAAATATGTATTTATTTCAGCAAAAAAATTGTATACAAAAAATCAGCAAATCTGCAAGGGGTTAGCCTTTGCAAATTTACGAATTTCATTGTTAATTCGATACAACACGTACTAGTGGCACGATTGCGATGAATGATACCGTAATCAAAAGCTCTAATCATCAGTATAAATACTACTATAAAATATATATTTATTTCAGCAAAAAAATTGTATACAAAAAATCAGCAAATCTGCATAGGGGTTAGCCTTTCCAAATTTACGAATTTCATTGTTAATTCGATACAACACGTAATAGTGGCCCGATTGTAATGAATGATACCTTAATCAAAAGCTCTGATCATCAGTATAAATACTACTATAAAATATGTATTTGTTTCAGCAAAAAAATTGTATACAAAATATCAGCAAACCTGCAAGGGGTTAGCCTTTGCAAATTTACGAATTTCATTGTTAATTCGATACAACACGTACTAGTGGCACGATTGCGATGAATGATACCTTAATCAAAAGCTCTGATCATCAGTATAAATACTACTATAAAATATCTATTTATTTCAGCAAAAAAATTGAATACAAAAAATCAGCAAATCTGCATAGGGGTTAGCCTTTCCAAATTTACGAATTTCATTGTTAATTCGATACAACACGTAATAGTGGCCCGATTGTAATGAATGATACCTTAATCAAAAGCTCTGATCATCAGTATAAATACTATTATAAAATATGTATACATTTCAGCAAAAAAAAAGTATAAAAAAAATCAGCAAATCTGCAAGGGGTTAGCCTTTGCAAATTTACGAATTTCATTGTTAATTCGATACAACACGTACTAGTGGCACGATTGCGATGAATGATACCTTAATCAAAAGCTCTGATCATCAGTATAAATACAACTATTAAATATGTATTTATTTCAGCAAAAAAATTGTATACAAAAAATCAGCAAATCTGCATAGGGGTTAGCCTTTCCAAATTTACGAATTTCATTGTTAATTCGATACAACACGTAATAGTGGCCCGATTGTAATGAAAGATACCTTAATCAAAAGCTCTGATCATCAGTATAAATACTATTATAAAATATGTATTTATTTCAGCAAAAAAATTGTATACAAAAAATCAGCAAATCTGCATAGGGGTTAGCCTTTCCAAATTTACGAATTTCATTGTTAATTCGATACAACACGTAATAGTGGCCCGATTGTAATGAATGATACCTTAATCAAAAGCTCTGATCATCAGTATAAATACTATTATAAAATATGTATTTATTTCAGCAAAAAAATTGTATACAAAAAATCAGCAAATCTGCAAGGGGTTAGCGTTTGCAAATTTACGAATTTCATTGTTAATTCGATACAACACGTACTAGTGGCACGATTGTGATGAATGATACCTTAATCAAAAGCTCTGATCATCAGTATAAATACTACTATAAAATATGTATTTATTTCAGCAAAAAAATTGTATACAAAAAATCAGCAAATCTGCATAGGGGTTAGCCTTTCCAAATTTACGAATTTCATTGTTAATTCGATACAACACGTAATAGTGGCCCGATTGTAATGAATGATACCTTAATCAAAAGCTCTGATCATCAGTATAAATACTATTATAAAATATGTATTTATTTCAGCAAAAAAATTGTATACAAAAAATCAGCAAATCTGCAAGGGGTTAGCCTTTGCAAATTTACGAATTTCATTGTTAATTCGATACAACACGTACTAGTGGCACGATTGTGATGAATAAAACCTTAATCAAAAGCTCTGATCATCAGTATAAATACTACTATAAAATATGTATTTATTTCAGCAAAAAAATTGTATACAAAAAATCAGCAAATCTGCAAGGGGTTAGCCTTTGCAAATTTACGAATTTCATTGTTAATTCGATACAACACGTACTAGTGGCACGATTGCGATGAATGATACCTTAATCAAAAGCTCTGATCATCAGTATAAATACTACTATAAAATATGTATTTATTTCAGCAAAAAAATTTTATACAAAAAATCAGCAAATCTGCATAGGGGTTAGCCTTTCTAAATTTACGAATTTCATTGTTAATTCGATACAACACGTAATAGTGGCCCGATTGTAATGAATGATACCTTAATCAAAAGCTCTGATCATAAGTATAAATATTTCTATAAAATATGTATTTATTTCAGCAAAAAAATTGTATACAAAAAATCAGCAAATCTGCAAGGGGTTAGCCTTTGCAAATTTACGAATTTCATTGTTAATTCGATACAACACATACTAGTGGCACGATTGTGATGAATAATACCTTAATCAAAAGCTCTGATCATCAGTATAAATACTACTATAAAATATCTATTTATTGCAGCAAAAAAATTGTATACAAAAAATCAGCAAATCTGCATATGGGTTAGCCTTTCCAAATTTACGAATTTCATTGTTAATTCGATACAACACGTAATAGTGGCCCGATTGTAATGAATGATACCTTAATCAAAAGCTCTGATCATCAGTATAAATACTACTATAAAATATGTATTTATTTCAGCAAAAAAATTGTATACAAAAAATCAGCAAATCTGCATAGGGGTTAGCCTTTCCAAATTTACGAATTTCATTGTTAATTCGATACAACACGTAATAGTGGCCCGATTGTAATGAATGATACCTTAATCAAAAGCTCTGATCATCAGTATAAATACTACTATTAAATATGTATTTATTTCAGCAAAAAAAATTGTATACAAAAAATCAGCAAATCTGCAAGGGGTTAGCCTTTGCAAATTTACGAATTTCATTGTTAATTCGATACAACACGTACTAGTGGCACGATTGCGATGAATGATACCTTAATCAAAAGCTCTGATCATCAGTATAAATACTATTATAAAATATGTATTTATTTCAGCAAAAAAATTGTATACAAAAAATCAGCAAATCTGCATAGGGGTTAGCCTTTCCAAATTTACGAATTTCATTTTTAATTCGATACAACACGTAATAGTGGCCCGATTGTAATGAATGATACCTTAATCAAAAGCTCTGATCATCAGTATAAATACAATTATAAAATATGTATACATTTCAGCAAAAAAATTGTATACAAAAAATCAGCAAATCTGCAAGGGGTTAGCCTTTGCAAATTTACGAATTTCATTGTTAATTCGATACAACACGTACTAGTGGCACGATTGCGATGAATAATACCTTAATCAAAAGCTCTGATCATCAGTATAAATACTACTATAAAATATGTATTTATTTCAGCAAAAAAATTGTATACAAAAAATCAGCAAATCTGCATAGGGGTTAGCCTTTCCAAATTTACGAATTTCATTGTTAATTCGATACAACACGTAATAGTGGCCCGATTGTAATGAATGATACCTTAATCAAAAGCTCTGATCATCAGTATAAATACTATTATAAAATATGTATACATTTCAGCAAAAAAAATGTATACAAAAAATCAGCAAATCTGCAAGGGGTTAGCCTTTGCAAATTTACGAATTTCATTGTTAATTCGATACAACACGTACTAGTGGCACGATTGCGATGAATGATACCTTAATCAAAAGCTCTGATCATCAGTATAAATACTACTATAAAATATGTATTTATTTCAGCAAAAAAATTGTTTACAAAAAATCAGCAAATCTGCATAGGGGTTAGCCTTTCCAAATTTACGAATTTCATTGTTAATTCGATACAACACGTAATAGTGGCCCGATTGTAATGAATGATACCTTAATCAAAAGCTCTGATCATCAGTATAAATACTACTATAAAATATGTATTTATTTCAGCAAAAAAATTTTATACAAAAAATCAGCAAATCTGCAAGGGGTTAGCCTTTGCAAATTTACGAATTTCATTGTTAATTCGATACAACACGTACTAGTGGCACGATTGCGATGAATGATACCTTAATCAAAAGCTCTGATCATCAGTATAAATACTACTATAAAATATGTATTTATTTCAGCAAAAAAATTGTATACAAAAAATCAGCAAATCTGCAAGGGGTTAGCCTTTGCAAATTTACGAATTTCATTGTTAATTCGATACAACACGTACTAGTGGCACGATTGCGATGAATGATACCTTAATCAAAAGCTCTGATCATCAGTATAAATACTACTATAAAATATGTATTTATTTCAGCAAAAAAATTTTATACAAAAAATCAGCAAATCTGCATAGGGGTTAGCCTTTCTAAATTTACGAATTTCATTGTTAATTCGATACAACACGTAATAGTGGCCCGATTGTAATGAATGATACCTTAATCAAAAGCTCTGATCATAAGTATAAATATTTCTATAAAATATGTATTTATTTCAGCAAAAAAATTGTATACAAAAAATCAGCAAATCTGCAAGGGGTTAGCCTTTGCAAATTTACGAATTTCATTGTTAATTCGATACAACACGTAATAGTGGCCCGATTGTAATGAATGATACCTTAATCAAAAGCTCTGATCATCAGTATAAATACTATTATAAAATATGTATTTATTTCAGCAAAAAAATTGTATACAAAAAATCAGCAAATCTGCATAGGGGTTAGCCTTTCCAAATTTACGAATTTCATTGTTAATTCGATACAACACGTAATAGTGGCCCGATTGTAATGAATGATACCTTAATCAAAAGCTCTGATCATCAGTATAAATACTATTATAAAATATGTATACATTTCAGCAAAAAAAAAGTATAAAAAAAATCAGCAAATCTGCAAGGGGTTAGCCTTTGCAAATTTACGAATTTCATTGTTAATTCGATACAACACGTAATAGTGGCCCGATTGTAATGAATGATACCTTAATCAAAAGCTCTGATCATCAGTATAAATACTACTATTAAATATGTATTTATTTCAGCAAAAAAATTGTATACAAAAAATCAGCAAATCTGCATAGGGGTTAGCCTTTCCAAATTTACGAATTTCATTGTTAATTCGATACAACACGTAATAGTGGCCCGATTGTAATGAAAGATACCTTAATCAAAAGCTCTGATCATCAGTATAAATACTATTATAAAATATGTATTTATTTCAGCAAAAAAATTGTATACAAAAAATCAGCAAATCTGCATAGGGGTTAGCCTTTCCAAATTTACGAATTTCATTGTTAATTCGATACAACACGTAATAGTGGCCCGATTGTAATGAATGATACCTTAATCAAAAGCTCTGATCATCAGTATAAATACTATTATAAAATATGTATTTATTTCAGCAAAAAAATTGTATACAAAAAATCAGCAAATCTGCAAGGGGTTAGCGTTTGCAAATTTACGAATTTCATTGTTAATTCGATACAACACGTACTAGTGGCACGATTGTGATGAATGATACCTTAATCAAAAGCTCTGATCATCAGTATAAATACTACTATAAAATATGTATTTATTTCAGCAAAAAAATTGTATACAAAAAATCAGCAAATCTGCATAGGGGTTAGCCTTTCCAAATTTACGAATTTCATTGTTAATTCGATACAACACGTAATAGTGGCCCGATTGTAATGAATGATACCTTAATCAAAAGCTCTGATCATCAGTATAAATACTATTATAAAATATGTATTTATTTCAGCAAAAAAATTGTATACAAAAAATCAGCAAATCTGCAAGGGGTTAGCCTTTGCAAATTTACGAATTTCATTGTTAATTCGATACAACACGTACTAGTGGCACGATTGTGATGAATAAAACCTTAATCAAAAGCTCTGATCATCAGTATAAATACTACTATAAAATATGTATTTATTTCAGCAAAAAAATTGTATACAAAAAATCAGCAAATCTGCAAGGGGTTAGCCTTTGCAAATTTACGAATTTCATTGTTAATTCGATACAACACGTACTAGTGGCACGATTGTGATGAATAAAACCTTAATCAAAAGCTCTGATCATCAGTATAAATACTACTATAAAATATGTATTTATTTCAGCAAAAAAATTGTATACAAAAAATCAGCAAATCTGCAAGGGGTTAGCCTTTGCAAATTTACGAATTTCATTGTTAATTCGATACAACACGTACTAGTGGCACGATTGCGATGAATGATACCTTAATCAAAAGCTCTGATCATCAGTATAAATACTACTATAAAATATGTATTTATTTCAGCAAAAAAATTTTATACAAAAAATCAGCAAATCTGCATAGGGGTTAGCCTTTCTAAATTTACGAATTTCATTGTTAATTCGATACAACACGTAATAGTGGCCCGATTGTAATGAATGATACCTTAATCAAAAGCTCTGATCATAAGTATAAATATTTCTATAAAATATGTATTTATTTCAGCAAAAAAATTGTATACAAAAAATCAGCAAATCTGCAAGGGGTTAGCCTTTGCAAATTTACGAATTTCATTGTTAATTCGATACAACACGTAATAGTGGCCCGATTGTAATGAATGATACCTTAATCAAAAGCTCTGATCATCAGTATAAATACTATTATAAAATATGTATTTATTTCAGCAAAAAAATTGTATACAAAAAATCAGCAAATCTGCATAGGGGTTAGCCTTTCCAAATTTACGAATTTCATTGTTAATTCGATACAACACGTAATAGTGGCCCGATTGTAATGAATGATACCTTAATCAAAAGCTCTGATCATCAGTATAAATACTATTATAAAATATGTATACATTTCAGCAAAAAAAAAGTATAAAAAAAATCAGCAAATCTGCAAGGGGTTAGCCTTTGCAAATTTACGAATTTCATTGTTAATTCGATACAACACGTACTAGTGGCACGATTGCGATGAATGATACCTTAATCAAAAGCTCTGATCATCAGTATAAATACAACTATTAAATATGTATTTATTTCAGCAAAAAAATTGTATACAAAAAATCAGCAAATCTGCATAGGGGTTAGCCTTTCCAAATTTACGAATTTCATTGTTAATTCGATACAACACGTAATAGTGGCCCGATTGTAATGAAAGATACCTTAATCAAAAGCTCTGATCATCAGTATAAATACTATTATAAAATATGTATTTATTTCAGCAAAAAAATTGTATACAAAAAATCAGCAAATCTGCATAGGGGTTAGCCTTTCCAAATTTACGAATTTCATTGTTAATTCGATACAACACGTAATAGTGGCCCGATTGTAATGAATGATACCTTAATCAAAAGCTCTGATCATCAGTATAAATACTATTATAAAATATGTATTTATTTCAGCAAAAAAATTGTATACAAAAAATCAGCAAATCTGCAAGGGGTTAGCGTTTGCAAATTTACGAATTTCATTGTTAATTCGATACAACACGTACTAGTGGCACGATTGTGATGAATGATACCTTAATCAAAAGCTCTGATCATCAGTATAAATACTACTATAAAATATGTATTTATTTCAGCAAAAAAATTGTATACAAAAAATCAGCAAATCTGCATAGGGGTTAGCCTTTCCAAATTTACGAATTTCATTGTTAATTCGATACAACACGTAATAGTGGCCCGATTGTAATGAATGATACCTTAATCAAAAGCTCTGATCATCAGTATAAATACTATTATAAAATATGTATTTATTTCAGCAAAAAAATTGTATACAAAAAATCAGCAAATCTGCAAGGGGTTAGCGTTTGCAAATTTACGAATTTCATTGTTAATTCGATACAACACGTACTAGTGGCACGATTGTGATGAATGATACCTTAATCAAAAGCTCTGATCATCAGTATAAATACTACTATAAAATATGTATTTATTTCAGCAAAAAAATTGTATACAAAAAATCAGCAAATCTGCATAGGGGTTAGCCTTTCCAAATTTACGAATTTCATTGTTAATTCGATACAACACGTAATAGTGGCCCGATTGTAATGAATGATACCTTAATCAAAAGCTCTGATCATCAGTATAAATACTATTATAAAATATGTATACATTTCAGCAAAAAAAAAGTATAAAAAAAATCAGCAAATCTGCAAGGGGTTAGCCTTTGCAAATTTACGAATTTCATTGTTAATTCGATACAACACGTACTAGTGGCACGATTGCGATGAATGATACCTTAATCAAAAGCTCTGATCATCAGTATAAATACAACTATTAAATATGTATTTATTTCAGCAAAAAAATTGTATACAAAAAATCAGCAAATCTGCATAGGGGTTAGCCTTTCCAAATTTACGAATTTCATTGTTAATTCGATACAACACGTAATAGTGGCCCGATTGTAATGAAAGATACCTTAATCAAAAGCTCTGATCATCAGTATAAATACTATTATAAAATATGTATTTATTTCAGCAAAAAAATTGTATACAAAAAATCAGCAAATCTGCATAGGGGTTAGCCTTTCCAAATTTACGAATTTCATTGTTAATTCGATACAACACGTAATAGTGGCCCGATTGTAATGAATGATACCTTAATCAAAAGCTCTGATCATCAGTATAAATACTATTATAAAATATGTATTTATTTCAGCAAAAAAATTGTATACAAAAAATCAGCAAATCTGCAAGGGGTTAGCGTTTGCAAATTTACGAATTTCATTGTTAATTCGATACAACACGTACTAGTGGCACGATTGTGATGAATGATACCTTAATCAAAAGCTCTGATCATCAGTATAAATACTACTATAAAATATGTATTTATTTCAGCAAAAAAATTGTATACAAAAAATCAGCAAATCTGCATAGGGGTTAGCCTTTCCAAATTTACGAATTTCATTGTTAATTCGATACAACACGTAATAGTGGCCCGATTGTAATGAATGATACCTTAATCAAAAGCTCTGATCATCAGTATAAATACTATTATAAAATATGTATTTATTTCAGCAAAAAAATTGTATACAAAAAATCAGCAAATCTGCAAGGGGTTAGCCTTTGCAAATTTACGAATTTCATTGTTAATTCGATACAACACGTACTAGTGGCACGATTGTGATGAATAAAACCTTAATCAAAAGCTCTGATCATCAGTATAAATACTACTATAAAATATGTATTTATTTCAGCAAAAAAATTGTATACAAAAAATCAGCAAATCTGCAAGGGGTTAGCCTTTGCAAATTTACGAATTTCATTGTTAATTCGATACAACACGTACTAGTGGCACGATTGCGATGAATGATACCTTAATCAAAAGCTCTGATCATCAGTATAAATACTACTATAAAATATGTATTTATTTCAGCAAAAAAATTTTATACAAAAAATCAGCAAATCTGCATAGGGGTTAGCCTTTCTAAATTTACGAATTTCATTGTTAATTCGATACAACACGTAATAGTGGCCCGATTGTAATGAATGATACCTTAATCAAAAGCTCTGATCATAAGTATAAATATTTCTATAAAATATGTATTTATTTCAGCAAAAAAATTGTATACAAAAAATCAGCAAATCTGCAAGGGGTTAGCCTTTGCAAATTTACGAATTTCATTGTTAATTCGATACAACACATACTAGTGGCACGATTGTGATGAATAATACCTTAATCAAAAGCTCTGATCATCAGTATAAATACTACTATAAAATATCTATTTATTGCAGCAAAAAAATTGTATACAAAAAATCAGCAAATCTGCATATGGGTTAGCCTTTCCAAATTTACGAATTTCATTGTTAATTCGATACAACACGTAATAGTGGCCCGATTGTAATGAATGATACCTTAATCAAAAGCTCTGATCATCAGTATAAATACTACTATAAAATATGTATTTATTTCAGCAAAAAAATTGTATACAAAAAATCAGCAAATCTGCATAGGGGTTAGCCTTTCCAAATTTACGAATTTCATTGTTAATTCGATACAACACGTAATAGTGGCCCGATTGTAATGAATGATACCTTAATCAAAAGCTCTGATCATCAGTATAAATACTACTATTAAATATGTATTTATTTCAGCAAAAAAAATTGTATACAAAAAATCAGCAAATCTGCAAGGGGTTAGCCTTTGCAAATTTACGAATTTCATTGTTAATTCGATACAACACGTACTAGTGGCACGATTGCGATGAATGATACCTTAATCAAAAGCTCTGATCATCAGTATAAATACTATTATAAAATATGTATTTATTTCAGCAAAAAAATTGTATACAAAAAATCAGCAAATCTGCATAGGGGTTAGCCTTTCCAAATTTACGAATTTCATTTTTAATTCGATACAACACGTAATAGTGGCCCGATTGTAATGAATGATACCTTAATCAAAAGCTCTGATCATCAGTATAAATACAATTATAAAATATGTATACATTTCAGCAAAAAAATTGTATACAAAAAATCAGCAAATCTGCAAGGGGTTAGCCTTTGCAAATTTACGAATTTCATTGTTAATTCGATACAACACGTACTAGTGGCACGATTGCGATGAATAATACCTTAATCAAAAGCTCTGATCATCAGTATAAATACTACTATAAAATATGTATTTATTTCAGCAAAAAAATTGTATACAAAAAATCAGCAAATCTGCATAGGGGTTAGCCTTTCCAAATTTACGAATTTCATTGTTAATTCGATACAACACGTAATAGTGGCCCGATTGTAATGAATGATACCTTAATCAAAAGCTCTGATCATCAGTATAAATACTATTATAAAATATGTATACATTTCAGCAAAAAAAATGTATACAAAAAATCAGCAAATCTGCAAGGGGTTAGCCTTTGCAAATTTACGAATTTCATTGTTAATTCGATACAACACGTACTAGTGGCACGATTGCGATGAATGATACCTTAATCAAAAGCTCTGATCATCAGTATAAATACTACTATAAAATATGTATTTATTTCAGCAAAAAAATTGTTTACAAAAAATCAGCAAATCTGCATAGGGGTTAGCCTTTCCAAATTTACGAATTTCATTGTTAATTCGATACAACACGTAATAGTGGCCCGATTGTAATGAATGATACCTTAATCAAAAGCTCTGATCATCAGTATAAATACTACTATAAAATATGTATTTATTTCAGCAAAAAAATTTTATACAAAAAATCAGCAAATCTGCAAGGGGTTAGCCTTTGCAAATTTACGAATTTCATTGTTAATTCGATACAACACGTACTAGTGGCACGATTGTGATGAATAAAACCTTAATCAAAAGCTCTGATCATCAGTATAAATACTACTATAAAATATGTATTTATTTCAGCAAAAAAATTGTATACAAAAAATCAGCAAATCTGCAAGGGGTTAGCCTTTGCAAATTTACGAATTTCATTGTTAATTCGATACAACACGTACTAGTGGCACGATTGCGATGAATGATACCTTAATCAAAAGCTCTGATCATCAGTATAAATACTACTATAAAATATGTATTTATTTCAGCAAAAAAATTTTATACAAAAAATCAGCAAATCTGCATAGGGGTTAGCCTTTCTAAATTTACGAATTTCATTGTTAATTCGATACAACACGTAATAGTGGCCCGATTGTAATGAATGATACCTTAATCAAAAGCTCTGATCATAAGTATAAATATTTCTATAAAATATGTATTTATTTCAGCAAAAAAATTGTATACAAAAAATCAGCAAATCTGCAAGGGGTTAGCCTTTGCAAATTTACGAATTTCATTGTTAATTCGATACAACACATACTAGTGGCACGATTGTGATGAATAATACCTTAATCAAAAGCTCTGATCATCAGTATAAATACTACTATAAAATATCTATTTATTGCAGCAAAAAAATTGTATACAAAAAATCAGCAAATCTGCATATGGGTTAGCCTTTCCAAATTTACGAATTTCATTGTTAATTCGATACAACACGTAATAGTGGCCCGATTGTAATGAATGATACCTTAATCAAAAGCTCTGATCATCAGTATAAATACTACTATAAAATATGTATTTATTTCAGCAAAAAAATTGTATACAAAAAATCAGCAAATCTGCATAGGGGTTAGCCTTTCCAAATTTACGAATTTCATTGTTAATTCGATACAACACGTAATAGTGGCCCGATTGTAATGAATGATACCTTAATCAAAAGCTCTGATCATCAGTATAAATACTACTATTAAATATGTATTTATTTCAGCAAAAAAAATTGTATACAAAAAATCAGCAAATCTGCAAGGGGTTAGCCTTTGCAAATTTACGAATTTCATTGTTAATTCGATACAACACGTACTAGTGGCACGATTGCGATGAATGATACCTTAATCAAAAGCTCTGATCATCAGTATAAATACTATTATAAAATATGTATTTATTTCAGCAAAAAAATTGTATACAAAAAATCAGCAAATCTGCATAGGGGTTAGCCTTTCCAAATTTACGAATTTCATTTTTAATTCGATACAACACGTAATAGTGGCCCGATTGTAATGAATGATACCTTAATCAAAAGCTCTGATCATCAGTATAAATACAATTATAAAATATGTATACATTTCAGCAAAAAAATTGTATACAAAAAATCAGCAAATCTGCAAGGGGTTAGCCTTTGCAAATTTACGAATTTCATTGTTAATTCGATACAACACGTACTAGTGGCACGATTGCGATGAATAATACCTTAATCAAAAGCTCTGATCATCAGTATAAATACTACTATAAAATATGTATTTATTTCAGCAAAAAAATTGTATACAAAAAATCAGCAAATCTGCATAGGGGTTAGCCTTTCCAAATTTACGAATTTCATTGTTAATTCGATACAACACGTAATAGTGGCCCGATTGTAATGAATGATACCTTAATCAAAAGCTCTGATCATCAGTATAAATACTATTATAAAATATGTATACATTTCAGCAAAAAAAATGTATACAAAAAATCAGCAAATCTGCAAGGGGTTAGCCTTTGCAAATTTACGAATTTCATTGTTAATTCGATACAACACGTACTAGTGGCACGATTGCGATGAATGATACCTTAATCAAAAGCTCTGATCATCAGTATAAATACTACTATAAAATATGTATTTATTTCAGCAAAAAAATTGTTTACAAAAAATCAGCAAATCTGCATAGGGGTTAGCCTTTCCAAATTTACGAATTTCATTGTTAATTCGATACAACACGTAATAGTGGCCCGATTGTAATGAATGATACCTTAATCAAAAGCTCTGATCATCAGTATAAATACTACTATAAAATATGTATTTATTTCAGCAAAAAAATTTTATACAAAAAATCAGCAAATCTGCAAGGGGTTAGCCTTTGCAAATTTACGAATTTCATTGTTAATTCGATACAACACGTACTAGTGGCACGATTGCGATGAATGATACCTTAATCAAAAGCTCTGATCATCAGTATAAATACTACTATAAAATATGTATTTATTTCAGCAAAAAAATTGTATACAAAAAATCAGCAAATCTGCATAGGGGTTAGCCTTTCCAAATTTACGAATTTCATTGTTAATTCGATACAACACGTAATAGTGGCCCGATTCTAATGAATGATACCTTAATCAAAAGCTCTGATCATCAGTATAAATACTATTATAAAATATGTATACATTTCAGCCAAAAAATTGTATACAAAAAATCAGCAAATCTGCAAGGGGTTAGCCTATGCAAATTAACGAATTTCATTGTTAATTCGATACAACACGTAATAGTGGCCCGATTGTAATGAATGATACCTTAATCAAAAGCTCTGATCATCAGTATAAATACTATTATAAAATATGTATACATTTCAGCAAAAAAATTGTATACAAAAAATCAGCAAATCTGAAAGGGGTTAGCCTTTGCAAATTTACGAATTTCATTGTTAATTCGATACAACACGTACTAGTGGCACGATTGCGATGAATGATACCTTAATCAAAAGATCTAATCATCAGTATAAATACTACTATAAAATATGTATTTATTTCAGCAAAAAAATTTTATACAAAAAATCAGCAAATCTGCATAGGGGTTAGCCTTTCCAAATTTACGAATTTCATTGTTAATTCGATACAGCACGTAATAGTGGCCCGATTGTAATGAATGATACCTTAATCAAAAGCTCTGATCATCAGTATAAATACTACTTTAAAATATGTATTTATTTCAGCAAAAAAATTGTATACAAAAAATCAGCAAATCTGCAAGGGGTTAGCCTTTGCAAATTTACGAATTTCATTGTTAATTCGATACAACAAGTACTAGTGGCACGATTGCGATGAATAATACCTTAATCAAAAGCTCTGATCATCAGTATAAATACTACTATAAAATATGTATTTATTTCAGCAAAAAAATTGTATACAAAAAATCAGCAAATCTGCATAGGGGTTAGCCTTTCCAAATTTACGAATTTCATTGTTAATTCGATACAACACGTAATAGTGGCCCGATTGTAATGAATGATACCTTAATCAAAAGCTCTGATCATCAGTATAAATACTACTATAAAATATGCATTTATTTCAGCAAAAAAATTGTATACAAAAAATCAGCAAATCTGCAAGGGGTTAGCCTTTGCAAATTTACGAATTTCATTGTTAATTCGATACAACACGTAATAGTGGCCCGATTGTAATGAATGATACCTTAATCAAAAGCTCTGATCATCAGTATAAATACTACTATAAAATATGTATTTATTTCAGCAAAAAAATTGTATACAAAAAATCAGCAAATCTGCAAGGGGTTAGCCTTTGCAAATTTACGAATTTCATTGTTAATTCGATACAACACGTACTAGTGGCACGATTGCGATGAATGATACCTTAATCAAAAGCTCTGATCATCAGTATAAATACTACTAAAAAATATGTATTTATTTCAGCAAAAAAATTGTATACAAAAAATCAGCAAATCTGCATAGGGGTTAGCCTTTCCAAATTTACGAATTTCATTGTTAATTCGATACAACACGTAATAGTGGCCCGATTGTAATGAATGATACCTTAATCAAAAGCTCTGATCATCAGTATAAATACTACTATAAAATATGCGTTTATTTCAGCAAAAAAATTGTATACAAAAAATCAGCAAATCTGCAAGGGGTTAGCCTTTGCAAATTTACGAATTTCATTCTTAATTCGATACAACACGTAATAGTGGCCCGATTGTAATGAATGATACCTTAATCAAAAGCTCTGATCATCAGTATAAATACTACTATAAAATATGTATTTATTTCAGCAAAAAAATTGTATACAAAAAATCAGCAAATCTGCAAGGGGTTAGCCTTTGCAAATTTACGAATTTCATTGTTAATTCGATACAACACGTACTAGTGGCACGATTGCGATGAATGATACCTTAATCAAAAGCTCTGATCATCAGTATAAATACTACTAAAAAATATGTATTTATTTCAGCAAAAAAATTGTATACAAAAAATCAGCAAATCTGCAAGGGGTTAGCCTTTGCAAATTTACGAATTTCATTGTTAATTCGATACAACACGTACTAGTGGCACGATTGCGATGAATGATACCTTAATCAAAAGCTCTGATCATCAGTATAAATACTACTATAAAATATGTATTTATTTCAGCAAAAAAATTGTTTACAAAAAATCAGCAAATCTGCATAGGGGTTAGCCTTTCCAAATTTACGAATTTCATTGTTAATTCGATACAACACGTAATAGTGGCCCGATTGTAATGAATGATACCTTAATCAAAAGCTCTGATCATCAGTATAAATACTACTATAAAATATGTATTTATTTCAGCAAAAAAATTGTATACAAAAAATCAGCAAATCTGCAAGGGGTTAGCCTTTGCAAATTTACGAATTTCATTGTTAATTCGATACAACACGTACTAGTGGCACGATTGCGATGAATGATACCTTAATCAAAAGCTCTGATCATCAGTATAAATACTACTATAAAATATGTATTTATTTCAGCAAAAAAATTGTATACAAAAAATCAGCAAATCTGCATAGGGGTTAGCCTTTCCAAATTTACGAATTTCATTGTTAATTCGATACAACACGTAATAGTGGCCCGATTCTAATGAATGATACCTTAATCAAAAGCTCTGATCATCAGTATAAATACTATTATAAAATATGTATACATTTCAGCAAAAAAATTGTATACAAAAAATCAGCAAATCTGCAAGGGGTTAGCCTATGCAAATTAACGAATTTCATTGTTAATTCGATACAACACGTAATAGTGGCCCGATTGTAATGAATGATACCTTAATCAAAAGCTCTGATCATCAGTATAAATACTATTATAAAATATGTATACATTTCAGCAAAAAAATTGTATACAAAAAATCAGCAAATCTGAAAGGGGTTAGCCTTTGCAAATTTACGAATTTCATTGTTAATTCGATACAACACGTACTAGTGGCACGATTGCGATGAATGATACCTTAATCAAAAGCTCTGATCATCAGTATAAATACTAATATAAAATATGTATTTATTTCAGCAAAAAAATTGTATACAAAAAATCAGCAAATCTGCATAGGGGTTAGCCTTTCCAAATTTACGAATTTCATTGTTAATTCGATACAACACGTAATAGTGGCCCGATTGTAATGAATGATACCTTAATCAAAAGCTCTGATCATCAGTATAAATACTATTATAAAATATGTATACATTTCAGCAAAAAATTTGTATACAAAAAATCAGCAAATCTGAAAGGGGTTAGCCTTTGCAAATTTACGAATTTCATTGTTAATTCGATACAACACGTACTAGTGGCACGATTGTAATGAATGATACCTTAATCAAAAGCTCTGATCATCAGTATAAATATTATTATAAAATATGTATACATTTCAGCAAAAAAATTGTATACAAAAAATCAGCAAATCTGCAAGGGGTTAGCCTTTGCAAATTTACGAATTTCATTGTTAATTCGATACAACACGTACTAGTGGCACGATTGTGATGAATAATACCTTAATCAAAAGCTCTGATCATCAGTATAAATACTACTATAAAATATGTATTTATTTCAGCAAAAAAATTGTATACAAAAAATCAGCAAATCTGCATAGGGGTTAGCCTTTCCAAATTTACGAATTTCATTGTTAATTCGATACAACACGTAATAGTGGCCCGATTGTAATGAATGATACCTTAATCAAAAGCTCTGATCATCAGTATAAATACTACTATAAAATATGTATACATTTCAGCAAAAAAATTGTATACAAAAGATCAACAAATCTGCAAGGGGTTAGCCTTTGCAAATTTACGAATTTCATTGTTAATTCGATACAACAAGTACTAGTGGCACGATTGCGATGAATAATACCTTAATCAAAAGCTCTGATCATCAGTATAAATACTACTATAAAATATGTATTTATTTCAGCAAAAAAATTGTATACAAAAAATCAGCAAATCTGCAAGGGGTTAGCCTTTGCAAATTTACGAATTTCATTGTTAATTCGATACAACAAGTACTAGTGGCACGATTGCGATGAATAATACCTTAATCAAAAGCTCTGATCATCAGTATAAATACTACTATAAAATATGTATTTATTTCAGCAAAAAAATTGTATACAAAAAATCAGCAAATCTGCATAGGGGTTAGCCTTTCCAAATTTACGAATTTCATTGTTAATTCGATACAACACGTAATAGTGGCCCGATTGTAATGAATGATATCTTAATCAAAAGCTCTGATCATCAGTATAAATACTACTATAAAATATGCATTTATTTCAGCAAAAAAATTGTATACAAAAAATCAGCAAATCTGCAAGGGGTTAGCCTTTGCAAATTTACGAATTTCATTGTTAATTCGATACAACACGTAATAGTGGCCCGATTGTAATGAATGATATCTTAATCAAAAGCTCTGATCATCAGTATAAATACTACTATAAAATATGTATTTATTTCAGCAAAAAAATTGTATACAAAAAATCAGCAAATCTGCAAGGGGTTAGCCTTTGCAAATTTACGAATTTCATTGTTAATTCGATACAACACGTACTAGTGGCACGATTGCGATGAATGATACCTTAATCAAAAGCTCTGATCATCAGTATAAATACTACTATAAAATATGTATTTATTTCAGCAAAAAAATTGTTTACAAAAAATCAGCAAATCTGCATAGGGGTTAGCCTTTCCAAATTTACGAATTTCATTGTTAATTCGATACAACACGTAATAGTGGCCCGATTGTAATGAATGATACCTTAATCAAAAGCTCTGATCATCAGTATAAATACTACTATAAAATATGTATTTATTTCAGCAAAAAAATTTTATACAAAAAATCAGCAAATCTGCAAGGGGTTAGCCTTTGCAAATTTACGAATTTCATTGTTAATTCGATACAACACGTACTAGTGGCACGATTGCGATGAATGATACCTTAATCAAAAGCTCTGATCATCAGTATAAATACTACTATAAAATATGTATTTATTTCAGCAAAAAAATTGTATACAAAAAATCAGCAAATCTGCATAGGGGTTAGCCTTTCCAAATTTACGAATTTCATTGTTAATTCGATACAACACGTAATAGTGGCCCGATTCTAATGAATGATACCTTAATCAAAAGCTCTGATCATCAGTATAAATACTATTATAAAATATGTATACATTTCAGCAAAAAAATTGTATACAAAAAATCAGCAAATCTGCAAGGGGTTAGCCTATGCAAATTAACGAATTTCATTGTTAATTCGATACAACACGTAATAGTGGCCCGATTGTAATGAATGATACCTTAATCAAAAGCTCTGATCATCAGTATAAATACTATTATAAAATATGTATACATTTCAGCAAAAAAATTGTATACAAAAAATCAGCAAATCTGAAAGGGGTTAGCCTTTGCAAATTTACGAATTTCATTGTTAATTCGATACAACACGTACTAGTGGCACGATTGCGATGAATGATACCTTAATCAAAAGCTCTGATCATCAGTATAAATACTAATATAAAATATGTATTTATTTCAGCAAAAAAATTGTATACAAAAAATCAGCAAATCTGCATAGGGGTTAGCCTTTCCAAATTTACGAATTTCATTGTTAATTCGATACAACACGTAATAGTGGTCCGATTGTAATGAATGATACCTTAATCAAAAGCTCTGATCATCAGTATAAATACTATTATAAAATATGTATACATTTCAGCAAAAAAATTGTATACAAAAAATCAGCAAATCTGCAAGGGGTTAGCCTTTGCAAATTTACGAATTTCATTGTTAATTCGATACAACACGTACTAGTGGCACGATTGTGATGAATAATACCTTAATCAAAAGCTCTGATCATCAGTATAAATACTACTATAAAATATGTATTTATTTCAGCAAAAAAATTGTATACAAAAAATCAGCAAATCTGCATAGGGGTTAGCCTTTCCAAATTTACGAATTTCATTGTTAATTCGATACAACACGTAATAGTGGCCCGATTGTAATGAATGATACCTTAATCAAAAGCTCTGATCATCAGTATAAATACTACTATAAAATATGTATACATTTCAGCAAAAAAATTGTATACAAAAGATCAACAAATCTGCAAGGGGTTAGCCTTTGCAAATTTACGAATTTCATTGTTAATTCGATACAACAAGTACTAGTGGCACGATTGCGATGAATAATACCTTAATCAAAAGCTCTGATCATCAGTATAAATACTACTATAAAATATGTATTTATTTCAGCAAAAAAATTGTATACAAAAAATCAGCAAATCTGCATAGGGGTTAGCCTTTCCAAATTTACGAATTTCATTGTTAATTCGATACAACACGTACTAGTGGCACGATTGCGATGAATGATACCTTAATCAAAAGCTCTGATCATCAGTATAAATACTACTATAAAATATGTATTTATTTCAGCAAAAAAATTGTATACAAAAAATCAGCAAATCTGCATAGGGGTTAGCCTTTCCAAATTTACGAATTTCATTGTTAATTCGATACAACACGTAATAGTGGCCCGATTCTAATGAATGATACCTTAATCAAAAGCTCTGATCATCAGTATAAATACTATTATAAAATATGTATACATTTCAGCAAAAAAATTGTATACAAAAAATCAGCAAATCTGCAAGGGGTTAGCCTATGCAAATTAACGAATTTCATTGTTAATTCGATACAACACGTAATAGTGGCCCGATTGTAATGAATGATAGCTTAATCAAAAGCTCTGATCATCAGTATAAATACTATTATAAAATATGTATACATTTCAGCAAAAAAATTGTATACAAAAAATCAGCAAATCTGAAAGGGGTTAGCCTTTGCAAATTTACGAATTTCATTGTTAATTCGATACAACACGTACTAGTGGCACGATTGCGATGAATGATACCTTAATCAAAAGCTCTGATCATCAGTATAAATACTAATATAAAATATGTATTTATTTCAGCAAAAAAATTGTATACAAAAAATCAGCAAATCTGCATAGGGGTTAGCCTTTCCAAATTTACGAATTTCATTGTTAATTCGATACAACACGTAATAGTGGTCCGATTGTAATGAATGATACCTTAATCAAAAGCTCTGATCATCAGTATAAATACTATTATAAAATATGTATACATTTCAGCAAAAAAATTGTATACAAAAAATCAGCAAATCTGCAAGGGGTTAGCCTTTGCAAATTTACGAATTTCATTGTTAATTCGATACAACACGTACTAGTGGCACGATTGTGATGAATAATACCTTAATCAAAAGCTCTGATTATCAGTATAAATACTACTATAAAATATGTATTTATTTCAGCAAAAAAATTGTATACAAAAAATCAGCAAATCTGCATAGGGGTTAGCCTTTCCAAATTTACGAATTTCATTGTTAATTCGATACAACACGTAATAGTGGCCCGATTGTAATGAATGATACCTTAATCAAAAGCTCTGATCATCAGTATAAATACTACTATAAAATATGCATTTATTTCAGCAAAAAAATTGTATACAAAAAATCAGCAAATCTGCAAGGGGTTAGCCTTTGCAAATTTACGAATTTCATTGTTAATTCGATACAACACGTAATAGTGGCCCGATTGTAATGAATGATACCTTAATCAAAAGCTCTGATCATCAGTATAAATACTACTATAAAATATGTATTTATTTCAGCAAAAAAATTGTATACAAAAAATCAGCAAATCTGCAAGGGGTTAGCCTTTGCAAATTTACGAATTTCATTGTTAATTCGATACAACACGTACTAGTGGCACGATTGCGATGAATGATACCTTAATCAAAAGCTCTGATCATCAGTATAAATACTACTATAAAATATGTATTTATTTCAGCAAAAAAATTGTTTACAAAAAATCAGCAAATCTGCATAGGGGTTAGCCTTTCCAAATTTACGAATTTCATTGTTAATTCGATACAACACGTAATAGTGGCCCGATTGTAATGAATGATACCTTAATCAAAAGCTCTGATCATCAGTATAAATACTACTATAAAATATGCATTTATTTCAGCAAAAAAATTGTATACAAAAAATCAGCAAATCTGCAAGGGGTTAGCCTTTGCAAATTTACGAATTTCATTGTTAATTCGATACAACACGTAATAGTGGCCCGATTGTAATGAATGATACATTAATCAAAAGCTCTGATCATCAGTATAAATACTACTATAAAATATGTATTTATTTCAGCAAAAAAATTGTATACAAAAAATCAGCAAATCTGCAAGGGGTTAGCCTTTGCAAATTTACGAATTTCATTGTTAATTCGATACAACACGTACTAGTGGCACGATTGCGATGAATGATACCTTAATCAAAAGCTCTGATCATCAGTATAAATACTACTAAAAAATATGTATTTATTTCAGCAAAAAAATTGTATACAAAAAATCAGCAAATCTGCAAGGGGTTAGCCTTTGCAAATTTACGAATTTCATTGTTAATTCGATACAACACGTACTAGTGGCACGATTGCGATGAATGATACCTTAATCAAAAGCTCTGATCATCAGTATAAATACTACAATAAAATATGTATTTATTTCAGCAAAAAAATTGTTTACAAAAAATCAGCAAATCTGCATAGGGGTTAGCCTTTCCAAATTTACGAATTTCATTGTTAATTCGATACAACACGTAATAGTGGCCCGATTGTAATGAATGATACCTTAATCAAAAGCTCTGATCATCAGTATAAATACTACTATAAAATATGTATTTATTTCAGCAAAAAAATTTTATACAAAAAATCAGCAAATCTGCAAGGGGTTAGCCTTTGCAAATTTACGAATTTCATTGTTAATTCGATACAACACGTACTAGTGGCACGATTGCGATGAATGATACCTTAATCAAAAGCTCTGATCATCAGTATAAATACTACTATAAAATATGTATTTATTTCAGCAAAAAAATTGTATACAAAAAATCAGCAAATCTGCATGGGGGTTAGCCTTTCCAAATTTACGAATTTCATTGTTAATTCGATACAACACGTAATAGTGGCCCGATTCTAATGAATGATACCTTAATCAAAAGCTCTGATCATCAGTATAAATACTATTATAAAATATGTATACATTTCAGCAAAAAAATTGTATACAAAAAATCAGCAAATCTGCAAGGGGTTAGCCTATGCAAATTAACGAATTTCATTGTTAATTCGATACAACACGTAATAGTGGCCCGATTGTAATGAATGATACCTTAATCAAAAGCTCTGATCATCAGTATAAATACTATTATAAAATATGTATACATTTCAGCAAAAAAATTGTATACAAAAAATCAGCAAATCTGAAAGGGGTTAGCCTTTGCAAATTTACGAATTTCATTGTTAATTCGATACAACACGTACTAGTGGCACGATTGCGATGAATGATACCTTAATCAAAAGCTCTGATCATCAGTATAAATACTAATATAAAATATGTATTTATTTCAGCAAAAAAATTGTATACAAAAAATCAGCAAATCTGCATAGGGGTTAGCCTTTCCAAATTTACGAATTTCATTGTTAATTCGATACAACACGTAATAGTGGTCCGATTGTAATGAATGATACCTTAATCAAAAGCTCTGATCATCAGTATAAATACTACTATAAAATATGTATTTATTTCAGCAAAAAAATTTTATACAAAAAATCAGCAAATCTGCAAGGGGTTAGCCTTTGCAAATTTACGAATTTCATTGTTAATTCGATACAACACGTACTAGTGGCACGATTGCGATGAATGATACCTTAATCAAAAGCTCTGATCATCAGTATAAATACTACTATAAAATATGTATTTATTTCAGCAAAAAAATTGTATACAAAAAATCAGCAAATCTGCATAGGGGTTAGCCTTTCCAAATTTACGAATTTCATTGTTAATTCGATACAACACGTAATAGTGGCCCGATTCTAATGAATGATACCTTAATCAAAAGCTCTGATCATCAGTATAAATACTATTATAAAATATGTATACATTTCAGCAAAAAAATTGTATACAAAAAATCAGCAAATCTGCAAGGGGTTAGCCTATGCAAATTAACGAATTTCATTGTTAATTCGATACAACACGTAATAGTGGCCCGATTGTAATGAATGATACCTTAATCAAAAGCTCTGATCATCAGTATAAATACTATTATAAAATATGTATACATTTCAGCAAAAAAATTGTATACAAAAAATCAGCAAATCTGAAAGGGGTTAGCCTTTGCAAATTTACGAATTTCATTGTTAATTCGATACAACACGTACTAGTGGCACGATTGCGATGAATGATACCTTAATCAAAAGCTCTGATCATCAGTATAAATACTAATATAAAATATGTATTTATTTCAGCAAAAAAATTGTATACAAAAAATCAGCAAATCTGCATAGGGGTTAGCCTTTCCAAATTTACGAATTTCATTGTTAATTCGATACAACACGTAATAGTGGTCCGATTGTAATGAATGATACCTTAATCAAAAGCTCTGATCATCAGTATAAATACTACTATAAAATATGTATTTATTTCAGCAAAAAAATTGTATACAAAAAATCAGCAAATCTGCATAGGGGTTAGCCTTTCCAAATTTACGAATTTCATTGTTAATTCGATACAACACGTAATAGTGGCCCGATTGTAATGAATGATACCTTAATCAAAAGCTCTGATCATCAGTATAAATACTACTATAAAATATGCATTTATTTCAGCAAAAAAATTGTATACAAAAAATCAGCAAATCTGCAAGGGGTTAGCCTTTGCAAATTTACGAATTTCATTGTTAATTCGATACAACACGTAATAGTGGCCCGATTGTAATGAATGATACCTTAATCAAAAGCTCTGATCATCAGTATAAATACTACTATAAAATATGTATTTGTTTCAGCAAAAAAATTGTATACAAAAAATCAGCAAATCTGCAAGGGGTTAGCCTTTGCAAATTTACGAATTTCATTGTTAATTCGATACAACACGTACTAGTGGCACGATTGCGATGAATGATACCTTAATCAAAAGCTCTGATCATCAGTATAAATACTATTATAAAATATGTATACATTTCAGCAAAAAAATTGTATACAAAAAATCAGCAAATCTGCAAGGGGTTAGCCTTTGCAAATTTACGAATTTCATTGTTAATTCGATACAACACGTACTAGTGGCACGATTGTGATGAATAATACCTTAATCAAAAGCTCTGATCATCAGTATAAATACTACTATAAAATATGTATTTATTTCAGCAAAAAAATTGTATACAAAAAATCAGCAAATCTGCATAGGGGTTAGCCTTTCCAAATTTACGAATTTCATTGTTAATTCGATACAACACGTAATAGTGGCCCGATTGTAATGAATGATACCTTAATCAAAAGCTCTGATCATCAGTATAAATACTACTATAAAATATGTATACATTTCAGCAAAAAAATTGTATACAAAAGATCAACAAATCTGCAAGGGGTTAGCCTTTGCAAATTTACGAATTTCATTGTTAATTCGATACAACAAGTACTAGTGGCACGATTGCGATGAATAATACCTTAATCAAAAGCTCTGATCATCAGTATAAATACTACTATAAAATATGTATTTATTTCAGCAAAAAAATTGTATACAAAAAATCAGCAAATCTGCAAGGGGTTAGCCTTTGCAAATTTACGAATTTCATTGTTAATTCGATACAACAAGTACTAGTGGCACGATTGCGATGAATAATACCTTAATCAAAAGCTCTGATCATCAGTATAAATACTACTATAAAATATGTATTTATTTCAGCAAAAAAATTGTATACAAAAAATCAGCAAATCTGCATAGGGGTTAGCCTTTCCAAATTTACGAATTTCATTGTTAATTCGATACAACACGTAATAGTGGCCCGATTGTAATGAATGATACCTTAATCAAAAGCTCTGATCATCAGTATAAATACTACTATAAAATATGTATTTATTTCAGCAAAAAAATTGTATACAAAAAATCAGCAAATCTGCAAGGGGTTAGCCTTTGCAAATTTACGAATTTCATTGTTAATTCGATACAACACGTACTAGTGGCACGATTGCGATGAATGATACCTTAATCAAAAGCTCTGATCATCAGTATAAATACTACTATAAAATATGTATTTATTTCAGCAAAAAAATTGTTTACAAAAAATCAGCAAATCTGCATAGGGGTTAGCCTTTCCAAATTTACGAATTTCATTGTTAATTCGATACAACACGTAATAGTGGCCCGATTGTAATGAATGATACCTTAATCAAAAGCTCTGATCATCAGTATAAATACTACTATAAAATATGTATTTATTTCAGCAAAAAAATTTTATACAAAAAATCAGCAAATCTGCAAGGGGTTAGCCTTTGCAAATTTACGAATTTCATTGTTAATTCGATACAACACGTACTAGTGGCACGATTGCGATGAATGATACCTTAATCAAAAGCTCTGATCATCAGTATAAATACTACTATAAAATATGTATTTATTTCAGCAAAAAAATTGTATACAAAAAATCAGCAAATCTGCATAGGGGTTAGCCTTTCCAAATTTACGAATTTCATTGTTAATTCGATACAACACGTAATAGTGGCCCGATTCTAATGAATGATACCTTAATCAAAAGCTCTGATCATCAGTATAAATACTATTATAAAATATGTATACATTTCAGCAAAAAAATTGTATACAAAAAATCAGCAAATCTGCAAGGGGTTAGCCTATGCAAATTAACGAATTTCATTGTTAATTCGATACAACACGTAATAGTGGCCCGATTGTAATGAATGATACCTTAATCAAAAGCTCTGATCATCAGTATAAATACTACTATAAAATATGTATACATTTCAGCAAAAAAATTGTATACAAAAAATCAGCAAATCTGAAAGGGGTTAGCCTTTGCAAATTTACGAATTTCATTGTTAATTCGATACAACACGTACTAGTGGCACGATTGCGATGAATGATACCTTAATCAAAAGCTCTGATCATCAGTATAAATACTAATATAAAATATGTATTTATTTCAGCAAAAAAATTGTATACAAAAAATCAGCAAATCTGCATAGGGGTTAGCCTTTCCAAATTTACGAATTTCATTGTTAATTCGATACAACACGTAATAGTGGTCCGATTGTAATGAATGATACCTTAATCAAAAGCTCTGATCATCAGTATAAATACTATTATAAAATATGTATACATTTCAGCAAAAAAATTGTATACAAAAAATCAGCAAATCTGCAAGGGGTTAGCCTTTGCAAATTTACGAATTTCATTGTTAATTCGATACAACACGTACTAGTGGCACGATTGTGATGAATAATACCTTAATCAAAAGCTCTGATCATCAGTATAAATACTACTATAAAATATGTATTTATTTCAGCAAAAAAATTGTATACAAAAAATCAGCAAATCTGCATAGGGGTTAGCCTTTCCAAATTTACGAATTTCATTGTTAATTCGATACAACACGTAATAGTGGCCCGATTGTAATGAATGATACCTTAATCAAAAGCTCTGATCATCAGTATAAATACTACTATAAAATATGTATACATTTCAGCAAAAAAATTGTATACAAAAGATCAACAAATCTGCAAGGGGTTAGCCTTTGCAAATTTACGAATTTCATTGTTAATTCGATACAACAAGTACTAGTGGCACGATTGCGATGAATAATACCTTAATCAAAAGCTCTGATCATCAGTATAAATACTACTATAAAATATGTATTTATTTCAGCAAAAAAATTGTATACAAAAAATCAGCAAATCTGCATAGGGGTTAGCCTTTCCAAATTTACGAATTTCATTGTTAATTCGATACAACACGTAATAGTGGCCCGATTGTAATGAATGATACCTTAATCAAAAGCTCTGATCATCAGTATAAATACTACTATAAAATATGCATTTATTTCAGCAAAAAAATTGTATACAAAAAATCAGCAAATCTGCAAGGGGTTAGCCTTTGCAAATTTACGAATTTCATTGTTAATTCGATACAACACGTAATAGTGGCCCGATTGTAATGAATGATACCTTAATCAAAAGCTCTGATCATCAGTATAAATACTACTATAAAATATGTATTTTTTTCAGCAAAAAAATTGTATACAAAAAATCAGCAAATCTGCAAGGGGTTAGCCTTTGCAAATTTACGAATTTCATTGTTAATTCGATACAACACGTACTAGTGGCACGATTGCGATGAATGATACCTTAATCAAAAGCTCTGATCATCTGTATAAATACTACTAAAAAATATGTATTTATTTCAGCAAAAAAATTGTATACAAAAAATCAGCAAATCTGCATAGGGGTTAGCCTTTCCAAATTTACGAATTTCATTGTTAATTCGATACAACACGTAATAGTGGCCCGATTGTAATGAATGATACCTTAATCAAAAGCTCTGATCATCAGTATAAATACAATTATAAAATATGTATACATTTCAGCAAAAAAATTGTATACAAAAAATCAGCAAATCTGCAAGGGGTTAGCCTTTGCAAATTTACGAATTTCATTGTTAATTCGATACAACACGTACTAGTGGCACGATTGCGATGAATAATACCTTAATCAAAAGCTCTGATCATCAGTATAAATACTACTATAAAATATGTATTTATTTCAGCAAAAAAATTGTATACAAAAAATCAGCAAATCTGCATAGGGGTTAGCCTTTCCAAATTTACGAATTTCATTGTTAATTCGATACAGCACGTAATAGTGGCCCGATTGTAATGAATGATACCTTAATCAAAAGCTCTGATCATCAGTATAAATACTACTATAAAATATGTATTTATTTCAGCACAAAAATTGTATACAAAAAATCAGCAAATCTGCAAGGGGTTAGCCTTTGCAAATTTACGAATTTCATTGTTAATTCGATACAACACGTACTAGTGGCACGATTGCGATGAATGATACCTTAATCAAAAGCTCTGATCATCAGTATAAATACTAATATAAAATATGTATTTATTTCAGCAAAAAAATTGTATACAAAAAATCAGCAAATCTGCATAGGGGTTAGCCTTTCCAAATTTACGAATTTCATTGTTAATTCGATACAACACGTAATAGTGGCCCGATTGTAATGAATGATACCTTAATCAAAAGCTCTGATCATCAGTATAAATACTACTATAAAATATGCATTTATTTCAGCAAAAAAATTGTATACAAAAAATCAGCAAATCTGCAAGGGGTTAGCCTTTGCAAATTTACGAATTTCATTGTTAATTCGATACAACACGTAATAGTGGCCCGATTGTAATGAATGATACCTTAATCAAAAGCTCTGATCATCAGTATAAATACTACTATAAAATATGTATACATTTCAGCAAAAAAAATGTATACAAAAAATCAGCAAATCTGCAAGGGGTTAGCCTTTGCAAATTTACGAATTTCATTGTTAATTCGATACAACACGTACTAGTGGCACGATTGCGATGAATGATAACTTAATCAAAAGCTCTGATCATCAGTATAAATACTACTATAAAATATGTATTTATTTCAGAAAAAAAATTGTATACAAAAAATCAGCAAATCTGCATAGGGGTTAGCCTTTCCAAATTTACGAATTTCATTGTTAATTCGATACAACACGTAATAGTGGCCCGATTGTAATGAATGATACCTTAATCAAAAGCTCTGATCATCAGTATAAATACTATTATAAAATATGTATACATTTCAGCAAAAAAATTGTATACAAAAAATCAGCAAATCTGCAAGGGGTTAGCCTTTGCAAATTTACGAATTTCATTGTTAATTCGATACAACACGTACTAGTGGCCCGATTGCGATGAATGATACCTTAATCAAAAGCTCTGATCATCAGTATAAATACTACTATAAAATATGTATTTATTTAAGCAAAAAAATTGTATACAAAAAATCAGCAAATCTGCATAGGGGTTAGCCTTTCCAAATTTACGGATTTCATTGTTTATTCGATACAACACGTACTAGTGGCCCGATTGCGATGAATGATACCTTAATCAAAAGCTCTGATCACCAGTAAAAAGACAATTATAAAATATGTATTTATTTAAGCAAAAAAATTGTATACAAAAAATCAGCAAATCTGCATAGGGGTTAGCCTTTCCAAATTTACGGATTTCATTGTTTATTCGATACAACACGTACTAGTGGCCCGATTGTAATGAATGATACCTTAATCAAAAGCTCTGATCATCAGTATAAATACTATTATAAAATATGTATACATTTCAGCAAAAAAATTGTATACAAAAAATCAGCAAATCTGCAAGGGGTTAGCCTTTGCAAATTTACGAATTTCATTGTTAATTCGATACAACACGTACTAGTGGCACGATTGCGATGAATAATACCTTAATCAAAAGCTCTGATCATCAGTATAAATACTACTATAAAATATGTATTTATTTCAGCAAAAAAATTTATATAAAAAATCAGCAAATCTGCATAGGGGTTAGCCTTTCCAAATTTACGGATTTCATTGTTTATTCGATACAACACGTACTAGTGGCCCGATTGCGATGAATGATACCTTAATCAAAAGCTCTGATCATCAGTATAAATACTACTATAAAATATGTATTTATTTCAGCAAAAAAATTTTATACAAAAAATCAGCAAATCTGCATAGGGGTTAGCCTTTCTAAATTTACGAATTTCATTGTTAATTCGATACAACACGTAATAGTGGCCCGATTGTAATGAATGATACCTTAATCAAAAGCTCTGATCATAAGTATAAATATTTCTATAAAATATGTATTTATTTCAGCAAAAAAATTGTATACAAAAAATCAGCAAATCTGCAAGGGGTTAGCCTTTGCAAATTTACGAATTTCATTGTTAATTCGATACAACACGTACTAGTGGCACGATTGCGATGAATGATAACTTAATCAAAAGCTCTGATCATCAGTATAAATACTACTATAAAATATGTATTTATTTCAGAAAAAAAATTGTATACAAAAAATCAGCAAATCTGCATAGGGGTTAGCCTTTCCAAATTTACGAATTTCATTGTTAATTCGATACAACACGTAATAGTGGCCCGATTGTAATAAATGATACCTTAATCAAAAGCTCTGATCATCAGTATAAATACTACTATAAAATATGTATACATTTCAGCAAAAAAATTGTATACAAAAAATCAGCAAATCTGCAAGGGGTTAGCCTTTGCAAATTTACGAATTTCATTGTTAATTCGATACAACACGTACTAGTGGCACGATTGCGATGAATAATACCTTAATCAAAAGATCTGATCATCAATATAAATACTACTATAAAATATGTATTTATTTCAGCAAAAAAATTGTATACAAAAAATCAGCAAATCTGCATAGGGGTTAGCCTTTCCAAATTTACGAATTTCATTGTTAATTCGATACAACACGTAATAGTGGCCCGATTGTAATGAATGATACCTTAATCAAAAGCTCTGATCATCAGTATAAATACTACTATAAAATATGTATTTATTTAAGCAAAAAAATTGTATACAAAAAATCAGCAAATCTGCATAGGGGTTAGCCTTTCCAAATTTACGGATTTCATTGTTTATTCGATACAACACGTACTAGTGGCCCGATTGCGATGAATGATACCTTAATCAAAAGCTCTGATCACCAGTAAAAAGACAATTATAAAATATGTATTTATTTAAGCAAAAAAATTGTATACAAAAAATCAGCAAATCTGCATAGGGGTTAGCCTTTCCAAATTTACGGATTTCATTGTTTATTCGATACAACACGTAATAGTGGCCCGATTGTAATGAATGATACCTTAATCAAAAGCTCTGATCATCAGTATAAATACTACTATAAAATATGTATTTATTTCAGCAAAAAAATTGTATACAAAAAATCAGCAAATCTGCAAGGGGTTAGCCTATGCAAATTAACGAATTTCATTGTTAATTCGATACAACACGTAATAGTGGCCCGATTGTAATGAATGATACCTTAATCAAAAGCTCTGATCATCAGTATAAATACTACTATAAAATATGTATACATTTCAGCAAAAAAATTGTATACAAAAAATCAGCAAATCTGAAAGGGGTTAGCCTTTGCAAATTTACGAATTTCATTGTTAATTCGATACAACACGTACTAGTGGCACGATTGCGATGAATGATACCTTAATCAAAAGCTCTGATCATCAGTATAAATACTAATATAAAATATGTATTTATTTCAGCAAAAAAATTGTATACAAAAAATCAGCAAATCTGCATAGGGGTTAGCCTTTCCAAATTTACGAATTTCATTGTTAATTCGATACAACACGTAATAGTGGCCCGATTCTAATGAATGATACCTTAATCAAAAGCTCTGATCATCAGTATAAATACTATTATAAAATATGTATACATTTCAGCAAAAAAATTGTATACAAAAAATCAGCAAATCTGCAAGGGGTTAGCCTTTGCAAATTTACGAATTTCATTGTTAATTCGATACAACACGTACTAGTGGCACGATTGTGATGAATAATACCTTAATCAAAAGCTCTGATCATCAGTATAAATACTACTATAAAATATGTATTTATTTCAGCAAAAAAATTGTATACAAAAAATCAGCAAATCTGCATAGGGGTTAGCCTTTCCAAATTTACGAATTTCATTGTTAATTCGATACAACACGTAATAGTGGCCCGATTGTAATGAATGATACCTTAATCAAAAGCTCTGATCATCAGTATAAATACTATTATAAAATATGTATACATTTCAGCAAAAAAATTGTATACAAAAAATCAGCAAATCTGAAAGGGGTTAGCCTTTGCAAATTTACGAATTTCATTGTTAATTCGATACAACACGTACTAGTGGCACGATTGCGATGAATGATACCTTAATCAAAAGCTCTGATCATCAGTATAAATACTAATATAAAATATGTATTTATTTCAGCAAAAAAATTGTATACAAAAAATCAGCAAATCTGCATAGGGGTTAGCCTTTCCAAATTTACGAATTTCATTGTTAATTCGATACAACACGTAATAGTGGTCCGATTGTAATGAATGATACCTTAATCAAAAGCTCTGATCATCAGTATAAATACTACTATAAAATATGTATTTATTTCAGCAAAAAAATTGTATACAAAAAATCAGCAAATCTGCATAGGGGTTAGCCTTTCCAAATTTACGAATTTCATTGTTAATTCGATACAACACGTAATAGTGGCCCGATTGTAATGAATGATACCTTAATCAAAAGCTCTGATCATCAGTATAAATACTACTATAAAATATGCATTTATTTCAGCAAAAAAATTGTATACAAAAAATCAGCAAATCTGCAAGGGGTTAGCCTTTGCAAATTTACGAATTTCATTGTTAATTCGATACAACACGTAATAGTGGCCCGATTGTAATGAATGATACCTTAATCAAAAGCTCTGATCATCAGTATAAATACTACTATAAAATATGTATTTGTTTCAGCAAAAAAATTGTATACAAAAAATCAGCAAATCTGCAAGGGGTTAGCCTTTGCAAATTTACGAATTTCATTGTTAATTCGATACAACACGTACTAGTGGCACGATTGCGATGAATGATACCTTAATCAAAAGCTCTGATCATCAGTATAAATACTATTATAAAATATGTATACATTTCAGCAAAAAAATTGTATACAAAAAATCAGCAAATCTGCAAGGGGTTAGCCTTTGCAAATTTACGAATTTCATTGTTAATTCGATACAACACGTACTAGTGGCACGATTGTGATGAATAATACCTTAATCAAAAGCTCTGATCATCAGTATAAATACTACTATAAAATATGTATTTATTTCAGCAAAAAAATTGTATACAAAAAATCAGCAAATCTGCATAGGGGTTAGCCTTTCCAAATTTACGAATTTCATTGTTAATTCGATACAACACGTAATAGTGGCCCGATTGTAATGAATGATACCTTAATCAAAAGCTCTGATCATCAGTATAAATACTACTATAAAATATGTATACATTTCAGCAAAAAAATTGTATACAAAAGATCAACAAATCTGCAAGGGGTTAGCCTTTGCAAATTTACGAATTTCATTGTTAATTCGATACAACAAGTACTAGTGGCACGATTGCGATGAATAATACCTTAATCAAAAGCTCTGATCATCAGTATAAATACTACTATAAAATATGTATTTATTTCAGCAAAAAAATTGTATACAAAAAATCAGCAAATCTGCAAGGGGTTAGCCTTTGCAAATTTACGAATTTCATTGTTAATTCGATACAACAAGTACTAGTGGCACGATTGCGATGAATAATACCTTAATCAAAAGCTCTGATCATCAGTATAAATACTACTATAAAATATGTATTTATTTCAGCAAAAAAATTGTATACAAAAAATCAGCAAATCTGCATAGGGGTTAGCCTTTCCAAATTTACGAATTTCATTGTTAATTCGATACAACACGTAATAGTGGCCCGATTGTAATGAATGATACCTTAATCAAAAGCTCTGATCATCAGTATAAATACTACTATAAAATATGTATTTATTTCAGCAAAAAAATTGTATACAAAAAATCAGCAAATCTGCAAGGGGTTAGCCTTTGCAAATTTACGAATTTCATTGTTAATTCGATACAACACGTACTAGTGGCACGATTGCGATGAATGATACCTTAATCAAAAGCTCTGATCATCAGTATAAATACTACTATAAAATATGTATTTATTTCAGCAAAAAAATTGTTTACAAAAAATCAGCAAATCTGCATAGGGGTTAGCCTTTCCAAATTTACGAATTTCATTGTTAATTCGATACAACACGTAATAGTGGCCCGATTGTAATGAATGATACCTTAATCAAAAGCTCTGATCATCAGTATAAATACTACTATAAAATATGTATTTATTTCAGCAAAAAAATTTTATACAAAAAATCAGCAAATCTGCAAGGGGTTAGCCTTTGCAAATTTACGAATTTCATTGTTAATTCGATACAACACGTACTAGTGGCACGATTGCGATGAATGATACCTTAATCAAAAGCTCTGATCATCAGTATAAATACTACTATAAAATATGTATTTATTTCAGCAAAAAAATTGTATACAAAAAATCAGCAAATCTGCATAGGGGTTAGCCTTTCCAAATTTACGAATTTCATTGTTAATTCGATACAACACGTAATAGTGGCCCGATTCTAATGAATGATACCTTAATCAAAAGCTCTGATCATCAGTATAAATACTATTATAAAATATGTATACATTTCAGCAAAAAAATTGTATACAAAAAATCAGCAAATCTGCAAGGGGTTAGCCTATGCAAATTAACGAATTTCATTGTTAATTCGATACAACACGTAATAGTGGCCCGATTGTAATGAATGATACCTTAATCAAAAGCTCTGATCATCAGTATAAATACTACTATAAAATATGTATACATTTCAGCAAAAAAATTGTATACAAAAAATCAGCAAATCTGAAAGGGGTTAGCCTTTGCAAATTTACGAATTTCATTGTTAATTCGATACAACACGTACTAGTGGCACGATTGCGATGAATGATACCTTAATCAAAAGCTCTGATCATCAGTATAAATACTAATATAAAATATGTATTTATTTCAGCAAAAAAATTGTATACAAAAAATCAGCAAATCTGCATAGGGGTTAGCCTTTCCAAATTTACGAATTTCATTGTTAATTCGATACAACACGTAATAGTGGTCCGATTGTAATGAATGATACCTTAATCAAAAGCTCTGATCATCAGTATAAATACTATTATAAAATATGTATACATTTCAGCAAAAAAATTGTATACAAAAAATCAGCAAATCTGCAAGGGGTTAGCCTTTGCAAATTTACGAATTTCATTGTTAATTCGATACAACACGTACTAGTGGCACGATTGTGATGAATAATACCTTAATCAAAAGCTCTGATCATCAGTATAAATACTACTATAAAATATGTATTTATTTCAGCAAAAAAATTGTATACAAAAAATCAGCAAATCTGCATAGGGGTTAGCCTTTCCAAATTTACGAATTTCATTGTTAATTCGATACAACACGTAATAGTGGCCCGATTGTAATGAATGATACCTTAATCAAAAGCTCTGATCATCAGTATAAATACTACTATAAAATATGTATACATTTCAGCAAAAAAATTGTATACAAAAGATCAACAAATCTGCAAGGGGTTAGCCTTTGCAAATTTACGAATTTCATTGTTAATTCGATACAACAAGTACTAGTGGCACGATTGCGATGAATAATACCTTAATCAAAAGCTCTGATCATCAGTATAAATACTACTATAAAATATGTATTTATTTCAGCAAAAAAATTGTATACAAAAAATCAGCAAATCTGCATAGGGGTTAGCCTTTCCAAATTTACGAATTTCATTGTTAATTCGATACAACACGTAATAGTGGCCCGATTGTAATGAATGATACCTTAATCAAAAGCTCTGATCATCAGTATAAATACTACTATAAAATATGCATTTATTTCAGCAAAAAAATTGTATACAAAAAATCAGCAAATCTGCAAGGGGTTAGCCTTTGCAAATTTACGAATTTCATTGTTAATTCGATACAACACGTAATAGTGGCCCGATTGTAATGAATGATACCTTAATCAAAAGCTCTGATCATCAGTATAAATACTACTATAAAATATGTATTTTTTTCAGCAAAAAAATTGTATACAAAAAATCAGCAAATCTGCAAGGGGTTAGCCTTTGCAAATTTACGAATTTCATTGTTAATTCGATACAACACGTACTAGTGGCACGATTGCGATGAATGATACCTTAATCAAAAGCTCTGATCATCTGTATAAATACTACTAAAAAATATGTATTTATTTCAGCAAAAAAATTGTATACAAAAAATCAGCAAATCTGCATAGGGGTTAGCCTTTCCAAATTTACGAATTTCATTGTTAATTCGATACAACACGTAATAGTGGCCCGATTGTAATGAATGATACCTTAATCAAAAGCTCTGATCATCAGTATAAATACAATTATAAAATATGTATACATTTCAGCAAAAAAATTGTATACAAAAAATCAGCAAATCTGCAAGGGGTTAGCCTTTGCAAATTTACGAATTTCATTGTTAATTCGATACAACACGTACTAGTGGCACGATTGCGATGAATAATACCTTAATCAAAAGCTCTGATCATCAGTATAAATACTACTATAAAATATGTATTTATTTCAGCAAAAAAATTGTATACAAAAAATCAGCAAATCTGCATAGGGGTTAGCCTTTCCAAATTTACGAATTTCATTGTTAATTCGATACAGCACGTAATAGTGGCCCGATTGTAATGAATGATACCTTAATCAAAAGCTCTGATCATCAGTATAAATACTACTATAAAATATGTATTTATTTCAGCACAAAAATTGTATACAAAAAATCAGCAAATCTGCAAGGGGTTAGCCTTTGCAAATTTACGAATTTCATTGTTAATTCGATACAACACGTACTAGTGGCACGATTGCGATGAATGATACCTTAATCAAAAGCTCTGATCATCAGTATAAATACTAATATAAAATATGTATTTATTTCAGCAAAAAAATTGTATACAAAAAATCAGCAAATCTGCATAGGGGTTAGCCTTTCCAAATTTACGAATTTCATTGTTAATTCGATACAACACGTAATAGTGGCCCGATTGTAATGAATGATACCTTAATCAAAAGCTCTGATCATCAGTATAAATACTACTATAAAATATGCATTTATTTCAGCAAAAAAATTGTATACAAAAAATCAGCAAATCTGCAAGGGGTTAGCCTTTGCAAATTTACGAATTTCATTGTTAATTCGATACAACACGTAATAGTGGCCCGATTGTAATGAATGATACCTTAATCAAAAGCTCTGATCATCAGTATAAATACTACTATAAAATATGTATACATTTCAGCAAAAAAAATGTATACAAAAAATCAGCAAATCTGCAAGGGGTTAGCCTTTGCAAATTTACGAATTTCATTGTTAATTCGATACAACACGTACTAGTGGCACGATTGCGATGAATGATAACTTAATCAAAAGCTCTGATCATCAGTATAAATACTACTATAAAATATGTATTTATTTCAGAAAAAAAATTGTATACAAAAAATCAGCAAATCTGCATAGGGGTTAGCCTTTCCAAATTTACGAATTTCATTGTTAATTCGATACAACACGTAATAGTGGCCCGATTGTAATGAATGATACCTTAATCAAAAGCTCTGATCATCAGTATAAATACTATTATAAAATATGTATACATTTCAGCAAAAAAATTGTATACAAAAAATCAGCAAATCTGCAAGGGGTTAGCCTTTGCAAATTTACGAATTTCATTGTTAATTCGATACAACACGTACTAGTGGCCCGATTGCGATGAATGATACCTTAATCAAAAGCTCTGATCATCAGTATAAATACTACTATAAAATATGTATTTATTTAAGCAAAAAAATTGTATACAAAAAATCAGCAAATCTGCATAGGGGTTAGCCTTTCCAAATTTACGGATTTCATTGTTTATTCGATACAACACGTACTAGTGGCCCGATTGTAATGAATGATACCTTAATCAAAAGCTCTGATCATCAGTATAAATACTATTATAAAATATGTATACATTTCAGCAAAAAAATTGTATACAAAAAATCAGCAAATCTGCAAGGGGTTAGCCTTTGCAAATTTACGAATTTCATTGTTAATTCGATACAACACGTACTAGTGGCACGATTGCGATGAATAATACCTTAATCAAAAGCTCTGATCATCAGTATAAATACTACTATAAAATATGTATTTATTTCAGCAAAAAAATTTATATAAAAAATCAGCAAATCTGCATAGGGGTTAGCCTTTCCAAATTTACGGATTTCATTGTTTATTCGATACAACACGTACTAGTGGCCCGATTGCGATGAATGATACCTTAATCAAAAGCTCTGATCATCAGTATAAATACTACTATAAAATATGTATTTATTTCAGCAAAAAAATTTTATACAAAAAATCAGCAAATCTGCATAGGGGTTAGCCTTTCTAAATTTACGAATTTCATTGTTAATTCGATACAACACGTAATAGTGGCCCGATTGTAATGAATGATACCTTAATCAAAAGCTCTGATCATAAGTATAAATATTTCTATAAAATATGTATTTATTTCAGCAAAAAAATTGTATACAAAAAATCAGCAAATCTGCAAGGGGTTAGCCTTTGCAAATTTACGAATTTCATTGTTAATTCGATACAACACGTACTAGTGGCACGATTGCGATGAATGATAACTTAATCAAAAGCTCTGATCATCAGTATAAATACTACTATAAAATATGTATTTATTTCAGAAAAAAAATTGTATACAAAAAATCAGCAAATCTGCATAGGGGTTAGCCTTTCCAAATTTACGAATTTCATTGTTAATTCGATACAACACGTAATAGTGGCCCGATTGTAATAAATGATACCTTAATCAAAAGCTCTGATCATCAGTATAAATACTACTATAAAATATGTATACATTTCAGCAAAAAAATTGTATACAAAAAATCAGCAAATCTGCAAGGGGTTAGCCTTTGCAAATTTACGAATTTCATTGTTAATTCGATACAACACGTACTAGTGGCACGATTGCGATGAATAATACCTTAATCAAAAGATCTGATCATCAATATAAATACTACTATAAAATATGTATTTATTTCAGCAAAAAAATTGTATACAAAAAATCAGCAAATCTGCATAGGGGTTAGCCTTTCCAAATTTACGAATTTCATTGTTAATTCGATACAACACGTAATAGTGGCCCGATTGTAATGAATGATACCTTAATCAAAAGCTCTGATCATCAGTATAAATACTACTATAAAATATGTATTTATTTAAGCAAAAAAATTGTATACAAAAAATCAGCAAATCTGCATAGGGGTTAGCCTTTCCAAATTTACGAATTTCATTGTTAATTCGATACAACACGTAATAGTGGTCCGATTGTAATGAATGATACCTTAATCAAAAGCTCTGATCATCAGTATAAATACTATTATAAAATATGTATACATTTCAGCAAAAAAATTGTATACAAAAAATCAGCAAATCTGCAAGGGGTTAGCCTTTGCAAATTTACGAATTTCATTGTTAATTCGATACAACACGTACTAGTGGCACGATTGTGATGAATAATACCTTAATCAAAAGCTCTGATCATCAGTATAAATACTACTATAAAATATGTATTTATTTCAGCAAAAAAATTGTATACAAAAAATCAGCAAATCTGCATAGGGGTTAGCCTTTCCAAATTTACGAATTTCATTGTTAATTCGATACAACACGTAATAGTGGCCCGATTGTAATGAATGATACCTTAATCAAAAGCTCTGATCATCAGTATAAATACTACTATAAAATATGTATACATTTCAGCAAAAAAATTGTATACAAAAGATCAACAAATCTGCAAGGGGTTAGCCTTTGCAAATTTACGAATTTCATTGTTAATTCGATACAACAAGTACTAGTGGCACGATTGCGATGAATAATACCTTAATCAAAAGCTCTGATCATCAGTATAAATACTACTATAAAATATGTATTTATTTCAGCAAAAAAATTGTATACAAAAAATCAGCAAATCTGCATAGGGGTTAGCCTTTCCAAATTTACGAATTTCATTGTTAATTCGATACAACACGTAATAGTGGCCCGATTGTAATGAATGATACCTTAATCAAAAGCTCTGATCATCAGTATAAATACTACTATAAAATATGCATTTATTTCAGCAAAAAAATTGTATACAAAAAATCAGCAAATCTGCAAGGGGTTAGCCTTTGCAAATTTACGAATTTCATTGTTAATTCGATACAACACGTAATAGTGGCCCGATTGTAATGAATGATACCTTAATCAAAAGCTCTGATCATCAGTATAAATACTACTATAAAATATGTATTTTTTTCAGCAAAAAAATTGTATACAAAAAATCAGCAAATCTGCAAGGGGTTAGCCTTTGCAAATTTACGAATTTCATTGTTAATTCGATACAACACGTACTAGTGGCACGATTGCGATGAATGATACCTTAATCAAAAGCTCTGATCATCTGTATAAATACTACTAAAAAATATGTATTTATTTCAGCAAAAAAATTGTATACAAAAAATCAGCAAATCTGCATAGGGGTTAGCCTTTCCAAATTTACGAATTTCATTGTTAATTCGATACAACACGTAATAGTGGCCCGATTGTAATGAATGATACCTTAATCAAAAGCTCTGATCATCAGTATAAATACAATTATAAAATATGTATACATTTCAGCAAAAAAATTGTATACAAAAAATCAGCAAATCTGCAAGGGGTTAGCCTTTGCAAATTTACGAATTTCATTGTTAATTCGATACAACACGTACTAGTGGCACGATTGCGATGAATAATACCTTAATCAAAAGCTCTGATCATCAGTATAAATACTACTATAAAATATGTATTTATTTCAGCAAAAAAATTGTATACAAAAAATCAGCAAATCTGCATAGGGGTTAGCCTTTCCAAATTTACGAATTTCATTGTTAATTCGATACAGCACGTAATAGTGGCCCGATTGTAATGAATGATACCTTAATCAAAAGCTCTGATCATCAGTATAAATACTACTATAAAATATGTATTTATTTCAGCACAAAAATTGTATACAAAAAATCAGCAAATCTGCAAGGGGTTAGCCTTTGCAAATTTACGAATTTCATTGTTAATTCGATACAACACGTACTAGTGGCACGATTGCGATGAATGATACCTTAATCAAAAGCTCTGATCATCAGTATAAATACTAATATAAAATATGTATTTATTTCAGCAAAAAAATTGTATACAAAAAATCAGCAAATCTGCATAGGGGTTAGCCTTTCCAAATTTACGAATTTCATTGTTAATTCGATACAACACGTAATAGTGGTCCGATTGTAATGAATGATACCTTAATCAAAAGCTCTGATCATCAGTATAAATACTATTATAAAATATGTATACATTTCAGCAAAAAAATTGTATACAAAAGATCAGCAAATCTGCAAGGGGTTAGCCTTTGCAAATTTACGAATTTCATTGTTAATTCGATACAACAAGTACTAGTGGCACGATTGCGATGAATAATACCTTAATCAAAAGCTCTGATCATCAGTATAAATACTACTATAAAATATGTATTTATTTCAGCAAAAAAATTGTATACAAAAAATCAGCAAATCTGCATAGGGGTTAGCCTTTCCAAATTTACGAATTTCATTGTTAATTCGATACAACACGTAATAGTGGCCCGATTGTAATGAATGATACCTTAATCAAAAGCTCTGATCATCAGTATAAATACTACTATAAAATATGCATTTATTTCAGCAAAAAAATTGTATACAAAAAATCAGCAAATCTGCAAGGGGTTAGCCTTTGCAAATTTACGAATTTCATTGTTAATTCGATACAACACGTAATAGTGGCCCGATTGTAATGAATGATACCTTAATCAAAAGCTCTGATCATCAGTATAAATACTACTTTAAAATATGTATACATTTCAGCAAAAAAAATGTATACAAAAAATCAGCAAATCTGCAAGGCGTTAGCCTTTGCAAATTTACGAATTTCATTGTTAATTCGATACAACACGTAATAGTGGCCCGATTGTAATGAATGATACCTTAATCAAAAGCTCTGATCATCAGTATAAATACTTCTATAAAATATGTATTTATTTCAGCAAAAAAATTGTATACAAAAAATCAGCAAATCTGCAAGGGGTTAGCCTTTGCAAATTTACGAATTTCATTGTTAATTCGATACAACACGTACTAGTGGCACGATTGCGATGAATGATAACTTAATCAAAAGCTCTGATCATCAGTATAAATACTACTATAAAATATGTATTTATTTCAGAAAAAAAATTGTATACAAAAAATCAGCAAATCTGCATAGGGGTTAGCCTTTCCAAATTTACGAATTTCATTGTTAATTCGATACAACACGTAATAGTGGCCCGATTGTAATGAATGATACCTTAATCAAAAGCTCTGATCATCAGTATAAATACTATTATAAAATATGTATACATTTCAGCAAAAAAATTGTATACAAAAAATCAGCAAATCTGCAAGGGGTTAGCCTTTGCAAATTTACGAATTTCATTGTTAATTCGATACAACACGTACTAGTGGCCCGATTGCGATGAATGATACCTTAATCAAAAGCTCTGATCATCAGTATAAATACTACTATAAAATATGTATTTATTTAAGCAAAAAAATTGTATACAAAAAATCAGCAAATCTGCATAGGGGTTAGCCTTTCCAAATTTACGGATTTCATTGTTTATTCGATACAACACGTACTAGTGGCCCGATTGCGATGAATGATACCTTAATCAAAAGCTCTGATCACCAGTAAAAAGACAATTATAAAATATGTATTTATTTAAGCAAAAAAATTGTATACAAAAAATCAGCAAATCTGCATAGGGGTTAGCCTTTCCAAATTTACGGATTTCATTGTTTATTCGATACAACACGTACTAGTGGCCCGATTGTAATGAATGATACCTTAATCAAAAGCTCTGATCATCAGTATAAATACTACTATAAAATATGTATTTATTTCAGCAAAAAAATTTTATACAAAAAATCAGCAAATCTGCATAGGGGTTAGCCTTTCTAAATTTACGAATTTCATTGTTAATTCGATACAACACGTACTAGTGGCACGATTGCGATGAATAATACCTTAATCAAAAGCTCTGATCATCAGTATAAATACTACTATAAAATATGTATTTATTTCAGCAAAAAAATTTATATAAAAAATCAGCAAATCTGCATAGGGGTTAGCCTTTCCAAATTTACGGATTTCATTGTTTATTCGATACAACACGTACTAGTGGCCCGATTGTAATGAATGATACCTTAATCAAAAGCTCTGATCATCAGTATAAATACTACTATAAAATATGTATTTATTTCAGCAAAAAAATTTTATACAAAAAATCAGCAAATCTGCATAGGGGTTAGCCTTTCTAAATTTACGAATTTCATTGTTAATTCGATACAACACGTACTAGTGGCACGATTGCGATGAATAATACCTTAATCAAAAGCTCTGATCATCAGTATAAATACTACTATAAAATATGTATTTATTTCAGCAAAAAAATTTATATAAAAAATCAGCAAATCTGCATAGGGGTTAGCCTTTCCAAATTTACGGATTTCATTGTTTATTCGATACAACACGTACTAGTGGCCCGATTGCGATGAATGATACCTTAATCAAAAGCTCTGATCATCAGTATAAATACTACTATAAAATATGTATTTATTTCAGCAAAAAAATTTATATAAAAAATCAGCAAATCTGCATAGGGGTTAGCCTTTCCAAATTTACGGATTTCATTGTTTATTCGATACAACACGTACTAGTGGCCCGATTGCGATGAATGATACCTTAATCAAAAGCTCTGATCATCAGTATAAATACTACTATAAAATATGTATTTTTTTCAGCAAAAAAATTGTATACAAAAAATCAGCAAATCTGCAAGGGGTTAGCCTTTGCAAATTTACGAATTTCATTGTTAATTCGATACAACACGTACTAGTGGCACGATTGCGATGAATGATACCTTAATCAAAAGCTCTGATCATCTGTATAAATACTACTAAAAAATATGTATTTATTTCAGCAAAAAAATTGTATACAAAAAATCAGCAAATCTGCATAGGGGTTAGCCTTTCCAAATTTACGAATTTCATTGTTAATTCGATACAACACGTAATAGTGGCCCGATTGTAATGAATGATACCTTAATCAAAAGCTCTGATCATCAGTATAAATACAATTATAAAATATGTATACATTTCAGCAAAAAAATTGTATACAAAAAATCAGCAAATCTGCAAGGGGTTAGCCTTTGCAAATTTACGAATTTCATTGTTAATTCGATACAACACGTACTAGTGGCACGATTGCGATGAATAATACCTTAATCAAAAGCTCTGATCATCAGTATAAATACTACTATAAAATATGTATTTATTTCAGCAAAAAAATTGTATACAAAAAATCAGCAAATCTGCATAGGGGTTAGCCTTTCCAAATTTACGAATTTCATTGTTAATTCGATACAGCACGTAATAGTGGCCCGATTGTAATGAATGATACCTTAATCAAAAGCTCTGATCATCAGTATAAATACTACTATAAAATATGTATTTATTTCAGCACAAAAATTGTATACAAAAAATCAGCAAATCTGCAAGGGGTTAGCCTTTGCAAATTTACGAATTTCATTGTTAATTCGATACAACACGTACTAGTGGCACGATTGCGATGAATGATACCTTAATCAAAAGCTCTGATCATCAGTATAAATACTAATATAAAATATGTATTTATTTCAGCAAAAAAATTGTATACAAAAAATCAGCAAATCTGCATAGGGGTTAGCCTTTCCAAATTTACGAATTTCATTGTTAATTCGATACAACACGTAATAGTGGTCCGATTGTAATGAATGATACCTTAATCAAAAGCTCTGATCATCAGTATAAATACTATTATAAAATATGTATACATTTCAGCAAAAAAATTGTATACAAAAGATCAGCAAATCTGCAAGGGGTTAGCCTTTGCAAATTTACGAATTTCATTGTTAATTCGATACAACAAGTACTAGTGGCACGATTGCGATGAATAATACCTTAATCAAAAGCTCTGATCATCAGTATAAATACTACTATAAAATATGTATTTATTTCAGCAAAAAAATTGTATACAAAAAATCAGCAAATCTGCATAGGGGTTAGCCTTTCCAAATTTACGAATTTCATTGTTAATTCGATACAACACGTAATAGTGGCCCGATTGTAATGAATGATACCTTAATCAAAAGCTCTGATCATCAGTATAAATACTACTATAAAATATGCATTTATTTCAGCAAAAAAATTGTATACAAAAAATCAGCAAATCTGCAAGGGGTTAGCCTTTGCAAATTTACGAATTTCATTGTTAATTCGATACAACACGTAATAGTGGCCCGATTGTAATGAATGATACCTTAATCAAAAGCTCTGATCATCAGTATAAATACTACTTTAAAATATGTATACATTTCAGCAAAAAAAATGTATACAAAAAATCAGCAAATCTGCAAGGCGTTAGCCTTTGCAAATTTACGAATTTCATTGTTAATTCGATACAACACGTAATAGTGGCCCGATTGTAATGAATGATACCTTAATCAAAAGCTCTGATCATCAGTATAAATACTTCTATAAAATATGTATTTATTTCAGCAAAAAAATTGTATACAAAAAATCAGCAAATCTGCAAGGGGTTAGCCTTTGCAAATTTACGAATTTCATTGTTAATTCGATACAACACGTACTAGTGGCACGATTGCGATGAATGATAACTTAATCAAAAGCTCTGATCATCAGTATAAATACTACTATAAAATATGTATTTATTTCAGAAAAAAAATTGTATACAAAAAATCAGCAAATCTGCATAGGGGTTAGCCTTTCCAAATTTACGAATTTCATTGTTAATTCGATACAACACGTAATAGTGGCCCGATTGTAATGAATGATACCTTAATCAAAAGCTCTGATCATCAGTATAAATACTATTATAAAATATGTATACATTTCAGCAAAAAAATTGTATACAAAAAATCAGCAAATCTGCAAGGGGTTAGCCTTTGCAAATTTACGAATTTCATTGTTAATTCGATACAACACGTACTAGTGGCCCGATTGCGATGAATGATACCTTAATCAAAAGCTCTGATCATCAGTATAAATACTACTATAAAATATGTATTTATTTAAGCAAAAAAATTGTATACAAAAAATCAGCAAATCTGCATAGGGGTTAGCCTTTCCAAATTTACGGATTTCATTGTTTATTCGATACAACACGTACTAGTGGCCCGATTGCGATGAATGATACCTTAATCAAAAGCTCTGATCACCAGTAAAAAGACAATTATAAAATATGTATTTATTTAAGCAAAAAAATTGTATACAAAAAATCAGCAAATCTGCATAGGGGTTAGCCTTTCCAAATTTACGGATTTCATTGTTTATTCGATACAACACGTACTAGTGGCCCGATTGTAATGAATGATACCTTAATCAAAAGCTCTGATCATCAGTATAAATACTACTATAAAATATGTATTTATTTCAGCAAAAAAATTTTATACAAAAAATCAGCAAATCTGCATAGGGGTTAGCCTTTCTAAATTTACGAATTTCATTGTTAATTCGATACAACACGTACTAGTGGCACGATTGCGATGAATAATACCTTAATCAAAAGCTCTGATCATCAGTATAAATACTACTATAAAATATGTATTTATTTCAGCAAAAAAATTTATATAAAAAATCAGCAAATCTGCATAGGGGTTAGCCTTTCCAAATTTACGGATTTCATTGTTTATTCGATACAACACGTACTAGTGGCCCGATTGCGATGAATGATACCTTAATCAAAAGCTCTGATCATCAGTATAAATACTACTATAAAATATGTATTTATTTCAGCAAAAAAATTGTATACAAAAAATCAGCAAATCTGCAAGGGGTTAGCCTTTGCAAATTTACGAATTTCATTGTTAATTCGATACAACACGTACTAGTGGCACGATTGCGATGAATGATAACTTAATCAAAAGCTCTGATCATCAGTATAAATACTACTATAAAATATGTATTTATTTCAGAAAAAAAATTGTATACAAAAAATCAGCAAATCTGCATAGGGGTTAGCCTTTCCAAATTTACGAATTTCATTGTTAATTCGATACAACACGTAATAGTGGCCCGATTGTAATGAATGATACCTTAATCAAAAGCTCTGATCATCAGTATAAATACTACTATAAAATATGTATACATTTCAGCAAAAAAATTGTATACAAAAAATCAGCAAATCTGCAAGGGGTTAGCCTTTGCAAATTTACGAATTTCATTGTTAATTCGATACAACACGTACTAGTGGCACGATTGCGATGAATAATACCTTAATCAAAAGATCTGATCATCAATATAAATACTACTATAAAATATGTATTTATTTCAGCAAAAAAATTGTATATAAAAAATCAGCAAATCTGCATAGGGGTTAGCCTTTCCAAATTTACGGATTTCATTGTTTATTCGATACAACACGTACTAGTGGCCCGATTGCGATGAATGATACCTTAATCAAAAGCTCTGATCACCAGTATAAATACAACTATAAAATATGTATTTATTTAAGCAAAAAAATTGTATACAAAAAATCAGCAAATCTGCATAGGGGTTAGCCTTTCTAAATTTACGAATTTCATTGTTAATTCGATACAACACGTAATAGTGGCCCGATTGTAATGAATGATACCTTAATCAAAAGCTCTGATCATAAGTATAAATATTTCTATAAAATATGTATTTATTTCAGCAAAAAAATTGTATACAAAAAATCAGCAAATCTGCAAGGGGTTAGCCTTTGCAAATTTACGAATTTCATTGTTAATTCGATACAACACGTACTAGTGGCACGATTGCGATGAATGATAACTTAATCAAAAGCTCTGATCACCAGTATAAATACAACTATAAAATATGTATTTATTTAAGCAAAAAAATTGTATACAAAAAATCAGCAAATCTGCATAGGGGTTAGCCTTTCCAAATTTACGAATTTCATTGTTAATTCGATACAACACGTAATAGTGGCCCGATTGTAATGAATGATACCTTAATCAAAAGCTCTGATCATCAGTATAAATACTACTATAAAATATGTATTTATTTAAGCAAAAAAATTGTATACAAAAAATCAGCAAATCTGCATAGGGGTTAGCCTTTCCAAATTTACGGATTTCATTGTTTATTCGATACAACACGTACTAGTGGCCCGATTGCGATGAATGATACCTTAATCAAAAGCTCTGATCACCAGTAAAAAGACAATTATAAAATATGTATTTATTTAAGCAAAAAAATTGTATACAAAAAATCAGCAAATCTGCATAGGGGTTAGCCTTTCCAAATTTACGGATTTCATTGTTTATTCGATACAACACGTAATAGTGGCCCGATTGTAATGAATGATACCTTAATCAAAAGCTCTGATCATCAGTATAAATACTATTATAAAATATGTATACATTTCAGCAAAAAAATTGTATACAAAAAATCAGCAAATCTGCAAGGGGTTAGCCTATGCAAATTAACGAATTTCATTGTTAATTCGATACAACACGTAATAGTGGCCCGATTGTAATGAATGATACCTTAATCAAAAGCTCTGATCATCAGTATAAATACTACTATAAAATATGTATACATTTCAGCAAAAAAATTGTATACAAAAAATCAGCAAATCTGAAAGGGGTTAGCCTTTGCAAATTTACGAATTTCATTGTTAATTCGATACAACACGTACTAGTGGCACGATTGCGATGAATGATACCTTAATCAAAAGCTCTGATCATCAGTATAAATACTAATATAAAATATGTATTTATTTCAGCAAAAAAATTGTATACAAAAAATCAGCAAATCTGCATAGGGGTTAGCCTTTCCAAATTTACGAATTTCATTGTTAATTCGATACAACACGTAATAGTGACCCGATTCTAATGAATGATACCTTAATCAAAAGCTCTGATCATCAGTATAAATACTATTATAAAATATGTATACATTTCAGCAAAAAAATTGTATACAAAAAATCAGCAAATCTGCAAGGGGTTAGCCTATGCAAATTAACGAATTTCATTGTTAATTCGATACAACACGTAATAGTGGCCCGATTGTAATGAATGATACCTTAATCAAAAGCTCTGATCATCAGTATAAATACTACTATAAAATATGTATACATTTCAGCAAAAAAATTGTATACAAAAAATCAGCAAATCTGCAAGGGGTTAGCCTTTGCAAATTTACGAATTTCATTGTTAATTCGATACAACACGTACTAGTGGCACGATTGCGATGAATAATACCTTAATCAAAAGATCTGATCATCAATATAAATACTACTATAAAATATGTATTTATTTCAGCAAAAAAATTGTATATAAAAAATCAGCAAATCTGCATAGGGGTTAGCCTTTCCAAATTTACGGATTTCATTGTTTATTCGATACAACACGTACTAGTGGCCCGATTGCGATGAATGATACCTTAATCAAAAGCTCTGATCACCAGTATAAATACAACTATAAAATATGTATTTATTTAAGCAAAAAAATTGTATACAAAAAATCAGCAAATCTGCATAGGGGTTAGCCTTTCCAAATTTACGAATTTCATTGTTAATTCGATACAACACGTAATAGTGGCCCGATTGTAATGAATGATACCTTAATCAAAAGCTCTGATCATCAGTATAAATACTATTATAAAATATGTATACATTTCAGCAAAAAAATTGTATACAAAAAATCAGCAAATCTGCAAGGGGTTAGCCTATGCAAATTAACGAATTTCATTGTTAATTCGATACAACACGTAATAGTGGCCCGATTGTAATGAATGATACCTTAATCAAAAGCTCTGATCATCAGTATAAATACTACTATAAAATATGTATACATTTCAGCAAAAAAATTGTATACAAAAAATCAGCAAATCTGAAAGGGGTTAGCCTTTGCAAATTTACGAATTTCATTGTTAATTCGATACAACACGTACTAGTGGCACGATTGCGATGAATGATACCTTAATCAAAAGCTCTGATCATCAGTATAAATACTAATATAAAATATGTATTTATTTCAGCAAAAAAATTGTATACAAAAAATCAGCAAATCTGCATAGGGGTTAGCCTTTCCAAATTTACGAATTTCATTGTTAATTCGATACAACACGTAATAGTGGCCCGATTCTAATGAATGATACCTTAATCAAAAGCTCTGATCATCAGTATAAATACTATTATAAAATATGTATACATTTCAGCAAAAAAATTGTATACAAAAAATCAGCAAATCTGCAAGGGGTTAGCCTATGCAAATTAACGAATTTCATTGTTAATTCGATACAACACGTAATAGTGGCCCGATTGTAATGAATGATACCTTAATCAAAAGCTCTGATCATCAGTATAAATACTACTATAAAATATGTATACATTTCAGCAAAAAATTTGTATACAAAAAATCAGCAAATCTGAAAGGGGTTAGCCTTTGCAAATTTACGAATTTCATTGTTAATTCGATACAACACGTACTAGTGGCACGATTGCGATGAATGATACCTTAATCAAAAGCTCTGATCATCAGTATAAATACTAATATAAAATATGTATTTATTTCAGCAAAAAAATTGTATACAAAAAATCAGCAAATCTGCATAGGGGTTAGCCTTTCCAAATTTACGAATTTCATTGTTAATTCGATACAACACGTAATAGTGGTCCGATTGTAATGAATGATACCTTAATCAAAAGCTCTGATCATCAGTATAAATACTATTATAAAATATGTATACATTTCAGCAAAAAAATTGTATACAAAAAATCAGCAAATCTGCAAGGGGTTAGCCTTTGCAAATTTACGAATTTCATTGTTAATTCGATACAACACGTACTAGTGGCACGATTGTGATGAATAATACCTTAATCAAAAGCTCTGATCATCAGTATAAATACTACTATAAAATATGTATTTATTTCAGCAAAAAAATTGTATACAAAAAATCAGCAAATCTGCATAGGGGTTAGCCTTTCCAAATTTACGAATTTCATTGTTAATTCGATACAACACGTAATAGTGGCCCGATTGTAATGAATGATACCTTAATCAAAAGCTCTGATCATCAGTATAAATACTACTATAAAATATGTATACATTTCAGCAAAAAAATTGTATACAAAAGATCAACAAATCTGCAAGGGGTTAGCCTTTGCAAATTTACGAATTTCATTGTTAATTCGATACAACAAGTACTAGTGGCACGATTGCGATGAATAATACCTTAATCAAAAGCTCTGATCATCAGTATAAATACTACTATAAAATATGTATTTATTTCAGCAAAAAAATTGTATACAAAAAATCAGCAAATCTGCATAGGGGTTAGCCTTTCCAAATTTACGAATTTCATTGTTAATTCGATACAACACGTAATAGTGGCCCGATTGTAATGAATGATACCTTAATCAAAAGCTCTGATCATCAGTATAAATACTACTATAAAATATGCATTTATTTCAGCAAAAAAATTGTATACAAAAAATCAGCAAATCTGCAAGGGGTTAGCCTTTGCAAATTTACGAATTTCATTGTTAATTCGATACAACACGTAATAGTGGCCCGATTGTAATGAATGATACCTTAATCAAAAGCTCTGATCATCAGTATAAATACTACTATAAAATATGTATTTTTTTCAGCAAAATAATTGTATACAAAAAATCAGCAAATCTGCAAGGGGTTAGCCTTTGCAAATTTACGAATTTCATTGTTAATTCGATACAACACGTACTAGTGGCACGATTGCGATGAATGATACCTTAATCAAAAGCTCTGATCATCTGTATAAATACTACTAAAAAATATGTATTTATTTCAGCAAAAAAATTGTATACAAAAAATCAGCAAATCTGCATAGGGGTTAGCCTTTCCAAATTTACGAATTTCATTGTTAATTCGATACAACACGTAATAGTGGCCCGATTGTAATGAATGATACCTTAATCAAAAGCTCTGATCATCAGTATAAATACAATTATAAAATATGTATACATTTCAGCAAAAAAATTGTATACAAAAAATCAGCAAATCTGCAAGGGGTTAGCCTTTGCAAATTTACGAATTTCATTGTTAATTCGATACAACACGTACTAGTGGCACGATTGCGATGAATAATACCTTAATCAAAAGCTCTGATCATCAGTATAAATACTACTATAAAATATGTATTTATTTCAGCAAAAAAATTGTATACAAAAAATCAGCAAATCTGCATAGGGGTTAGCCTTTCCAAATTTACGAATTTCATTGTTAATTCGATACAGCACGTAATAGTGGCCCGATTGTAATGAATGATACCTTAATCAAAAGCTCTGATCATCAGTATAAATACTACTATAAAATATGTATTTATTTCAGCAAAAAAATTGTATACAAAAAATCAGCAAATCTGCAAGGGGTTAGCCTTTGCAAATTTACGAATTTCATTGTTAATTCGATACAACACGTACCAGTGGCACGATTGCGATGAATGATACCTTAATCAAAAGCTCTGATCATCAGTATAAATACTAATATAAAATATGTATTTATTTCAGCAAAAAAATTGTATACAAAAAATCAGCAAATCTGCATAGGGGTTAGCCTTTCCAAATTTACGAATTTCATTGTTAATTCGATACAACACGTAATAGTGGTCCGATTGTAATGAATGATACCTTAATCAAAAGCTCTGATCATCAGTATAAATACTATTATAAAATATGTATACATTTCAGCAAAAAAATTGTATACAAAAGATCAGCAAATCTGCAAGGGGTTAGCCTTTGCAAATTTACGAATTTCATTGTTAATTCGATACAACAAGTACTAGTGGCACGATTGCGATGAATAATACCTTAATCAAAAGCTCTGATCATCAGTATAAATACTACTATAAAATATGTATTTATTTCAGCAAAAAAATTGTATACAAAAAATCAGCAAATCTGCATAGGGGTTAGCCTTTCCAAATTTACGAATTTCATTGTTAATTCGATACAACACGTAATAGTGGCCCGATTGTAATGAATGATACCTTAATCAAAAGCTCTGATCATCAGTATAAATACTACTATAAAATATGCATTTATTTCAGCAAAAAAATTGTATACAAAAAATCAGCAAATCTGCAAGGGGTTAGCCTTTGCAAATTTACGAATTTCATTGTTAATTCGATACAACACGTAATAGTGGCCCGATTGTAATGAATGATACCTTAATCAAAAGCTCTTATCATCAGTATAAATACTACTATAAAATATGTATACATTTCAGCAAAAAAAATGTATACAAAAAATCAGCAAATCTGCAAGGCGTTAGCCTTTGCAAATTTACGAATTTCATTGTTAATTCGATACAACACGTAATAGTGGCCCGATTGTAATGAATGATACCTTAATCAAAAGCTCTGATCATCAGTATAAATACTTCTATAAAATATGTATTTATTTCAGCAAAAAAATTGTATACAAAAAATCAGCAAATCTGCAAGGGGTTAGCCTTTGCAAATTTACGAATTTCATTGTTAATTCGATACAACACGTACTAGTGGCACGATTGCGATGAATGATAACTTAATCAAAAGCTCTGATCATCAGTATAAATACTACTATAAAATATGTATTTATTTCAGAAAAAAAATTGTATACAAAAAATCAGCAAATCTGCATAGGGGTTAGCCTTTCCAAATTTACGAATTTCATTGTTAATTCGATACAACACGTAATAGTGGCCCGATTGTAATGAATGATACCTTAATCAAAAGCTCTGATCATCAGTATAAATACTACTATAAAATATGTATTTATTTAAGCAAAAAAATTGTATACAAAAAATCAGCAAATCTGCATAGGGGTTAGCCTTTCCAAATTTACGGATTTCATTGTTTATTCGATACAACACGTACTAGTGGCCCGATTGCGATGAATGATACCTTAATCAAAAGCTCTGATCACCAGTAAAAAGACAATTATAAAATATGTATTTATTTAAGCAAAAAAATTGTATACAAAAAATCAGCAAATCTGCATAGGGGTTAGCCTTTCCAAATTTACGGATTTCATTGTTTATTCGATACAACACGTACTAGTGGCCCGATTGTAATGAATGATACCTTAATCAAAAGCTCTGATCATCAGTATAAATACTATTATAAAATATGTATACATTTCAGCAAAAAAATTGTATACAAAAAATCAGCAAATCTGCAAGGGGTTAGCCTTTGCAAATTTACGAATTTCATTGTTAATTCGATACAACACGTACTAGTGGCACGATTGCGATGAATAATACCTTAATCAAAAGCTCTGATCATCAGTATAAATACTACTATAAAATATGTATTTATTTCAGCAAAAAAATTTATATAAAAAATCAGCAAATCTGCATAGGGGTTAGCCTTTCCAAATTTACGGATTTCATTGTTTATTCGATACAACACGTACTAGTGGCCCGATTGCGATGAATGATACCTTAATCAAAAGCTCTGATCATCAGTATAAATACTACTATAAAATATGTATTTATTTCAGCAAAAAAATTTTATACAAAAAATCAGCAAATCTGCATAGGGGTTAGCCTTTCTAAATTTACGAATTTCATTGTTAATTCGATACAACACGTAATAGTGGCCCGATTGTAATGAATGATACCTTAATCAAAAGCTCTGATCATAAGTATAAATATTTCTATAAAATATGTATTTATTTCAGCAAAAAAATTGTATACAAAAAATCAGCAAATCTGCAAGGGGTTAGCCTTTGCAAATTTACGAATTTCATTGTTAATTCGATACAACACGTACTAGTGGCACGATTGCGATGAATGATAACTTAATCAAAAGCTCTGATCATCAGTATAAATACTACTATAAAATATGTATTAATTTCAGAAAAAAAATTGTATACAAAAAATCAGCAAATCTGCATAGGGGTTAGCCTTTCCAAATTTACGAATTTCATTGTTAATTCGATACAACACGTAATAGTGGCCCGATTGTAATGAATGATACCTTAATCAAAAGCTCTGATCATCAGTATAAATACTATTATAAAATATGTATACATTTCAGCAAAAAAATTGTATACAAAAAATCAGCAAATCTGCAAGGGGTTAGCCTTTGCAAATTTACGAATTTCATTGTTAATTCGATACAACACGTACTAGTGGCCCGATTGCGATGAATGATACCTTAATCAAAAGCTCTGATCATCAGTATAAATACTACTATAAAATATGTATTTATTTAAGCAAAAAAATTGTATACAAAAAATCAGCAAATCTGCATAGGGGTTAGCCTTTCCAAATTTACGGATTTCATTGTTTATTCGATACAACACGTACTAGTGGCCCGATTGCGATGAGTGATACCTTAATCAAAAGCTCTGATCATCAGTATAAATACTACTATAAAATATGTATTTATTTCAGCAAAAAAATTTTATACAAAAAATCAGCAAATCTGCATAGGGGTTAGCCTTTCTAAATTTACGAATTTCATTGTTAATTCGATACAACACGTAATAGTGGCCCGATTGTAATGAATGATACCTTAATCAAAAGCTCTGATCATAAGTATAAATATTTCTATAAAATATGTATTTATTTCAGCAAAAAAATTGTATACAAAAAATCAGCAAATCTGCAAGGGGTTAGCCTTTGCAAATTTACGAATTTCATTGTTAATTCGATACAACACGTACTAGTGGCACGATTGCGATGAATGATAACTTAATCAAAAGCTCTGATCATCAGTATAAATACTACTATAAAATATGTATTAATTTCAGAAAAAAAATTGTATACAAAAAATCAGCAAATCTGCATAGGGGTTAGCCTTTCCAAATTTACGAATTTCATTGTTAATTCGATACAACACGTAATAGTGGCCCGATTGTAATGAATGATACCTTAATCAAAAGCTCTGATCATCAGTATAAATACTATTATAAAATATGTATACATTTCAGCAAAAAAATTGTATACAAAAAATCAGCAAATCTGCAAGGGGTTAGCCTTTGCAAATTTACGAATTTCATTGTTAATTCGATACAACACGTACTAGTGGCCCGATTGCGATGAATGATACCTTAATCAAAAGCTCTGATCATCAGTATAAATACTACTATAAAATATGTATTTATTTAAGCAAAAAAATTGTATACAAAAAATCAGCAAATCTGCATAGGGGTTAGCCTTTCCAAATTTACGGATTTCATTGTTTATTCGATACAACACGTACTAGTGGCCCGATTGTAATGAATGATACCTTAATCAAAAGCTCTGATCATCAGTATAAATACTATTATAAAATATGTATACATTTCAGCAAAAAAATTGTATACAAAAAATCAGCAAATCTGCATAGGGGTTAGCCTTTCTAAATTTACGAATTTCATTGTTAATTCGATACAACACGTAATAGTGGCCCGATTGTAATGAATGATACCTTAATCAAAAGCTCTGATCATAAGTATAAATATTTCTATAAAATATGTATTTATTTCAGCAAAAAAATTGTATACAAAAAATCAGCAAATCTGCAAGGGGTTAGCCTTTGCAAATTTACGAATTTCATTGTTAATTCGATACAACACGTACTAGTGGCACGATTGCGATGAATGATAACTTAATCAAAAGCTCTGATCATCAGTATAAATACTACTATAAAATATGTATTTATTTCAGCAAAAAAATTGTATACAAAAAATCAGCAAATCTGCATAGGGGTTAGCCTTTGCAAATTTACGAATTTCATTGTTAATTCGATACAACACGTACTAGTGGCACGATTGCGATGAATGATACCTTAATCAAAAGCTCTGATCATCAGTATAAATACTACTATAAAATATGTATTTATTTCAGCAAAAAAATTTTATACAAAAAATCAGCAAATCTGCATAGGGGTTAGCCTTTCTAAATTTACGAATTTCATTGTTAATTCGATACAACACGTAATAGTGGCCCGATTGTAATGAATGATACCTTAATCAAAAGCTCTGATCATAAGTATAAATATTTCTATAAAATATGTATTTATTTCAGCAAAAAAATTGTATACAAAAAATCAGCAAATCTGCATAGGGGTTAGCCTTTCCAAATTTACGAATTTCATTGTTAATTCGATACAACACGTAATAGTGGCCCGATTGTAATGAATGATACCTTAATCAAAAGCACTGATCATCAGTATAAATACTACTATAAAATATGTATACATTTCAGCAAAAAAATTGTATACAAAAAATCAGCAAATCTGCAAGGGGTTAGCCTTTGCAAATTTACGAATTTCATTGTTAATTCGATACAACACGTACTAGTGGCACGATTGCGATGAATAATACCTTAATCAAAAGATCTGATCATCAATATAAATACTATTATAAAATATGTATACATTTCAGCAAAAAAATTGTATACAAAAAATCAGCAAATCTGCAAGGGGTTAGCCTTTGCAAATTTACGGATTTCATTGTTTATTCGATACAACACGTACTAGTGGCCCGATTGCGATGAATGATACCTTAATCAAAAGCTCTGATCATCAGTATAAATACTACTATAAAATATGTATTTATTTCAGCAAAAAAATTTTATACAAAAAATCAGCAAATCTGCATAGGGGTTAGCCTTTCTAAATTTACGAATTTCATTGTTAATTCGATACAACACGTAATAGTGGCCCGATTGTAATGAATGATACCTTAATCAAAAGCTCTGATCATAAGTATAAATATTTCTATAAAATATGTATTTATTTCAGCAAAAAAATTGTATACAAAAAATCAGCAAATCTGCAAGGGGTTAGCCTTTGCAAATTTACGAATTTCATTGTTAATTCGATACAACACGTACTAGTGGCACGATTGCGATGAATGATAACTTAATCAAAAGCTCTGATCATCAGTATAAATACTACTATAAAATATGTATTTATTTCAGAAAAAAAATTGTATACAAAAAATCAGCAAATCTGCATAGGGGTTAGCCTTTCCAAATTTACGAATTTCATTGTTAATTCGATACAACACGTACTAGTGGCCCGATTGCGATGAATGATACCTTAATCAAAAGCTCTGATCATCAGTATAAATACTATTATAAAATATGTATACATTTCAGCAAAAAAATTGTATACAAAAAATCAGCAAATCTGCAAGGGGTTAGCCTTTGCAAATTTACGAATTTCATTGTTAATTCGATACAACACGTACTAGTGGCCCGATTGCGATGAATGATACCTTAATCAAAAGCTCTGATCATCAGTATAAATACTACTATAAAATATGTATTTATTTCAGAAAAAAAATTGTATACAAAAAATCAGCAAATCTGCATAGGGGTTAGCCTTTCCAAATTTACGGATTTCATTGTTTATTCGATACAACACGTACTAGTGGCCCGATTGCGATGAATGATACCTTAATCAAAAGCTCTGATCACCAGTAAAAAGACAATTATAAAATATGTATTTATTTAAGCAAAAAAATTGTATACAAAAAATCAGCAAATCTGCATAGGGGTTAGCCTTTCCAAATTTACGGATTTCATTGTTTATTCGATACAACACGTACTAGTGGCCCGATTGTAATGAATGATACCTTAATCAAAAGCTCTGATCATCAGTATAAATACTATTATAAAATATGTATACATTTCAGCAAAAAAATTGTATACAAAAAATCAGCAAATCTGCAAGGGGTTAGCCTTTGCAAATTTACGAATTTCATTGTTAATTCGATACAACACGTACTAGTGGCACGATTGCGATGAATGATAACTTAATCAAAAGCTCTGATCATCAGTATAAATACTACTATAAAATATGTATTTATTTCAGAAAAAAAATTGTATACAAAAAATCAGCAAATCTGCATAGGGGTTAGCCTTTCCAAATTTACGAATTTCATTGTTAATTCGATACAACACGTACTAGTGGCCCGATTGTAATGAATGATACCTTAATCAAAAGCTCTGATCATCAGTATAAATACTACTATAAAATATGTATTTATTTCAGAAAAAAAATTGTATACAAAAAATCAGCAAATCTGCATAGGGGTTAGCCTTTGCAAATTTACGGATTTCATTGTTTATTCGATACAACACGTACTAGTGGCCCGATTGCGATGAATGATACCTTAATCAAAAGCTCTGATCATCAGTATAAATACTACTATAAAATATGTATTTATTTCAGCAAAAAAATTTTATACAAAAAATCAGCAAATCTGCATAGGGGTTAGCCTTTCTAAATTTACGAATTTCATTGTTAATTCGATACAACACGTAATAGTGGCCCGATTGTAATGAATGATACCTTAATCAAAAGCTCTGATCATAAGTATAAATATTTCTATAAAATATGTATTTATTTCAGCAAAAAAATTGTATACAAAAAATCAGCAAATCTGCAAGGGGTTAGCCTTTGCAAATTTACGAATTTCATTGTTAATTCGATACAACACGTACTAGTGGCACGATTGCGATGAATGATAACTTAATCAAAAGCTCTGATCATCAGTATAAATACTACTATAAAATATGTATTTATTTCAGAAAAAAAATTGTATACAAAAAATCAGCAAATCTGCATAGGGGTTAGCCTTTCCAAATTTACGAATTTCATTGTTAATTCGATACAACACGTACTAGTGGCCCGATTGCGATGAATGATACCTTAATCAAAAGCTCTGATCATCAGTATAAATACTATTATAAAATATGTATACATTTCAGCAAAAAAATTGTATACAAAAAATCAGCAAATCTGCAAGGGGTTAGCCTTTGCAAATTTACGAATTTCATTGTTAATTCGATACAACACGTACTAGTGGCCCGATTGCGATGAATGATACCTTAATCAAAAGCTCTGATCATCAGTATAAATACTACTATAAAATATGTATTTATTTCAGAAAAAAAATTGTATACAAAAAATCAGCAAATCTGCATAGGGGTTAGCCTTTCCAAATTTACGGATTTCATTGTTTATTCGATACAACACGTACTAGTGGCCCGATTGCGATGAATGATACCTTAATCAAAAGCTCTGATCACCAGTAAAAAGACAATTATAAAATATGTATACATTTCAGCAAAAAAATTGTATACAAAAAATCAGCAAATCTGCATAGGGGTTAGCCTTTGCAAATTTACGGATTTCATTGTTTATTCGATACAACACGTACTAGTGGCCCGATTGCGATGAATGATACCTTAATCAAAAGCTCTGATCATCAGTATAAATACTACTATAAAATATGTATTTATTTCAGCAAAAAAATTTTATACAAAAAATCAGCAAATCTGCATAGGGGTTAGCCTTTCTAAATTTACGAATTTCATTGTTAATTCGATACAACACGTAATAGTGGCCCGATTGTAATGAATGATACCTTAATCAAAAGCTCTGATCATAAGTATAAATATTTCTATAAAATATGTATTTATTTCAGCAAAAAAATTGTATACAAAAAATCAGCAAATCTGCATAGGGGTTAGCCTTTCCAAATTTACGAATTTCATTGTTAATTCGATACAACACGTACTAGTGGCCCGATTGTAATGAATGATACCTTAATCAAAAGCTCTGATCATCAGTATAAATACTACTATAAAATATGTATTTATTTCAGAAAAAAAATTGTATACAAAAAATCAGCAAATCTGCATAGGGGTTAGCCTTTGCAAATTTACGGATTTCATTGTTTATTCGATACAACACGTACTAGTGGCACGATTGCGATGAATGATAACTTAATCAAAAGCTCTGATCATCAGTATAAATACTACTATAAAATATGTATTTATTTCAGAAAAAAAATTGTATACAAAAAATCAGCAAATCTGCATAGGGGTTAGCCTTTCCAAATTTACGAATTTCATTGTTAATTCGATACAACACGTACTAGTGGCCCGATTGTAATGAATGATACCTTAATCAAAAGCTCTGATCATCAGTATAAATACTACTATAAAATATGTATTTATTTCAGAAAAAAAATTGTATACAAAAAATCAGCAAATCTGCATAGGGGTTAGCCTTTGCAAATTTACGGATTTCATTGTTTATTCGATACAACACGTACTAGTGGCCCGATTGCGATGAATGATACCTTAATCAAAAGCTCTGATCATCAGTATAAATACTACTATAAAATATGTATTTATTTCAGCAAAAAAATTTTATACAAAAAATCAGCAAATCTGCATAGGGGTTAGCCTTTCTAAATTTACGAATTTCATTGTTAATTCGATACAACACGTAATAGTGGCCCGATTGTAATGAATGATACCTTAATCAAAAGCTCTGATCATAAGTATAAATATTTCTATAAAATATGTATTTATTTCAGCAAAAAAATTGTATACAAAAAATCAGCAAATCTGCAAGGGGTTAGCCTTTGCAAATTTACGAATTTCATTGTTAATTCGATACAACACGTACTAGTGGCACGATTGCGATGAATGATAACTTAATCAAAAGCTCTGATCATCAGTATAAATACTACTATAAAATATGTATTTATTTCAGAAAAAAAATTGTATACAAAAAATCAGCAAATCTGCATAGGGGTTAGCCTTTCCAAATTTACGAATTTCATTGTTAATTCGATACAACACGTACTAGTGGCCCGATTGCGATGAATGATACCTTAATCAAAAGCTCTGATCATCAGTATAAATACTATTATAAAATATGTATACATTTCAGCAAAAAAATTGTATACAAAAAATCAGCAAATCTGCAAGGGGTTAGCCTTTGCAAATTTACGAATTTCATTGTTAATTCGATACAACACGTACTAGTGGCCCGATTGCGATGAATGATACCTTAATCAAAAGCTCTGATCATCAGTATAAATACTACTATAAAATATGTATTTATTTCAGAAAAAAAATTGTATACAAAAAATCAGCAAATCTGCATAGGGGTTAGCCTTTCCAAATTTACGGATTTCATTGTTTATTCGATACAACACGTACTAGTGGCCCGATTGCGATGAATGATACCTTAATCAAAAGCTCTGATCACCAGTAAAAAGACAATTATAAAATATGTATTTATTTAAGCAAAAAAATTGTATACAAAAAATCAGCAAATCTGCATAGGGGTTAGCCTTTCCAAATTTACGGATTTCATTGTTTATTCGATACAACACGTACTAGTGGCCCGATTGTAATGAATGATACCTTAATCAAAAGCTCTGATCATCAGTATAAATACTATTATAAAATATGTATACATTTCAGCAAAAAAATTGTATACAAAAAATCAGCAAATCTGCAAGGGGTTAGCCTTTGCAAATTTACGAATTTCATTGTTAATTCGATACAACACGTACTAGTGGCACGATTGCGATGAATAATACCTTAATCAAAAGCTCTGATCATCAGTATAAATACTACTATAAAATATGTATTTATTTCAGCAAAAAAATTTATATAAAAAATCAGCAAATCTGCATAGGGGTTAGCCTTTCCAAATTTACGAATTTCATTGTTAATTCGATACAACACGTAATAGTGGCCCGATTGTAATGAATGATACCTTAATCAAAAGCACTGATCATCAGTATAAATACTACTATAAAATATGTATACATTTCAGCAAAAAAATTGTATACAAAAAATCAGCAAATCTGCAAGGGGTTAGCCTTTGCAAATTTACGAATTTCATTGTTAATTCGATACAACACGTACTAGTGGCCCGATTGCGATGAATGATACCTTAATCAAAAGCTCTGATCATCAGTATAAATACTACTATAAAATATGTATTTATTTCAGAAAAAAAATTGTATACAAAAAATCAGCAAATCTGCATAGGGGTTAGCCTTTCCAAATTTACGGATTTCATTGTTTATTCGATACAACACGTACTAGTGGCCCGATTGCGATGAATGATACCTTAATCAAAAGCTCTGATCACCAGTAAAAAGACAATTATAAAATATGTATTTATTTAAGCAAAAAAATTGTATACAAAAAATCAGCAAATCTGCATAGGGGTTAGCCTTTCCAAATTTACGGATTTCATTGTTTATTCGATACAACACGTACTAGTGGCCCGATTGTAATGAATGATACCTTAATCAAAAGCTCTGATCATCAGTATAAATACTATTATAAAATATGTATACATTTCAGCAAAAAAATTGTATACAAAAAATCAGCAAATCTGCAAGGGGTTAGCCTTTGCAAATTTACGAATTTCATTGTTAATTCGATACAACACGTACTAGTGGCCCGATTGTAATGAATGATACCTTAATCAAAAGCTCTGATCATCAGTATAAATACTACTATAAAATATGTATTTATTTCAGAAAAAAAATTGTATACAAAAAATCAGCAAATCAGGGGTTAGCCTTTGCAAATTTACGGATTTCATTGTTTATTCGATACAACACGTACTAGTGGCCCGATTGCGATGAATGATACCTTAATCAAAAGCTCTGATCATCAGTATAAATACTACTATAAAATATGTATTTATTTCAGCAAAAAAATTTTATACAAAAAATCAGCAAATCTGCATAGGGGTTAGCCTTTCTAAATTTACGAATTTCATTGTTAATTCGATACAACACGTAATAGTGGCCCGATTGTAATGAATGATACCTTAATCAAAAGCTCTGATCATAAGTATAAATATTTCTATAAAATATGTATTTATTTCAGCAAAAAAATTGTATACAAAAAATCAGCAAATCTGCATAGGGGTTAGCCTTTCCAAATTTACGAATTTCATTGTTAATTCGATACAACACGTACTAGTGGCCCGATTGTAATGAATGATACCTTAATCAAAAGCTCTGATCATCAGTATAAATACTACTATAAAATATGTATTTATTTCAGAAAAAAAATTGTATACAAAAAATCAGCAAATCTGCATAGGGGTTAGCCTTTGCAAATTTACGGATTTCATTGTTTATTCGATACAACACGTACTAGTGGCACGATTGCGATGAATGATAACTTAATCAAAAGCTCTGATCATCAGTATAAATACTACTATAAAATATGTATTTATTTCAGAAAAAAAATTGTATACAAAAAATCAGCAAATCTGCATAGGGGTTAGCCTTTCCAAATTTACGAATTTCATTGTTAATTCGATACAACACGTACTAGTGGCCCGATTGCGATGAATGATACCTTAATCAAAAGCTCTGATCATCAGTATAAATACTACTATAAAATATGTATTTATTTCAGAAAAAAAATTGTATACAAAAAATCAGCAAATCTGCATAGGGGTTAGCCTTTGCAAATTTACGGATTTCATTGTTTATTCGATACAACACGTACTAGTGGCCCGATTGCGATGAATGATACCTTAATCAAAAGCTCTGATCATCAGTATAAATACTACTATAAAATATGTATTTATTTCAGCAAAAAAATTTTATACAAAAAATCAGCAAATCTGCATAGGGGTTAGCCTTTCTAAATTTACGAATTTCATTGTTAATTCGATACAACACGTAATAGTGGCCCGATTGTAATGAATGATACCTTAATCAAAAGCTCTGATCATAAGTATAAATATTTCTATAAAATATGTATTTATTTCAGCAAAAAAATTGTATACAAAAAATCAGCAAATCTGCAAGGGGTTAGCCTTTGCAAATTTACGAATTTCATTGTTAATTCGATACAACACGTACTAGTGGCACGATTGCGATGAATGATAACTTAATCAAAAGCTCTGATCATCAGTATAAATACTACTATAAAATATGTATTTATTTCAGAAAAAAAATTGTATACAAAAAATCAGCAAATCTGCATAGGGGTTAGCCTTTCCAAATTTACGAATTTCATTGTTAATTCGATACAACACGTACTAGTGGCCCGATTGTAATGAATGATACCTTAATCAAAAGCTCTGATCATCAGTATAAATACTATTATAAAATATGTATACATTTCAGCAAAAAAATTGTATACAAAAAATCAGCAAATCTGCAAGGGGTTAGCCTTTGCAAATTTACGAATTTCATTGTTAATTCGATACAACACGTACTAGTGGCCCGATTGCGATGAATGATACCTTAATCAAAAGCTCTGATCATCAGTATAAATACTACTATAAAATATGTATTTATTTCAGAAAAAAAATTGTATACAAAAAATCAGCAAATCTGCATAGGGGTTAGCCTTTGCAAATTTACGAATTTCATTGTTAATTCGATACAACACGTACTAGTGGCACGATTGCGATGAATAATACCTTAATCAAAAGCTCTGATCACCAGTAAAAAGACAATTATAAAATATGTATTTATTTAAGCAAAAAAATTGTATACAAAAAATCAGCAAATCTGCATAGGGGTTAGCCTTTCCAAATTTACGGATTTCATTGTTTATTCGATACAACACGTACTAGTGGCCCGATTGTAATGAATGATACCTTAATCAAAAGCTCTGATCATCAGTATAAATACTATTATAAAATATGTATACATTTCAGCAAAAAAATTGTATACAAAAAATCAGCAAATCTGCAAGGGGTTAGCCTTTGCAAATTTACGAATTTCATTGTTAATTCGATACAACACGTACTAGTGGCCCGATTGCGATGAATGATACCTTAATCAAAAGCTCTGATCATCAGTATAAATACTACTATAAAATATGTATTTATTTCAGAAAAAAAATTGTATACAAAAAATCAGCAAATCTGCATAGGGGTTAGCCTTTCCAAATTTACGGATTTCATTGTTTATTCGATACAACACGTACTAGTGGCCCGATTGCGATGAATGATACCTTAATCAAAAGCTCTGATCACCAGTAAAAAGACAATTATAAAATATGTATTTATTTAAGCAAAAAAATTGTATACAAAAAATCAGCAAATCTGCATAGGGGTTAGCCTTTCCAAATTTACGGATTTCATTGTTTATTCGATACAACACGTACTAGTGGCCCGATTGTAATGAATGATACCTTAATCAAAAGCTCTGATCATCAGTATAAATACTATTATAAAATATGTATACATTTCAGCAAAAAAATTGTATACAAAAAATCAGCAAATCTGCAAGGGGTTAGCCTTTGCAAATTTACGAATTTCATTGTTAATTCGATACAACACGTACTAGTGGCCCGATTGTAATGAATGATACCTTAATCAAAAGCTCTGATCATCAGTATAAATACTACTATAAAATATGTATTTATTTCAGAAAAAAAATTGTATACAAAAAATCAGCAAATCTGCATAGGGGTTAGCCTTTGCAAATTTACGGATTTCATTGTTTATTCGATACAACACGTACTAGTGGCCCGATTGCGATGAATGATACCTTAATCAAAAGCTCTGATCATCAGTATAAATACTACTATAAAATATGTATTTATTTCAGCAAAAAAATTTTATACAAAAAATCAGCAAATCTGCATAGGGGTTAGCCTTTCTAAATTTACGAATTTCATTGTTAATTCGATACAACACGTAATAGTGGCCCGATTGTAATGAATGATACCTTAATCAAAAGCTCTGATCATAAGTATAAATATTTCTATAAAATATGTATTTATTTCAGCAAAAAAATTGTATACAAAAAATCAGCAAATCTGCATAGGGGTTAGCCTTTCCAAATTTACGAATTTCATTGTTAATTCGATACAACACGTACTAGTGGCCCGATTGTAATGAATGATACCTTAATCAAAAGCTCTGATCATCAGTATAAATACTACTATAAAATATGTATTTATTTCAGAAAAAAAATTGTATACAAAAAATCAGCAAATCTGCATAGGGGTTAGCCTTTGCAAATTTACGGATTTCATTGTTTATTCGATACAACACGTACTAGTGGCACGATTGCGATGAATGATAACTTAATCAAAAGCTCTGATCATCAGTATAAATACTACTATAAAATATGTATTTATTTCAGAAAAAAAATTGTATACAAAAAATCAGCAAATCTGCATAGGGGTTAGCCTTTCCAAATTTACGAATTTCATTGTTAATTCGATACAACACGTACTAGTGGCCCGATTGTAATGAATGATACCTTAATCAAAAGCTCTGATCATCAGTATAAATACTACTATAAAATATGTATTTATTTCAGAAAAAAAATTGTATACAAAAAATCAGCAAATCTGCATAGGGGTTAGCCTTTGCAAATTTACGGATTTCATTGTTTATTCGATACAACACGTACTAGTGGCCCGATTGCGATGAATGATACCTTAATCAAAAGCTCTGATCATCAGTATAAATACTACTATAAAATATGTATTTATTTCAGCAAAAAAATTTTATACAAAAAATCAGCAAATCTGCATAGGGGTTAGCCTTTCTAAATTTACGAATTTCATTGTTAATTCGATACAACACGTAATAGTGGCCCGATTGTAATGAATGATACCTTAATCAAAAGCTCTGATCATAAGTATAAATATTTCTATAAAATATGTATTTATTTCAGCAAAAAAATTGTATACAAAAAATCAGCAAATCTGCAAGGGGTTAGCCTTTGCAAATTTACGAATTTCATTGTTAATTCGATACAACACGTACTAGTGGCACGATTGCGATGAATGATAACTTAATCAAAAGCTCTGATCATCAGTATAAATACTACTATAAAATATGTATTTATTTCAGAAAAAAAATTGTATACAAAAAATCAGCAAATCTGCATAGGGGTTAGCCTTTCCAAATTTACGAATTTCATTGTTAATTCGATACAACACGTACTAGTGGCCCGATTGCGATGAATGATACCTTAATCAAAAGCTCTGATCATCAGTATAAATACTATTATAAAATATGTATACATTTCAGCAAAAAAATTGTATACAAAAAATCAGCAAATCTGCAAGGGGTTAGCCTTTGCAAATTTACGAATTTCATTGTTAATTCGATACAACACGTACTAGTGGCCCGATTGCGATGAATGATACCTTAATCAAAAGCTCTGATCATCAGTATAAATACTACTATAAAATATGTATTTATTTCAGAAAAAAAATTGTATACAAAAAATCAGCAAATCTGCATAGGGGTTAGCCTTTCCAAATTTACGGATTTCATTGTTTATTCGATACAACACGTACTAGTGGCCCGATTGCGATGAATGATACCTTAATCAAAAGCTCTGATCACCAGTAAAAAGACAATTATAAAATATGTATTTATTTAAGCAAAAAAATTGTATACAAAAAATCAGCAAATCTGCATAGGGGTTAGCCTTTCCAAATTTACGGATTTCATTGTTTATTCGATACAACACGTACTAGTGGCCCGATTGTAATGAATGATACCTTAATCAAAAGCTCTGATCATCAGTATAAATACTATTATAAAATATGTATACATTTCAGCAAAAAAATTGTATACAAAAAATCAGCAAATCTGCAAGGGGTTAGCCTTTGCAAATTTACGAATTTCATTGTTAATTCGATACAACACGTACTAGTGGCACGATTGCGATGAATAATACCTTAATCAAAAGCTCTGATCATCAGTATAAATACTACTATAAAATATGTATTTATTTCAGCAAAAAAATTTATATAAAAAATCAGCAAATCTGCATAGGGGTTAGCCTTTCCAAATTTACGAATTTCATTGTTAATTCGATACAACACGTAATAGTGGCCCGATTGTAATGAATGATACCTTAATCAAAAGCACTGATCATCAGTATAAATACTACTATAAAATATGTATACATTTCAGCAAAAAAATTGTATACAAAAAATCAGCAAATCTGCAAGGGGTTAGCCTTTGCAAATTTACGAATTTCATTGTTAATTCGATACAACACGTACTAGTGGCACGATTGCGATGAATAATACCTTAATCAAAAGATCTGATCATCAATATAAATACTATTATAAAATATGTATACATTTCAGCAAAAAAATTGTATACAAAAAATCAGCAAATCTGCAAGGGGTTAGCCTTTGCAAATTTACGGATTTCATTGTTTATTCGATACAACACGTACTAGTGGCCCGATTGCGATGAATGATACCTTAATCAAAAGCTCTGATCATCAGTATAAATACTACTATAAAATATGTATTTATTTCAGCAAAAAAAATTTATACAAAAAATCAGCAAATCTGCATAGGGGTTAGCCTTTCTAAATTTACGAATTTCATTGTTAATTCGATACAACACGTAATAGTGGCCCGATTGTAATGAATGATACCTTAATCAAAAGCTCTGATCATAAGTATAAATATTTCTATAAAATATGTATTTATTTCAGCAAAAAAATTGTATACAAAAAATCAGCAAATCTGCAAGGGGTTAGCCTTTGCAAATTTACGAATTTCATTGTTAATTCGATACAACACGTACTAGTGGCACGATTGCGATGAATGATAACTTAATCAAAAGCTCTGATCATCAGTATAAATACTACTATAAAATATGTATTTATTTCAGAAAAAAAATTGTATACAAAAAATCAGCAAATCTGCATAGGGGTTAGCCTTTCCAAATTTACGAATTTCATTGTTAATTCGATACAACACGTACTAGTGGCCCGATTGCGATGAATGATACCTTAATCAAAAGCTCTGATCATCAGTATAAATACTATTATAAAATATGTATACATTTCAGCAAAAAAATTGTATACAAAAAATCAGCAAATCTGCAAGGGGTTAGCCTTTGCAAATTTACGAATTTCATTGTTAATTCGATACAACACGTACTAGTGGCCCGATTGCGATGAATGATACCTTAATCAAAAGCTCTGATCATCAGTATAAATACTACTATAAAATATGTATTTATTTCAGAAAAAAAATTGTATACAAAAAATCAGCAAATCTGCATAGGGGCTAGCCTTTCCAAATTTACGGATTTCATTGTTTATTCGATACAACACGTACTAGTGGCCCGATTGCGATGAATGATACCTTAATCAAAAGCTCTGATCACCAGTAAAAAGACAATTATAAAATATGTATTTATTTAAGCAAAAAAATTGTATACAAAAAATCAGCAAATCTGCATAGGGGTTAGCCTTTCCAAATTTACGGATTTCATTGTTTATTCGATACAACACGTACTAGTGGCCCGATTGTAATGAATGATACCTTAATCAAAAGCTCTGATCATCAGTATAAATACTATTATAAAATATGTATACATTTCAGCAAAAAAATTGTATACAAAAAATCAGCAAATCTGCAAGGGGTTAGCCTTTGCAAATTTACGAATTTCATTGTTAATTCGATACAACACGTACTAGTGGCACGATTGCGATGAATGATAACTTAATCAAAAGCTCTGATCATCAGTATAAATACTACTATAAAATATGTATTTATTTCAGAAAAAAAATTGTATACAAAAAATCAGCAAATCTGCATAGGGGTTAGCCTTTCCAAATTTACGAATTTCATTGTTAATTCGATACAACACGTACTAGTGGCCCGATTGTAATGAATGATACCTTAATCAAAAGCTCTGATCATCAGTATAAATACTATTATAAAATATGTATACATTTCAGCAAAAAAATTGTATACAAAAAATCAGCAAATCTGCAAGGGGTTAGCCTTTGCAAATTTACGAATTTCATTGTTAATTCGATACAACACGTACTAGTGGCCCGATTGCGATGAATGATACCTTAATCAAAAGCTCTGATCATCAGTATAAATACTACTATAAAATATGTATTTATTTCAGAAAAAAAATTGTATACAAAAAATCAGCAAATCTGCATAGGGGTTAGCCTTTCCAAATTTACGGATTTCATTGTTTATTCGATACAACACGTACTAGTGGCCCGATTGCGATGAATGATACCTTAATCAAAAGCTCTGATCATCAGTATAAATACTACTATAAAATATGTATTTATTTCAGCAAAAAAATTTTATACAAAAAATCAGCAAATCTGCATAGGGGTTAGCCTTTCTAAATTTACGAATTTCATTGTTAATTCGATACAACACGTAATAGTGGCCCGATTGTAATGAATGATACCTTAATCAAAAGCTCTGATCATAAGTATAAATATTTCTATAAAATATGTATTTATTTCAGCAAAAAAATTGTATACAAAAAATCAGCAAATCTGCAAGGGGTTAGCCTTTGCAAATTTACGAATTTCATTGTTAATTCGATACAACACGTACTAGTGGCACGATTGCGATGAATGATAACTTAATCAAAAGCTCTGATCATCAGTATAAATACTACTATAAAATATGTATTTATTTCAGAAAAAAAATTGTATACAAAAAATCAGCAAATCTGCATAGGGGTTAGCCTTTCCAAATTTACGAATTTCATTGTTAATTCGATACAACACGTACTAGTGGCCCGATTGCGATGAATGATACCTTAATCAAAAGCTCTGATCATCAGTATAAATACTATTATAAAATATGTATACATTTCAGCAAAAAAATTGTATACAAAAAATCAGCAAATCTGCAAGGGGTTAGCCTTTGCAAATTTACGAATTTCATTGTTAATTCGATACAACACGTACTAGTGGCCCGATTGCGATGAATGATACCTTAATCAAAAGCTCTGATCATCAGTATAAATACTACTATAAAATATGTATTTATTTCAGAAAAAAAATTGTATACAAAAAATCAGCAAATCTGCATAGGGGTTAGCCTTTCCAAATTTACGGATTTCATTGTTTATTCGATACAACACGTACTAGTGGCCCGATTGCGATGAATGATACCTTAATCAAAAGCTCTGATCACCAGTAAAAAGACAATTATAAAATATGTATTTATTTAAGCAAAAAAATTGTATACAAAAAATCAGCAAATCTGCATAGGGGTTAGCCTTTCCAAATTTACGGATTTCATTGTTTATTCGATACAACACGTACTAGTGGCCCGATTGTAATGAATGATACCTTAATCAAAAGCTCTGATCATCAGTATAAATACTATTATAAAATATGTATACATTTCAGCAAAAAAATTGTATACAAAAAATCAGCAAATCTGCAAGGGGTTAGCCTTTGCAAATTTACGAATTTCATTGTTAATTCGATACAACACGTACTAGTGGCACGATTGCGATGAATGATAACTTAATCAAAAGCTCTGATCATCAGTATAAATACAACTATAAAATATGTATTTATTTCAGAAAAAAAATTGTATACAAAAAATCAGCAAATCTGCATAGGGGTTAGCCTTTCCAAATTTACGAATTTCATTGTTAATTCGATACAACACGTACTAGTGGCCCGATTGTAATGAATGATACCTTAATCAAAAGCTCTGATCATCAGTATAAATACTATTATAAAATATGTATACATTTCAGCAAAAAAATTGTATACAAAAAATCAGCAAATCTGCAAGGGGTTAGCCTTTGCAAATTTACGAATTTCATTGTTAATTCGATACAACACGTACTAGTGGCCCGATTGCGATGAATGATACCTTAATCAAAAGCTCTGATCATCAGTATAAATACTACTATAAAATATGTATTTATTTCAGAAAAAAAATTGTATACAAAAAATCAGCAAATCTGCATAGGGGTTAGCCTTTCCAAATTTACGGATTTCATTGTTTATTCGATACAACACGTACTAGTGGCCCGATTGCGATGAATGATACCTTAATCAAAAGCTCTGATCACCAGTAAAAAGACAATTATAAAATATGTATTTATTTAAGCAAAAAAATTGTATACAAAAAATCAGCAAATCTGCATAGGGGTTAGCCTTTCCAAATTTACGGATTTCATTGTTTATTCGATACAACACGTACTAGTGGCCCGATTGTAATGAATGATACCTTAATCAAAAGCTCTGATCATCAGTATAAATACTATTATAAAATATGTATACATTTCAGCAAAAAAATTGTATACAAAAAATCAGCAAATCTGCAAGGGGTTAGCCTTTGCAAATTTACGAATTTCATTGTTAATTCGATACAACACGTACTAGTGGCACGATTGCGATGAATAATACCTTAATCAAAAGCTCTGATCATCAGTATAAATACTACTATAAAATATGTATTTATTTCAGCAAAAAAATTTATATAAAAAATCAGCAAATCTGCATAGGGGTTAGCCTTTCCAAATTTACGGATTTCATTGTTTATTCGATACAACACGTACTAGTGGCCCGATTGCGATGAATGATACCTTAATCAAAAGCTCTGATCATCAGTATAAATACTACTATAAAATATGTATTTATTTCAGCAAAAAAATTTTATACAAAAAATCAGCAAATCTGCATAGGGGTTAGCCTTTCTAAATTTACGAATTTCATTGTTAATTCGATACAACACGTAATAGTGGCCCGATTGTAATGAATGATACCTTAATCAAAAGCTCTGATCATAAGTATAAATATTTCTATAAAATATGTATTTATTTCAGCAAAAAAATTGTATACAAAAAATCAGCAAATCTGCAAGGGGTTAGCCTTTGCAAATTTACGAATTTCATTGTTAATTCGATACAACACGTACTAGTGGCACGATTGCGATGAATGATAACTTAATCAAAAGCTCTGATCATCAGTATAAATACTACTATAAAATATGTATTTATTTCAGCAAAAAAATTGTATATAAAAAATCAGCAAATCTGCATAGGGGTTAGCCTTTCCAAATTTACGGATTTCATTGTTTATTCGATACAACACGTACTAGTGGCCCGATTGCGATGAATGATACCTTAATCAAAAGCTCTGATCACCAGTATAAATACAACTATAAAATATGTATTTATTTAAGCAAAAAAATTGTATACAAAAAATCAGCAAATCTGCATAGGGGTTAGCCTTTCCAAATTTACGAATTTCATTGTTAATTCGATACAACACGTAATAGTGGCCCGATTGTAATGAATGATACCTTAATCAAAAGCTCTGATCATCAGTATAAATACTACTATAAAATATGTATTTATTTAAGCAAAAAAATTGTATACAAAAAATCAGCAAATCTGCATAGGGGTTAGCCTTTCCAAATTTACGGATTTCATTGTTTATTCGATACAACACGTACTAGTGGCCCGATTGCGATGAATGATACCTTAATCAAAAGCTCTGATCACCAGTAAAAAGACAATTATAAAATATGTATTTATTTAAGCAAAAAAATTGTATACAAAAAATCAGCAAATCTGCATAGGGGTTAGCCTTTCCAAATTTACGGATTTCATTGTTTATTCGATACAACACGTAATAGTGGCCCGATTGTAATGAATGATACCTTAATCAAAAGCTCTGATCATCAGTATAAATACTATTATAAAATATGTATACATTTCAGCAAAAAAATTGTATACAAAAAATCAGCAAATCTGCAAGGGGTTAGCCTTTGCAAATTTACGAATTTCATTGTTAATTCGATACAACACGTACTAGTGGCCCGATTGCGATAAATGATACCTTAATCAAAAGCTCTGATCATCAGTATAAATACTACTATAAAATATGTATTTATTTAAGCAAAAAAATTGTATACAAAAAATCAGCAAATCTGCATAGGGGTTAGCCTTTCCAAATTTACGGATTTCATTGTTTATTCGATACAACACGTACTAGTGGCCCGATTGCGATGAATGATACCTTAATCAAAAGCTCTGATCACCAGTAAAAAGACAATTATAAAATATGTATTTATTTAAGCAAAAAAATTGTATACAAAAAATCAGCAAATCTGCATAGGGGTTAGCCTTTCCAAATTTACGGATTTCATTGTTTATTCGATACAACACGTACTAGTGGCCCGATTGCGATGAATGATACCTTAATCAAAAGCTCTGATCATCAGTATAAATACTACTATAAAATATGTATTTATTTAAGCAAAAAAATTGTATACAAAAAATCAGCAAATCTGCATAGGGGTTAGCCTTTCCAAATTTACGGATTTCATTGTTTATTCGATACAACACGTACTAGTGGCCCGATTGCGATGAATGATACCTTAATCAAAAGCTCTGATCACCAGTAAAAAGACAATTATAAAATATGTATTTATTTCAGCAAAAAAATTGTATACAAAAAATCAGCAAATCTGCATAGGGGTTAGCCTTTCCAAATTTACGGATTTCATTGTTTATTCGATACAACACGTAATAGTGGCCCGATTGTAATGAATGATACCTTAATCAAAAGCTCTGATCATCAGTATAAATACTATTATAAAATATGTATACATTTCAGCAAAAAAATTGTATACAAAAAATCAGCAAATCTGCAAGGGGTTAGCCTTTGCAAATTTACGAATTTCATTGTTAATTCGATACAACACGTACTAGTGGCCCGATTGCGATGAATGATACCTTAATCAAAAGCTCTGATCATCAGTATAAATACTACTATAAAATATGTATTTATTTAAGCAAAAAAATTGTATACAAAAAATCAGCAAATCTGCATAGGGGTTAGCCTTTCCAAATTTACGGATTTCATTGTTTATTCGATACAACACGTACTAGTGGCCCGATTGCGATGAATGATACCTTAATCAAAAGCTCTGATCATCAGTATAAATACTATTATAAAATATGTATACATTTCAGCAAAAAAATTGTATACAAAAAATCAGCAAATCTGCAAGGGGTTAGCCTTTGCAAATTTACGAATTTCATTGTTAATTCGATACAACACGTACTAGTGGCCCGATTGCGATGAATGATACCTTAATCAAAAGCTCTGATCATCAGTATAAATACTACTATAAAATATGTATTTATTTAAGCAAAAAAATTGTATACAAAAAATCAGCAAATCTGCATAGGGGTTAGCCTTTCCAAATTTACGGATTTCATTGTTTATTCGATACAACACGTACTAGTGGCCCGATTGCGATGAATGATACCTTAATCAAAAGCTCTGATCACCAGTAAAAAGACAATTATAAAATATGTATTTATTTAAGCAAAAAAATTGTATACAAAAAATCAGCAAATCTGCATAGGGGTTAGCCTTTCCAAATTTACGGATTTCATTGTTTATTCGATACAACACGTAATAGTGGCCCGATTGTAATGAATGATACCTTAATCAAAAGCTCTGATCATCAGTATAAATACTATTATAAAATATGTATACATTTCAGCAAAAAAATTGTATACAAAAAATCAGCAAATCTGCAAGGGGTTAGCCTTTGCAAATTTACGAATTTCATTGTTAATTCGATACAACACGTACTAGTGGCCCGATTGCGATGAATGATACCTTAATCAAAAGCTCTGATCATCAGTATAAATACTACTATAAAATATGTATTTATTTCAGCAAAAAAATTGTATACAAAAAATCAGCAAATCTGCATAGGGGTTAGCCTTTCCAAATTTACGGATTTCATTGTTTATTCGATACAACACGTACTAGTGGCCCGATTGCGATGAATGATACCTTAATCAAAAGCTCTGATCACCAGTAAAAAGACAATTATAAAATATGTATTTATTTAAGCAAAAAAATTGTATACAAAAAATCAGCAAATCTGCATAGGGGTTAGCCTTTCCAAATTTACGGATTTCATTGTTTATTCGATACAACACGTACTAGTGGCCCGATTGTAATGAATGATACCTTAATCAAAAGCTCTGATCATCAGTATAAATACTATTATAAAATATGTATACATTTCAGCAAAAAAATTGTATACAAAAAATCAGCAAATCTGCAAGGGGTTAGCCTTTGCAAATTTACGAATTTCATTGTTAATTCGATACAACACGTACTAGTGGCACGATTGCGATGAATAATACCTTAATCAAAAGCTCTGATCATCAGTATAAATACTACTATAAAATATGTATTTATTTCAGCAAAAAAATTTATATAAAAAATCAGCAAATCTGCATAGGGGTTAGCCTTTCCAAATTTACGGATTTCATTGTTTATTCGATACAACACGTACTAGTGGCCCGATTGCGATGAATGATACCTTAATCAAAAGCTCTGATCATCAGTATAAATACAACTATAAAATATGTATTTATTTCAGCAAAAAAATTTTATACAAAAAATCAGCAAATCTGCATAGGGGTTAGCCTTTCTAAATTTACGAATTTCATTGTTAATTCGATACAACACGTAATAGTGGCCCGATTGTAATGAATGATACCTTAATAAAAAGCTCTGATCATCAGTATAAATACTTCTATAAAATATGTATTTATTTCAGCAAAAAAATTGTATACAAAAAATCAGCAAATCTGCAAGGGGTTAGCCTTTGCAAATTTACGAATTTCATTGTTAATTCGATACAACACGTACTAGTGGCACGATTGCGATGAATGATAACTTAATCAAAAGCTCTGATCATCAGTATAAATACTACTATAAAATATGTATTTATTTCAGAAAAAAAATTGTATACAAAAAATCAGCAAATCTGCATAGGGGTTAGCCTTTCCAAATTTACGAATTTCATTGTTAATTCGATACAACACGTAATAGTGGCCCGATTGTAATGAATGATACCTTAATCAAAAGCTCTGATCATCAGTATAAATACTACTATAAAATATGTATACATTTCAGCAAAAAAATTGTATACAAAAAATCAGCAAATCTGCAAGGGGTTAGCCTTTGCAAATTTACGAATTTCATTGTTAATTCGATACAACACGTACTAGTGGCACGATTGCGATGAATAATACCTTAATCAAAAGATCTGATCATCAATATAAATACTACTATAAAATATGTATTTATTTCAGCAAAAAAATTGTATATAAAAAATCAGCAAATCTGCATAGGGGTTAGCCTTTCCAAATTTACGGATTTCATTGTTTATTCGATACAACACGTACTAGTGGCCCGATTGCGATGAATGATACCTTAATCAAAAGCTCTGATCACCAGTATAAATACAACTATAAAATATGTATTTATTTAAGCAAAAAAATTGTATACAAAAAATCAGCAAATCTGCATAGGGGTTAGCCTTTCCAAATTTACGAATTTCATTGTTAATTCGATACAACACGTAATAGTGGCCCGATTGTAATGAATGATACCTTAATCAAAAGCTCTGATCATCAGTATAAATACTATTATAAAATATGTATACATTTCAGCAAAAAAATTGTATACAAAAAATCAGCAAATCTGCAAGGGGTTAGCCTTTGCAAATTTACGAATTTCATTGTTAATTCGATACAACACGTACTAGTGGCACGATTGCGATGAATAATACCTTAATCAAAAGCTCTGATGATCAGTATAAATACTACTATAAAATATGTATTTATTTCAGCAAAAAAATTTTATATAAAAAATCAGCAAATCTGCATAGGGGTTAGCCTTTCCAAATTTACGGATTTCATTGTTTATTCGATACAACACGTACTAGTGGCCCGATTGCGATGAATGATACCTTAATCAAAAGCTCTGATCACCAGTATAAATACAACTATAAAATATGTATTTATTTAAGGAAAAAAATTGTATTCGATACAACACGTACTAGTGGCACGATTGCGATGAATAATACCTTAATCAAAAGCTCTGATCATCAGTATAAATACTACTATAAAATATGTATTTATTTAAGCAAAAAAATTGTATACAAAAAATCAGCAAATCTGCATAGGGGTTAGCCTTTCCAAATTTACGGATTTCATTGTTTATTCGATACAACACGTACTAGTGGCCCGATTGCGATGAATGATACCTTAATCAAAAGATCTGATCATCAATATAAATACTACTATAAAATATGTATTTATTTCAGCAAAAAAATTGTATATAAAAAATCAGCAAATCTGCATAGGGGTTAGCCTTTCCAAATTTACGGATTTCATTGTTTATTCGATACAACACGTACTAGTGGCCCGATTGCGATGAATGATACCTTAATCAAAAGCTCTGATCACCAGTATAAATACAACTATAAAATATGTATTTATTTAAGCAAAAAAATTGTATACAAAAAATCAGCAAATCTGCAAGGGGTTAGCCTTTGCAAATTTACGAATTTTATTGTTAATTCGATACAACACGTACTAGTGGCACGATTGCGATGAATGATACCTTAATCAAAAGCTCTGATCACCAGTATAAATACAACTATAAAATATGTATTTATTTAAGGAAAAAAATTGTATTCGATACAACACGTACTAGTGGCACGATTGCGATGAATAATACCTTAATCAAAAGCTCTGATCATCAGTATAAATACTACTATAAAATATGTATTTATTTAAGCAAAAAAATTGTATACAAAAAATCAGCAAATCTGCAAGGGGTTAGCCTTTGCAAATTTACGAATTTCATTGTTAATTCGATACAACACGTACTAGTGGCCCGATTGCGATGAATGATACCTTAATCAAAAGATCTGATCATCAATATAAATACTACTATAAAATATGTATTTATTTCAGCAAAAAAATTGTATATAAAAAATCAGCAAATCTGCATAGGGGTTAGCCTTTCCAAATTTACGGATTTCATTGTTTATTCGATACAACACGTACTAGTGGCCCGATTGCGATGAATGATACCTTAATCAAAAGCTCTGATCACCAGTATAAATACAACTATAAAATATGTATTTATTTAAGGAAAAAAATTGTATTCGATACAACACGTACTAGTGGCACGATTGCGATGAATAATACCTTAATCAAAAGCTCTGATCATCAGTATAAATACTACTATAAAATATGTATTTATTTAAGCAAAAAAATTGTATACAAAAAATCAGCAAATCTGCATAGGGGTTAGCCTTTCCAAATTTACGGATTTCATTGTTTATTCGATACAACACGTACTAGTGGCCCGATTGCGATGAATGATACCTTAATCAAAAGATCTGATCATCAATATAAATACTACTATAAAATATGTATTTATTTCAGCAAAAAAATTGTATATAAAAAATCAGCAAATCTGCATAGGGGTTAGCCTTTCCAAATTTACGGATTTCATTGTTTATTCGATACAACACGTACTAGTGGCCCGATTGCGATGAATGATACCTTAATCAAAAGCTCTGATCACCAGTATAAATACAACTATAAAATATGTATTTATTTAAGGAAAAAAATTGTATTCGATACAACACGTACTAGTGGCACGATTGCGATGAATAATACCTTAATCAAAAGCTCTGATCATCAGTATAAATACTACTATAAAATATGTATTTATTTAAGCAAAAAAATTGTATACAAAAAATCAGCAAATCTGCAAGGGGTTAGCCTTTGCAAATTTACGAATTTCATTGTTAATTCGATACAACACGTACTAGTGGCACGATTGCGATGAATGATACCTTAATCAAAAGCTCTGATCATCAGTATAAATACTACTATAAAATATGTATTTATTTAAGCAAAAAAATTGTATACAAAAAATCAGCAAATCTGCATAGGGGTTAGCCTTTCCAAATTTACGGATTTCATTGTTTATTCGATACAACACGTACTAGTGGCCCGATTGCGATGAATGATACCTTAATCAAAAGATCTGATCATCAATATAAATACTACTATAAAATATGTATTTATTTCAGCAAAAAAATTGTATATAAAAAATCAGCAAATCTGCATAGGGGTTAGCCTTTCCAAATTTACGGATTTCATTGTTTATTCGATACAACACGTACTAGTGGCCCGATTGCGATGAATGATACCTTAATCAAAAGCTCTGATCACCAGTATAAATACAACTATAAAATATGTATTTATTTAAGGAAAAAAATTGTATTCGATACAACACGTACTAGTGGCACGATTGCGATGAATAATACCTTAATCAAAAGCTCTGATCATCAGTATAAATACTACTATAAAATATGTATTTATTTAAGCAAAAAAATTGTATACAAAAAATCAGCAAATCTGCAAGGGGTTAGCCTTTGCAAATTTACGAATTTCATTGTTAATTCGATACAACACGTACTAGTGGCACGATTGCGATGAATGATACCTTAATCAAAAGCTCTGATCATCAGTATAAATACTACTATAAAATATGTATTTATTTAAGCAAAAAAATTGTATACAAAAAATCAGCAAATCTGCATAGGGGTTAGCCTTTCCAAATTTACGGATTTCATTGTTTATTCGATACAACACGTACTAGTGGCCCGATTGCGATGAATGATACCTTAATCAAAAGATCTGATCATCAATATAAATACTACTATAAAATATGTATTTATTTCAGCAAAAAAATTGTATATAAAAAATCAGCAAATCTGCATAGGGGTTAGCCTTTCCAAATTTACGGATTTCATTGTTTATTCGATACAACACGTACTAGTGGCCCGATTGCGATGAATGATACCTTAATCAAAAGCTCTGATCACCAGTATAAATACAACTATAAAATATGTATTTATTTAAGGAAAAAAATTGTATTCGATACAACACGTACTAGTGGCACGATTGCGATGAATAATACCTTAATCAAAAGCTCTGATCATCAGTATAAATACTACTATAAAATATGTATTTATTTAAGCAAAAAAATTGTATACAAAAAATCAGCAAATCTGCAAGGGGTTAGCCTTTGCAAATTTACGAATTTCATTGTTAATTCGATACAACACGTACTAGTGGCACGATTGCGATGAATGATACCTTAATCAAAAGCTCTGATCATCAGTATAAATACTACTATAAAATATGTATTTATTTAAGCAAAAAAATTGTATACAAAAAATCAGCAAATCTGCATAGGGGTTAGCCTTTCCAAATTTACGGATTTCATTGTTTATTCGATACAACACGTACTAGTGGCCCGATTGCGATGAATGATACCTTAATCAAAAGATCTGATCATCAATATAAATACTACTATAAAATATGTATTTATTTCAGCAAAAAAATTGTATATAAAAAATCAGCAAATCTGCATAGGGGTTAGCCTTTCCAAATTTACGGATTTCATTGTTTATTCGATACAACACGTACTAGTGGCCCGATTGCGATGAATGATACCTTAATCAAAAGCTCTGATCACCAGTATAAATACAACTATAAAATATGTATTTATTTAAGCAAAAAAATTGTATACAAAAAATCAGCAAATCTGCAAGGGGTTAGCCTTTGCAAATTTACGAATTTCATTGTTAATTCGATACAACACGTACTAGTGGCACGATTGCGATGAATGATACCTTAATCAAAAGCTCTGATCACCAGTATAAATACAACTATAAAATATGTATTTATTTAAGGAAAAAAATTGTATTCGATACAACACGTACTAGTGGCACGATTGCGATGAATAATACCTTAATCAAAAGCTCTGATCATCAGTATAAATACTACTATAAAATATGTATTTATTTAAGCAAAAAAATTGTATACAAAAAATCAGCAAATCTGCAAGGGGTTAGCCTTTGCAAATTTACGAATTTCATTGTTAATTCGATACAACACGTACTAGTGGCACGATTGCGATGAATGATACCTTAATCAAAAGCTCTGATCATCAGTATAAATACTACTATAAAATATGTATTTATTTAAGCAAAAAAATTGTATACAAAAAATCAGCAAATCTGCAAGGGGTTAGCCTTTGCAAATTTACGAATTTCATTGTTAATTCGATACAACACGTACTAGTGGCACGATTGCGATGAATGATACCTTAATCAAAAGCTCTGATCACCAGTATAAATACAACTATAAAATATGTATTTATTTAAGGAAAAAAATTGTATTCGATACAACACGTACTAGTGGCACGATTGCGATGAATAATACCTTAATCAAAAGCTCTGATCATCAGTATAAATACTACTATAAAATATGTATTTATTTAAGCAAAAAAATTGTATACAAAAAATCAGCAAATCTGCAAGGGGTTAGCCTTTGCAAATTTACGAATTTCATTGTTAATTCGATACAACACGTACTAGTGGCACGATTGCGATGAATGATACCTTAATCAAAAGCTCTGATCATCAGTATAAATACTACTATAAAATATGTATTTATTTAAGCAAAAAAATTGTATACAAAAAATCAGCAAATCTGCAAGGGGTTAGCCTTTGCAAATTTACGAATTTCATTGTTAATTCGATACAACACGTACTAGTGGCACGATTGCGATGAATGATACCTTAATCAAAAGCTCTGATCATCAGTATAAATACTACTATAAAATATGTATTTATTTAAGCAAAAAAATTGTATACAAAAAATCAGCAAATCTGCATAGGGGTTAGCCTTTCCAAATTTACGGATTTCATTGTTTATTCGATACAACACGTACTAGTGGCCCGATTGCGATGAATGATACCTTAATCAAAAGATCTGATCATCAATATAAATACTACTATAAAATATGTATTTATTTCAGCAAAAAAATTGTATATAAAAAATCAGCAAATCTGCATAGGGGTTAGCCTTTCCAAATTTACGGATTTCATTGTTTATTCGATACAACACGTACTAGTGGCCCGATTGCGATGAATGATACCTTAATCAAAAGCTCTGATCACCAGTATAAATACAACTATAAAATATGTATTTATTTAAGGAAAAAAATTGTATTCGATACAACACGTACTAGTGGCACGATTGCGATGAATAATACCTTAATCAAAAGCTCTGATCATCAGTATAAATACTACTATAAAATATGTATTTATTTAAGCAAAAAAATTGTATACAAAAAATCAGCAAATCTGCAAGGGGTTAGCCTTTGCAAATTTACGAATTTCATTGTTAATTCGATACAACACGTACTAGTGGCACGATTGCGATGAATGATACCTTAATCAAAAGCTCTGATCATCAGTATAAATACTACTATAAAATATGTATTTATTTAAGCAAAAAAATTGTATACAAAAAATCAGCAAATCTGCATAGGGGTTAGCCTTTCCAAATTTACGGATTTCATTGTTTATTCGATACAACACGTACTAGTGGCCCGATTGCGATGAATGATACCTTAATCAAAAGATCTGATCATCAATATAAATACTACTATAAAATATGTATTTATTTCAGCAAAAAAATTGTATATAAAAAATCAGCAAATCTGCATAGGGGTTAGCCTTTCCAAATTTACGGATTTCATTGTTTATTCGATACAACACGTACTAGTGGCCCGATTGCGATGAATGATACCTTAATCAAAAGCTCTGATCACCAGTATAAATACAACTATAAAATATGTATTTATTTAAGCAAAAAAATTGTATACAAAAAATCAGCAAATCTGCATAGGGGTTAGCCTTTCCAAATTTACGAATTTCATTGTTAATTCGATACAACACGTAATAGTGGCCCGATTGTAATGAATGATACCTTAATCAAAAGCTCTGATCATCAGTATAAATACTATTATAAAATATGTATACATTTCAGCAAAAAAATTGTATACAAAAAATCAGCAAATCTGCAAGGGGTTAGCCTTTGCAAATTTACGAATTTCATTGTTAATTCGATACAACACGTACTAGTGGCACGATTGCGATGAATAATACCTTAATCAAAAGCTCTGATGATCAGTATAAATACTACTATAAAATATGTATTTATTTCAGCAAAAAAATTTTATATAAAAAATCAGCAAATCTGCATAGGGGTTAGCCTTTCCAAATTTACGGATTTCATTGTTTATTCGATACAACACGTACTAGTGGCCCGATTGCGATGAATGATACCTTAATCAAAAGCTCTGATCACCAATATAAATACAACTATAAAATATGTATTTATTTAAGGAAAAAAATTGTATTCGATACAACACGTACTAGTGGCACGATTGCGATGAATAATACCTTAATCAAAAGCTCTGATCATCAGTATAAATACTACTATAAAATATGTATTTATTTAAGCAAAAAAATTGTATACAAAAAATCAGCAAATCTGCAAGGGGTTAGCCTTTGCAAATTTACGAATTTCATTGTTAATTCGATACAACACGTACTAGTGGCACGATTGCGATGAATGATACCTTAATCAAAAGCTCTGATCATCAGTATAAATACTACTATAAAATATGTATTTATTTAAGCAAAAAAATTGTATACAAAAAATCAGCAAATCTGCATAGGGGTTAGCCTTTCCAAATTTACGGATTTCATTGTTTATTCGATACAACACGTACTAGTGGCCCGATTGCGATGAATGATACCTTAATCAAAAGATCTGATCATCAATATAAATACTACTATAAAATATGTATTTATTTCAGCAAAAAAATTGTATATAAAAAATCAGCAAATCTGCATAGGGGTTAGCCTTTCCAAATTTACGGATTTCATTGTTTATTCGATACAACACGTACTAGTGGCCCGATTGCGATGAATGATACCTTAATCAAAAGCTCTGATCACCAGTATAAATACAACTATAAAATATGTATTTATTTAAGCAAAAAAATTGTATACAAAAAATCAGCAAATCTGCAAGGGGTTAGCCTTTGCAAATTTACGAATTTCATTGTTAATTCGATACAACACGTACTAGTGGCACGATTGCGATGAATGATACCTTAATCAAAAGCTCTGATCACCAGTATAAATACAACTATAAAATATGTATTTATTTAAGGAAAAAAATTGTATTCGATACAACACGTACTAGTGGCACGATTGCGATGAATAATACCTTAATCAAAAGCTCTGATCATCAGTATAAATACTACTATAAAATATGTATTTATTTAAGCAAAAAAATTGTATACAAAAAATCAGCAAATCTGCAAGGGGTTAGCCTTTGCAAATTTACGAATTTCATTGTTAATTCGATACAACACGTACTAGTGGCACGATTGCGATGAATGATACCTTAATCAAAAGCTCTGATCATCAGTATAAATACTACTATAAAATATGTATTTATTTAAGCAAAAAAATTGTATACAAAAAATCAGCAAATCTGCAAGGGGTTAGCCTTTGCAAATTTACGAATTTCATTGTTAATTCGATACAACACGTACTAGTGGCACGATTGCGATGAATGATACCTTAATCAAAAGCTCTGATCACCAGTATAAATACAACTATAAAATATGTATTTATTTAAGGAAAAAAATTGTATTCGATACAACACGTACTAGTGGCACGATTGCGATGAATAATACCTTAATCAAAAGCTCTGATCATCAGTATAAATACTACTATAAAATATGTATTTATTTAAGCAAAAAAATTGTATACAAAAAATCAGCAAATCTGCAAGGGGTTAGCCTTTGCAAATTTACGAATTTCATTGTTAATTCGATACAACACGTACTAGTGGCACGATTGCGATGAATGATACCTTAATCAAAAGCTCTGATCATCAGTATAAATACTACTATAAAATATGTATTTATTTAAGCAAAAAAATTGTATACAAAAAATCAGCAAATCTGCAAGGGGTTAGCCTTTGCAAATTTACGAATTTCATTGTTAATTCGATACAACACGTACTAGTGGCACGATTGCGATGAATGATACCTTAATCAAAAGCTCTGATCATCAGTATAAATACTACTATAAAATATGTATTTATTTAAGCAAAAAAATTGTATACAAAAAATCAGCAAATCTGCATAGGGGTTAGCCTTTCCAAATTTACGGATTTCATTGTTTATTCGATACAACACGTACTAGTGGCCCGATTGCGATGAATGATACCTTAATCAAAAGATCTGATCATCAATATAAATACTACTATAAAATATGTATTTATTTCAGCAAAAAAATTGTATATAAAAAATCAGCAAATCTGCATAGGGGTTAGCCTTTCCAAATTTACGGATTTCATTGTTTATTCGATACAACACGTACTAGTGGCCCGATTGCGATGAATGATACCTTAATCAAAAGCTCTGATCACCAGTATAAATACAACTATAAAATATGTATTTATTTAAGGAAAAAAATTGTATTCGATACAACACGTACTAGTGGCACGATTGCGATGAATAATACCTTAATCAAAAGCTCTGATCATCAGTATAAATACTACTATAAAATATGTATTTATTTAAGCAAAAAAATTGTATACAAAAAATCAGCAAATCTGCAAGGGGTTAGCCTTTGCAAATTTACGAATTTCATTGTTAATTCGATACAACACGTACTAGTGGCACGATTGCGATGAATGATACCTTAATCAAAAGCTCTGATCATCAGTATAAATACTACTATAAAATATGTATTTATTTAAGCAAAAAAATTGTATACAAAAAATCAGCAAATCTGCATAGGGGTTAGCCTTTCCAAATTTACGGATTTCATTGTTTATTCGATACAACACGTACTAGTGGCCCGATTGCGATGAATGATACCTTAATCAAAAGATCTGATCATCAATATAAATACTACTATAAAATATGTATTTATTTCAGCAAAAAAATTGTATATAAAAAATCAGCAAATCTGCATAGGGGTTAGCCTTTCCAAATTTACGGATTTCATTGTTTATTCGATACAACACGTACTAGTGGCCCGATTGCGATGAATGATACCTTAATCAAAAGCTCTGATCACCAGTATAAATACAACTATAAAATATGTATTTATTTAAGCAAAAAAATTGTATACAAAAAATCAGCAAATCTGCATAGGGGTTAGCCTTTCCAAATTTACGAATTTCATTGTTAATTCGATACAACACGTAATAGTGGCCCGATTGTAATGAATGATACCTTAATCAAAAGCTCTGATCATCAGTATAAATACTATTATAAAATATGTATACATTTCAGCAAAAAAATTGTATACAAAAAATCAGCAAATCTGCAAGGGGTTAGCCTTTGCAAATTTACGAATTTCATTGTTAATTCGATACAACACGTACTAGTGGCACGATTGCGATGAATAATACCTTAATCAAAAGCTCTGATGATCAGTATAAATACTACTATAAAATATGTATTTATTTCAGCAAAAAAATTTTATATAAAAAATCAGCAAATCTGCATAGGGGTTAGCCTTTCCAAATTTACGGATTTCATTGTTTATTCGATACAACACGTACTAGTGGCCCGATTGCGATGAATGATACCTTAATCAAAAGCTCTGATCACCAATATAAATACAACTATAAAATATGTATTTATTTAAGGAAAAAAATTGTATTCGATACAACACGTACTAGTGGCACGATTGCGATGAATAATACCTTAATCAAAAGCTCTGATCATCAGTATAAATACTACTATAAAATATGTATTTATTTAAGCAAAAAAATTGTATACAAAAAATCAGCAAATCTGCAAGGGGTTAGCCTTTGCAAATTTACGAATTTCATTGTTAATTCGATACAACACGTACTAGTGGCACGATTGCGATGAATGATACCTTAATCAAAAGCTCTGATCATCAGTATAAATACTACTATAAAATTTGTATTTATTTCAGCAAAAAAATTTTATATAAAAAATCAGCAAATCTTCATAGGGGTTAGCCTTTCCAAATTTACGGATTTCATTGTTTATTCGATACAACACGTACTAGTGGCACGATTGCGATGAATGATACCTTAATCAAAAGCTCTGATCACCAGTATAAATACAACTATAAAATATGTATTTATTTAAGGAAAAAAATTGTATTCGATACAACACGTACTAGTGGCACGATTGCGATGAATAATACCTTAATCAAAAGCTCTGATCATCAGTATAAATACTACTATAAAATATGTATTTATTTAAGCAAAAAAATTGTATACAAAAAATCAGCAAATCTGCAAGGGGTTAGCCTTTGCAAATTTACGAATTTCATTGTTAATTCGATACAACACGTACTAGTGGCACGATTGCGATGAATGATACCTTAATCAAAAGCTCTGATCATCAGTATAAATACTACTTTAAAATATGTATTTATTTAAGCAAAAAAATTGTATACAAAAAATCAGCAAATCTGCAAGGGGTTAGCCTTTGCAAATTTACGAATTTCATTGTTAATTCGATACAACACGTACTAGTGGCACGATTGCGATGAATGATACCTTAATCAAAAGCTCTGATCATCAGTATAAATACTACTATAAAATATGTATTTATTTAAGCAAAAAAATTGTATACAAAAAATCAGCAAATCTGCATAGGGGTTAGCCTTTCCAAATTTACGGATTTCATTGTTTATTCGATACAACACGTACTAGTGGCCCGATTGCGATGAATGATACCTTAATCAAAAGATCTGATCATCAATATAAATACTACTATAAAATATGTATTTATTTCAGCAAAAAAATTGTATATAAAAAATCAGCAAATCTGCATAGGGGTTAGCCTTTCCAAATTTACGGATTTCATTGTTTATTCGATACAACACGTACTAGTGGCCCGATTGCGATGAATGATACCTTAATCAAAAGCTCTGATCACCAGTATAAATACAACTATAAAATATGTATTTATTTAAGGAAAAAAATTGTATTCGATACAACACGTACTAGTGGCACGATTGCGATGAATAATACCTTAATCAAAAGCTCTGATCATCAGTATAAATACTACTATAAAATATGTATTTATTTAAGCAAAAAAATTGTATACAAAAAATCAGCAAATCTGCAAGGGGTTAGCCTTTGCAAATTTACGAATTTCATTGTTAATTCGATACAACACGTACTAGTGGCACGATTGCGATGAATGATACCTTAATCAAAAGCTCTGATCATCAGTATAAATACTACTATAAAATATGTATTTATTTAAGCAAAAAAATTGTATACAAAAAATCAGCAAATCTGCATAGGGGTTAGCCTTTCCAAATTTACGGATTTCATTGTTTATTCGATACAACACGTACTAGTGGCCCGATTGCGATGAATGATACCTTAATCAAAAGATCTGATCATCAATATAAATACTACTATAAAATATGTATTTATTTCAGCAAAAAAATTGTATATAAAAAATCAGCAAATCTGCATAGGGGTTAGCCTTTCCAAATTTACGGATTTCATTGTTTATTCGATACAACACGTACTAGTGGCCCGATTGCGATGAATGATACCTTAATCAAAAGCTCTGATCACCAGTATAAATACAACTATAAAATATGTATTTATTTAAGGAAAAAAATTGTATTCGATACAACACGTACTAGTGGCACGATTGCGATGAATAATACCTTAATCAAAAGCTCTGATCATCAGTATAAATACTACTATAAAATATGTATTTATTTAAGCAAAAAAATTGTATACAAAAAATCAGCAAATCTGCAAGGGGTTAGCCTTTGCAAATTTACGAATTTCATTGTTAATTCGATACAACACGTACTAGTGGCACGATTGCGATGAATGATACCTTAATCAAAAGCTCTGATCATCAGTATAAATACTACTATAAAATATGTATTTATTTAAGCAAAAAAATTGTATACAAAAAATCAGCAAATCTGCATAGGGGTTAGCCTTTCCAAATTTACGGATTTCATTGTTTATTCGATACAACACGTACTAGTGGCCCGATTGCGATGAATGATACCTTAATCAAAAGATCTGATCATCAATATAAATACTACTATAAAATATGTATTTATTTCAGCAAAAAAATTGTATATAAAAAATCAGCAAATCTGCATAGGGGTTAGCCTTTCCAAATTTACGGATTTCATTGTTTATTCGATACAACACGTACTAGTGGCCCGATTGCGATGAATGATACCTTAATCAAAAGCTCTGATCACCAGTATAAATACAACTATAAAATATGTATTTATTTAAGCAAAAAAATTGTATACAAAAAATCAGCAAATCTGCATAGGGGTTAGCCTTTCCAAATTTACGAATTTCATTGTTAATTCGATACAACACGTAATAGTGGCCCGATTGTAATGAATGATACCTTAATCAAAAGCTCTGATCATCAGTATAAATACTATTATAAAATATGTATACATTTCAGCAAAAAAATTGTATACAAAAAATCAGCAAATCTGCAAGGGGTTAGCCTTTGCAAATTTACGAATTTCATTGTTAATTCGATACAACACGTACTAGTGGCACGATTGCGATGAATAATACCTTAATCAAAAGCTCTGATGATCAGTATAAATACTACTATAAAATATGTATTTATTTCAGCAAAAAAATTTTATATAAAAAATCAGCAAATCTGCATAGGGGTTAGCCTTTCCAAATTTACGGATTTCATTGTTTATTCGATACAACACGTACTAGTGGCCCGATTGCGATGAATGATACCTTAATCAAAAGCTCTGATCACCAATATAAATACAACTATAAAATATGTATTTATTTAAGGAAAAAAATTGTATTCGATACAACACGTACTAGTGGCACGATTGCGATGAATAATACCTTAATCAAAAGCTCTGATCATCAGTATAAATACTACTATAAAATATGTATTTATTTAAGCAAAAAAATTGTATACAAAAAATCAGCAAATCTGCAAGGGGTTAGCCTTTGCAAATTTACGAATTTCATTGTTAATTCGATACAACACGTACTAGTGGCACGATTGCGATGAATGATACCTTAATCAAAAGCTCTGATCATCAGTATAAATACTACTATAAAATTTGTATTTATTTCAGCAAAAAAATTTTATATAAAAAATCAGCAAATCTTCATAGGGGTTAGCCTTTCCAAATTTACGGATTTCATTGTTTATTCGATACAACACGTACTAGTGGCCCGATTGCGATGAATGATACCTTAATCAAAAGCTCTGATCATCAGTATCAATACTACTATAAAATATGTATTTATTTCAGAAAAAAAATTGTATACAAAAAATCAGCAAATCTGCATAGGGGTTAGCCTTTCCAAATTTACGAATTTCATTGTTAATTCGATACAACACGTAATAGTGGCCCGATTGTAATGAATGATACCTTAATCAAAAGCTCTGATCATCAGTATAAATACTATTATAAAATATGTATACATTTCAGCAAAAAAATTGTATACAAAAAATCAGCAAATCTGCAAGGGGTTAGCCTTTGCAAATTTACGAATTTCATTGTTAATTCGATACAACACGTACTAGTGGCACGATTGCGATGAATAATACCTTAATCAAAAGCTCTGATCATCAGTATAAATACTACTATTAAATATGTATTTATTTAAGCAAAAAAATTGTATACAAAAAATCAGCAAATCTGCATAGGGGTTAGCCTTTCCAAATTTACGGATTTCATTGTTTATTCGATACAACACGTAATAGTGGCCCGATTGCGATGAATGATACCTTAATCAAAAGCTCTGATCATCAGTATAAATACAACTATAAAATATGTATTTATTTCAGAAAAAAAATTGTATACAACAAATCAGCAAATCTGCATAGGGGTTAGCCTTTCCAAATTTACGAATTTCATTGTTAATTCGATACAACACGTAATAGTGGCCCGATTGTAATGAACGATACCTTAATCAAAAGCTCTGATCATCAGTATAAATACTATTATAAAATATGTATACATTTCAGCAAAAAAATTGTATACAAAAAATCAGCAAATCTGCAAGGGGTTAGCCTTTGCAAATTTACGAATATCATTGTTAATTCGATACAACACGTACTAGTGGCACGATTGCGATGAATAATACCTTAATCAAAAGCTCTGATCATCAGTATAAATACTACTATAAAATATGTATTTATTTAAGCAAAAAAATTGTATACAAAAAATCAGCAAATCTGCATAGGGGTTAGCCTTTCCAAATTTACGGATTTCATTGTTTATTCGATACAACACGTACTAGTGGCCCGATTGCGATGAATGATACCTTAATCAAAAGCTCTGATCATCAGTATAAATACTACTATAAAATATGTATTTATTTCAGCAAAAAAATTGTATATAAAAAATCAGCAAATCTGCATAGGGGTTAGCCTTTCCAAATTTACGGATTTCATTGTTTATTCGATACAACACGTACTAGTGGCCCGATTGCGATGAATGATACCTTAATCAAAAGCTCTGATCACCAGTATAAATACAACTATAAAATATGTATTTATTTAAGCAAAAAAATTGTATACAAAAAATCAGCAAATCTGCATAGGGGTTAGCCTTTCCAAATTTACGAATTTCATTGTTAATTCGATACAACACGTAATAGTGGCCCGATTGTAATGAATGATACCTTAATCAAAAGCTCTGATCATCAGTATAAATACTATTATAAAATATGTATACATTTCAGCAAAAAAATTGTATACAAAAAATCAGCAAATCTGCAAGGGGTTAGCCTTTGCAAATTTACGAATTTCATTGTTAATTCGATACAACACGTACTAGTGGCACGATTGCGATGAATAATACCTTAATCAAAAGCTCTGATCATCAGTATAAATACTACTATAAAATATGTATTTATTTCAGCAAAAAAATTTTATATAAAAAATCAGCAAATCTGCATAGGGGTTAGCCTTTCCAAATTTACGGATTTCATTGTTTATTCGATACAACACGTACTAGTGGCCCGATTGCGATGAATGATACCTTAATCAAAAGCTCTGATCACCAGTATAAATACAACTATAAAATATGTATTTATTTAAGCAAAAAAATTGTATACAAAAAATCAGCAAATCTGCATAGGGGTTAGCCTTTCCAAATTTACGAATTTCATTGTTAATTCGATACAACACGTAATAGTGGCCCGATTGTAATGAATGATACCTTAATCAAAAGCTCTGATCATCAGTATAAATACTATTATAAAATATGTATACATTTCAGCAAAAAAATTGTATACAAAAAATCAGCAAATCTGCAAGGGGTTAGCCTTTGCAAATTTACGAATTTCATTGTTAATTCGATACAACACGTACTAGTGGCACGATTGCGATGAATAATACCTTAATCAAAAGCTCTGATCATCAGTATAAATACTACTATAAAATATGTATTTATTTAAGCAAAAAAATTGTATACAAAAAATCAGCAAATCTGCATAGGGGTTAGCCTTTCCAAATTTACGGATTTCATTGTTTATTCGATACAACACGTACTAGTGGCCCGATTGCGATGAATGATACCTTAATCAAAAGCTCTGATCATCAGTATCAATACTACTATAAAATATGTTTTTATTTCAGAAAAAAAATTGTATACAAAAAATCAGCAAATCTGCATAGGGGTTAGCCTTTCCAAATTTACGAATTTCATTGTTAATTCGATACAACACGTAATAGTGGCCCGATTGTAATGAATGATACCTTAATCAAAAGCTCTGATCATCAGTATAAATACTATTATAAAATATGTATACATTTCAGCAAAAAAATTGTATACAAAAAATCAGCAAATCTGCAAGGGGTTAGCCTTTGCAAATTTACGAATTTCATTGTTAATTCGATACAACACGTACTAGTGGCACGATTGCGATGAATAATACCTTAATCAAAAGCTCTGATCATCAGTATAAATACTACTATAAAATATGTATTTATTTAAGCAAAAAAATTGTATACAAAAAATCAGCAAATCTGCATAGGGGTTAGCCTTTCCAAATTTACGGATTTCATTGTTTATTCGATACAACACGTACTAGTGGCCCGATTGCGATGAATGATACCTTAATCAAAAGCTCTGATCATCAGTATAAATACTACTATAAAATATGTATTTATTTCAGCAAAAAAATTGTATATAAAAAATCAGCAAATCTGCATAGGGGTTAGCCTTTCCAAATTTACGGATTTCATTGTTTATTCGATACAACACGTACTAGTGGCCCGATTGCGATGAATGATACCTTAATCAAAAGCTCTGATCACCAGTATAAATACAACTATAAAATATGTATTTATTTAAGCAAAAAAATTGTATACAAAAAATCAGCAAATCTGCATAGGGGTTAGCCTTTCCAAATTTACGAATTTCATTGTTAATTCGATACAACACGTAATAGTGGCCCGATTGTAATGAATGATACCTTAATCAAAAGCTCTGATCATCAGTATAAATACTATTATAAAATATGTATACATTTCAGCAAAAAAATTGTATACAAAAAATCAGCAAATCTGCAAGGGGTTAGCCTTTGCAAATTTACGAATTTCATTGTTAATTCGATACAACACGTACTAGTGGCACGATTGTGATGAATAATACCTTAATCAAAAGCTCTGATCATCAGTATAAATACTACTATAAAATATGTATTTATTTCAGCAAAAAAATTGTATATAAAAAATCAGCAAATCTGCATAGGGGTTAGCCTTTCCAAATTTACGAATTTCATTGTTAATTCGATACAACACGTAATAGTGGCCCGATTGTAATGAATGATACCTTAATCAAAAGCTCTGATCATCAGTATAAATACTACTATAAAATATGTATACATTTCAGCAAAAAAAATGTATACAAAAAATCAGCAAATCTGCAAGGGGTTAGCCTTTGCAAATTTACGAATTTCATTGTTAATTCGATACAACACGTAATAGTGGCCCGATTGTAATGAATGATACCTTAATCAAAAGCTCTGATCATCAGTATAAATACTTCTATAAAATATGTATTTATTTCAGCAAAAAAATTGTATACAAAAAATCAGCAAATCTGCAAGGGGTTAGCCTTTGCAAATTTACGAATTTCATTGTTTATTCGATACAACACGTACTAGTGGCACGATTGCGATGAATGATAACTTAATCAAAAGCTCTGATCATCAGTATAAATACTACTATAAAATATGTATTTATTTCAGAAAAAAAATTGTATACAAAAAATCAGCAAATCTGCATAGGGGTTAGCCTTTCCAAATTTACGAATTTCATTGTTAATTCGATACAACACGTAATAGTGGCCCGATTGTAATGAATGATACCTTAATCAAAAGCTCTGATCATCAGTATAAATACTATTATAAAATATGTATACATTTCAGCAAAAAAATTGTATACAAAAAATCAGCAAATCTGCAAGGGGTTAGCCTTTGCAAATTTACGAATTTCATTGTTAATTCGATACAACACGTAATAGTGGCCCGATTGTAATGAATGATACCTTAACCAAAAGCTCTGATCATCAGTATAAATACTATTATAAAATATGTATACATTTCAGCAAAAAAATTGTATACAAAAAATCAGCAAATCTGCAAGGGGTTAGCCTTTGCAAATTTACGAATTTCATTGTTAATTCGATACAACACGTACTAGTGGCACGATTGCGATGAATAATACCTTAATCAAAAGCTCTGATCATCAGTATAAATACTACTATAAAATATGTATTTATTTCAGCAAAAAAATTTTATATAAAAAATCAGCAAATCTGCATAGGGGTTAGCCTTTCCAAATTTACGAATTTCATTGTTAATTCGATACAACACGTAATAGTGGCCCGATTGTAATGAATGATACCTTAATCAAAAGCTCTGATCATCAGTATAAATACTATTATAAAATATGTATACATTTCAGCAAAAAAATTGTATACCAAAAATCAGCAAATCTGCAAGGGGTTAGCCTTTGCAAATTTACGAATTTCATTGTTAATTCGATACAACACGTACTAGTGGCACGATTGCGATGAATAATACCTTAATCAAAAGCTCTGATCATCAGTATAAATACTACTATAAAATATGTATTTATTTCAGCAAAAAAAATTTATATAAAAAATCAGCAAATCTGCATAGGGGTTAGCCTTTCCAAATTTACGGATTTCATTGTTTATTCGATACAACACGTACTAGTGGCCCGATTGCGATGAATGATACCTTAATCAAAAGCTCTGATCATCAGTATAAATACTACTATAAAATATGTATTTATTTCAGCAAAAAAATTGTATATAAAAAATCAGCAAATCTGCATAGGGGTTAGCCTTTCCAAATTTACGAATTTCATTGTTTATTCGATACAACACGTACTAGTGGCCCGATTGCGATGAATGATACCTTAATCAAAAGCTCTGATCACCAGTATAAATACAACTATAAAATATGTATTTATTTAAGCAAAAAAATTGTATACAAAAAATCAGCAAATCTGCATAGGGGTTAGCCTTTCCAAATTTACGAATTTCATTGTTAATTCGATACAACACGTAATAGTGGCCCGATTGTAATGAATGATACCTTAATCAAAAGCTCTGATCATCAGTATAAATACTACTATAAAATATGTATACATTTCAGCAAAAAAATTGTATACAAAAAAATCAGCAAATCTGCATAGGGGTTAGCCTTTGCAAATTTACGAATTTCATTGTTAATTAGATACAACACGTACTAGTGGCACGATTGCGATGAATGATACCTTAATCAAAAGCTCTAATCATCAGTATAAATACTATTATAAAATATGTATTTATTTCAGAAAAAAAATTGTATACAAAAAATCAGCAAATCTGCATAGGGGTTAGCCTTTCCAAATTTACGAATTTCATTGTTAATTCGATACAACACGTAATAGTGGCCCGATTGTAATGAATGATACCTTAATCAAAAGCTCTGATCATCAGTATAAATACTACTATAAAATATGTATTTATTTCAGCAAAAAAATTGTATATAAAAAATCAGCAAATCTGCATAGGGGTTAGCCTTTCCAAATTTACGAATTTCATTGTTTATTCGATACAACACGTACTAGTGGCCCGATTGCGATGAATGATACCTTAATCAAAAGCTCTGATCACCAGTATAAATACAACTATAAAGTATGTATTTATTTAAGCAAAAAAATTGTATACAAAAAATCAGCAAATCTGCATAGGGGTTAGCCTTTCCAAATTTACGAATTTCATTGTTAATTCGATACAACACGTAATAGTGGCCCGATTGTAATGAATGATACCTTAATCAAAAGCTCTGATCATCAGTATAAATACTATTATAAAATATGTATACATTTCAGCAAAAAAATTGTATACAAAAAATCAGCAAATCTGCATAGGGGTTAGCCTTTGCAAATTTACGAATTTCATTGTTAATTCGATACAACACGTACTAGTGGCACGATTGCGATGAATAATACCTTAATCAAAAGCTCTGATCATCAGTATAAATACTACTATAAAATATGTATTTATTTCAGCAAAAAAATTTTATATAAAAAATCAGCAAATCTGCATAGGGGTTAGCCTTTCCAAATTTACGGATTTCATTGTTTATTCGATACAACACGTACTAGTGGCCCGATTGCGATGAATGATACCTTAATCAAAAGCTCTGATCACCAGTATAAATACAACTATAAAATATGTATTTATTTAAGCAAAAAAATTGTATACAAAAAATCAGCAAATCTGCATAGGGGTTAGCCTTTCCAAATTTACGAATTTCATTGTTAATTCGATACAACACGTAATAGTGGCCCGATTGTAATGAATGATACCTTAATCAAAAGCTCTGATCATCAGTATAAATACTATTATAAAATATGTATACATTTCAGCAAAAAAATTGTATACAAAAAATCAGCAAATCTGCAAGGGGTTAGCCTTTGCAAATTTACGAATTTCATTGTTAATTAGATACAACACGTACTAGTGGCACGATTGCGATGAATGATAACTTAATCAAAAGCTCTGATCATCAGTATAAATACTACTATAAAATATGTATTTATTTCAGAAAAAAAATTGTATACAAAAAATCAGCAAATCTGCATAGGGGTTAGCCTTTCCAAATTTACGAATTTCATTGTTTATTCGATACAACACGTACTAGTGGCCCGATTGCGATGAATGATACCTTAATCAAAAGCTCTGATCACCAGTATAAATACAACTATAAAATATGTATTTATTTAAGCAAAAAAATTGTATACAAAAAATCAGCAAATCTGCATAGGGGTTAGCCTTTCCAAATTTACGAATTTCATTGTTAATTCGATACAACACGTAATAGTGGCCCGATTGTAATGAATGATACCTTAATCAAAAGCTCTGATCATCAGTATAAATACTATTATAAAATATGTATACATTTCAGCAAAAAAATTGTATACAAAAAATCAGCAAATCTGCATAGGGGTTAGCCTTTGCAAATTTACGAATTTCATTGTTAATTCGATACAACACGTACTAGTGGCACGATTGCGATGAATAATACCTTAATCAAAAGCTCTGATCATCAGTATAAATACTACTATAAAATATGTATTTATTTCAGCAAAAAAATTTTATATAAAAAATCAGCAAATCTGCATAGGGGTTAGCCTTTCCAAATTTACGGATTTCATTGTTTATTCGATACAACACGTAATAGTGGCCCGATTGTAATGAATGATACCTTAATCAAAAGCTCTGATCATCAGTATAAATACTATTATAAAATATGTATACATTTCAGCAAAAAAATTGTATACCAAAAATCAGCAAATCTGCAAGGGGTTAGCCTTTGCAAATTTACGAATTTCATTGTTAATTCGATACAACACGTACTAGTGGCCCGATTGCGATGAATGATACCTTAATCAAAAGCTCTGATCATCAGTATAAATACTACTATAAAATATGTATTTATTTCAGCAAAAAAATTGTATATAAAAAATCAGCAAATCTGCATAGGGGTTAGCCTTTCCAAATTTACGAATTTCATTGTTTATTCGATACAACACGTACTAGTGGCCCGATTGCGATGAATGATACCTTAATCAAAAGCTCTGATCACCAGTATAAATACAACTATAAAATATGTATTTATTTAAGCAAAAAAATTGTATACAAAAAATCAGCAAATCTGCATAGGGGTTAGCCTTTCCAAATTTACGAATTTCATTGTTAATTTGATACAACACGTAATAGTGGCCCGATTGTAATGAATGATACCTTAATCAAAAGCTCTGATCATCAGTATAAATACTATTATAAAATATGTATACATTTCAGCAAAAAAATTTTATACAAAAAATCAGCAAATCTGCATAGGGGTTAGCCTTTGCAAATTTACGAATTTCATTGTTAATTCGATACAACACGTAATAGTGGCCCGATTGTAATGAATGATACCTTAATCAAAAGCTCTGATCATCAGTATAAATACTTCTATAAAATATGTATTTATTTCAGCAAAAAAATTGTATACAAAAAATCAGCAAATCTGCAAGGGGTTAGCCTTTGCAAATTTACGAATTTCATTGTTAATTAGATACAACACGTAATAGTGGCACGATTGCGATGAATGATAACTTAATCAAAAGCTCTGATCATCAGTATAAATACAACTATAAAATATGTATTTATTTCAGCAAAAAAATTGTATATAAAAAATCAGCAAATCTGCATAGGGGTTAGCCTTTCCAAATTTACGAATTTCATTGTTAATTCGATACAACACGTAATAGTGGCCCGATTGTAATGAATGATACCTTAATCAAAAGCTCTGATCATCAGTATAAATACTATTATAAAATATGTATACATTTCAGCAAAAAAATTGTATACCAAAAATCAGCAAATCTGCAAGGGGTTAGCCTTTGCAAATTTACGAATTTCATTGTTAATTCGATACAACACGTACTAGTGGCACGATTGCGATGAATAATACCTTAATCAAAAGCTCTGATCATCAGTATAAATACTACTATAAAATATGTATTTATTTCAGCAAAAAAATTTTATATAAAAAATCAGCAAATCTGCATAGGGGTTAGCCTTTCCAAATTTACGGATTTCATTGTTTATTCGATACAACACGTACTAGTGGCCCGATTGCGATGAATGATACCTTAATCAAAAGCTCTGATCATCAGTATAAATACTACTATAAAATATGTATTTATTTCAGCAAAAAAATTGTATATAAAAAATCAGCAAATCTGCATAGGGGTTAGCCTTTCCAAATTTACGAATTTCATTGTTTATTCGATACAACACGTACTAGTGGCCCGATTGCGATGAATGATACCTTAATCAAAAGCTCTGATCACCAGTATAAATACAACTATAAAATATGTATTTATTTAAGCAAAAAAATTGTATACAAAAAATCAGCAAATCTGCATAGGGGTTAGCCTTTCCAAATTTACGAATTTCATTGTTAATTCGATACAACACGTAATAGTGGCCCGATTGTAATGAATGATACCTTAATCAAAAGCTCTGATCATCAGTATAAATACTACTATAAAATATGTATTTATTTCAGCAAAAAAATTGTATACAAAAAATCAGCAAATCTGCATAGGGGTTAGCCTTTGCAAATTTACGAATTTCATTGTTAATTCGATACAACACGTACTAGTGGCACGATTGCGATGAATAATACCTTAATCAAAAGCTCTGATCATCAGTATAAATACTACTATAAAATATGTATTTATTTCAGCAAAAAAATTTTATATAAAAAATCAGCAAATCTGCATAGGGGTTAGCCTTTCCAAATTTACGGATTTCATTGTTTATTCGATACAACACGTACTAGTGGCCCGATTGCGATGAATGATACCTTAATCAAAAGCTCTGATCATCAGTATAAATACTACTATAAAATATGTATTTATTTAAGCAAAAAAATTGTATACAAAAAATCAGCAAATCTGCATAGGGGTTAGCCTTTCCAAATTTACGAATTTCATTGTTAATTCGATACAACACGTAATAGTGGCCCGATTGTAATGAATGATACCTTAATCAAAAGCTCTGATCATCAGTATAAATACTTTTATAAAATATGTATACATTTCAGCAAAAAAATTGTATATAAAAAATCAGCAAATCTGCATAGGGGTTAGCCTTTGCAAATTTACGAATTTCATTGTTAATTCGATACAACACGTACTAGTGGCACGATTGCGATGAATAATACCTTAATCAAAAGCTCTGATCATCAGTATAAATACTACTATAAAATATGTATTTATTTCAGCAAAAAAATTTTATATAAAAAATCAGCAAATCTGCATAGGGGTTAGCCTTTCCAAATTTACGGATTTCATTGTTTATTCGATACAACACGTAATAGTGGCCCGATTGTAATGAATGATACCTTAATCAAAAGCTCTGATCATCAGTATAAATACTATTATAAAATATGTATACATTTCAGCAAAAAAATTGTATACCAAAAATCAGCAAATCTGCAAGGGGTTAGCCTTTGCAAATTTACGAATTTCATTGTTAATTCGATACAACACGTACTAGTGGCCCGATTGCGATGAATGATACCTTAATCAAAAGCTCTGATCATCAGTATAAATACTACTATAAAATATGTATTTATTTCAGCAAAAAAATTGTATATAAAAAATCAGCAAATCTGCATAGGGGTTAGCCTTTCCAAATTTACGAATTTCATTGTTTATTCGATACAACACGTACTAGTGGCCCGATTGCGATGAATGATACCTTAATCAAAAGCTCTGATCACCAGTATAAATACAACTATAAAATATGTATTTATTTAAGCAAAAAAATTGTATACAAAAAATCAGCAAATCTGCATAGGGGTTAGCCTTTCCAAATTTACGAATTTCATTGTTAATTTGATACAACACGTAATAGTGGCCCGATTGTAATGAATGATACCTTAATCAAAAGCTCTGATCATCAGTATAAATACTATTATAAAATATGTATACATTTCAGCAAAAAAATTTTATACAAAAAATCAGCAAATCTGCATAGGGGTTAGCCTTTGCAAATTTACGAATTTCATTGTTAATTCGATACAACACGTAATAGTGGCCCGATTGTAATGAATGATACCTTAATCAAAAGCTCTGATCATCAGTATAAATACTTCTATAAAATATGTATTTATTTCAGCAAAAAAATTGTATACAAAAAATCAGCAAATCTGCAAGGGGTTAGCCTTTGCAAATTTACGAATTTCATTGTTAATTAGATACAACACGTAATAGTGGCACGATTGCGATGAATGATAACTTAATCAAAAGCTCTGATCATCAGTATAAATACAACTATAAAATATGTATTTATTTCAGCAAAAAAATTGTATATAAAAAATCAGCAAATCTGCATAGGGGTTAGCCTTTCCAAATTTACGAATTTCATTGTTAATTCGATACAACACGTAATAGTGGCCCGATTGTAATGAATGATACCTTAATCAAAAGCTCTGATCATCAGTATAAATACTATTATAAAATATGTATACATTTCAGCAAAAAAATTGTATACCAAAAATCAGCAAATCTGCAAGGGGTTAGCCTTTGCAAATTTACGAATTTCATTGTTAATTCGATACAACACGTACTAGTGGCACGATTGCGATGAATAATACCTTAATCAAAAGCTCTGATCATCAGTATAAATACTACTATAAAATATGTATTTATTTCAGCAAAAAAATTTTATATAAAAAATCAGCAAATCTGCATAGGGGTTAGCCTTTCCAAATTTACGGATTTCATTGTTTATTCGATACAACACGTACTAGTGGCCCGATTGCGATGAATGATACCTTAATCAAAAGCTCTGATCATCAGTATAAATACTACTATAAAATATGTATTTATTTCAGCAAAAAAATTGTATATAAAAAATCAGCAAATCTGCATAGGGGTTAGCCTTTCCAAATTTACGAATTTCATTGTTTATTCGATACAACACGTACTAGTGGCCCGATTGCGATGAATGATACCTTAATCAAAAGCTCTGATCACCAGTATAAATACAACTATAAAATATGTATTTATTTAAGCAAAAAAATTGTATACAAAAAATCAGCAAATCTGCATAGGGGTTAGCCTTTCCAAATTTACGAATTTCATTGTTAATTCGATACAACACGTAATAGTGGCCCGATTGTAATGAATGATACCTTAATCAAAAGCTCTGATCATCAGTATAAATACTACTATAAAATATGTATTTATTTCAGCAAAAAAATTGTATACAAAAAATCAGCAAATCTGCATAGGGGTTAGCCTTTGCAAATTTACGAATTTCATTGTTAATTCGATACAACACGTACTAGTGGCACGATTGCGATGAATAATACCTTAATCAAAAGCTCTGATCATCAGTATAAATACTACTATAAAATATGTATTTATTTCAGCAAAAAAATTTTATATAAAAAATCAGCAAATCTGCATAGGGGTTAGCCTTTCCAAATTTACGGATTTCATTGTTTATTCGATACAACACGTACTAGTGGCCCGATTGCGATGAATGATACCTTAATCAAAAGCTCTGATCATCAGTATAAATACTACTATAAAATATGTATTTATTTAAGCAAAAAAATTGTATACAAAAAATCAGCAAATCTGCATAGGGGTTAGCCTTTCCAAATTTACGAATTTCATTGTTAATTCGATACAACACGTAATAGTGGCCCGATTGTAATGAATGATACCTTAATCAAAAGCTCTGATCATCAGTATAAATACTTTTATAAAATATGTATACATTTCAGCAAAAAAATTGTATATAAAAAATCAGCAAATCTGCATAGGGGTTAGCCTTTGCAAATTTACGAATTTCATTGTTAATTCGATACAACACGTACTAGTGGCACGATTGCGATGAATAATACCTTAATCAAAAGCTCTGATCATCAGTATAAATACTACTATAAAATATGTATTTATTTCAGCAAAAAAATTTTATATCAAAAATCAGCAAATCTGCATAGGGGTTAGCCTTTCCAAATTTACGAATTTCATTGTTAATTCGATACAACACGTAATAGTGGCCCGATTGTAATGAATGATACCTTAATCAAAAGCTCTGATCATCAGTATAAATACTACTATAAATATGTATACATTTAAGCAAAAAAATTGTATACAAAAAATCAGCAAATCTGCAAGGGGTTAGCCTTTGCAAATTTACGAATTTCATTGTTAATTCGATACAACACGTAATAGTGGCCCGATTGTAATGAATGATACCTTAATCAAAAGCTCTGATCATCAGTATAAATACTTCTATAAAATATGTATTTATTTCAGCAAAAAAATTGTATACAAAAAATCAGCAAATCTGCAAGGGGTTAGCCTTTGCAAATTTACGAATTTCATTGTTAATTCGATACAACACGTACTAGTGGCACGATTGCGATGAATGATAACTTAATCAAAAGCTCTGATCATCAGTATAAATACTACTATAAAATATGTATTTATTTCAGAAAAAAAATTGTATACAAAAAATCAGCAAATCTGCATAGGGGTTAGCCTTTCCAAATTTACGAATTTCATTGTTAATTCGATACAACACGTAATAGTGGCCCGATTGTAATTAATGATACCTTAATCAAAAGCTCTGATCATCAGTATAAATACTATTATAAAATATGTATACATTTCAGCAAAAAAATTGTATACAAAAAATCAGCAAATCTGCAAGGGGTTAGCCTTTGCAAATTTACGAATTTCATTGTTAATTCTATACAACACGTACTAGTGGCACGATTGCGATGAATAATACCTTAATCAAAAGCTCTGATCATCAGTATAAATACTACTATAAAATATGTATTTATTTCAGCAAAAAAATTTTATATAAAAAATCAGCAAATCTGCATAGGGGTTAGCCTTTCCAAATTTACGGATTTCATTGTTTATTCGATACAACACGTACTAGTGGCCCGATTGCGATGAATGATACCTTAATCAAAAGCTCTGATCACCAGTATAAATACAACTATAAAATATGTATTTATTTAAGCAAAAAAATTGTATACAAAAAATCAGCAAATCTGCATAGGGGTTAGCCTTTCCAAATTTACGAATTTCATTGTTAATTCGATACAACACGTAATAGTGGCCCGATTGTAATGAATGATACCTTAATCAAAAGCTCTGATCATCAGTATAAATACTTCTATAAAATATGTATTTATTTCAGCAAAAAAATTGTATACAAAAAATCAGCAAATCTGCAAGGGGTTAGCCTTTGCAAATTTACGAATTTCATTGTTAATTCGATACAACACGTACTAGTGGCACGATTGCGATGAATGATAACTTAATCAAAAGCTCTGATCATCAGTATAAATACTACTATAAAATATGTATTTATTTCAGAAAAAAAATTGTATACAAAAAATCAGCAAATCTGCATAGGGGTTAGCCTTTCCAAATTTACGAATTTCATTGTTAATTCGATACAACACGTAATAGTGGCCCGATTGTAATGAATGATACCTTAATCAAAAGCTCTGATCATCAGTATAAATACTATTATAAAATATGTATACATTTCAGCAAAAAAATTGTATACAAAAAATCAGCAAATCTGCAAGGGGTTAGCCTTTGCAAATTTACGAATTTCATTGTTTATTCGATACAACACGTACTAGTGGCACGATTGCGATGAATGATACCTTAATCAAAAGCTCTGATCACCAGTATAAATACAACTATAAAATATGTATTTATTTAAGCAAAAAAATTGTATACAAAAAATCAGCAAATCTGCAAGGGGTTAGCCTTTGCAAATTTACGAATTTCATTGTTAATTCGATACAACACGTACTAGTGGCACGATTGCGATGAATAATACCTTAATCAAAAGCTCTGATCATCAGTATAAATACTACTATAAAATATGTATTTATTTAAGCAAAAAAATTGTATACAAAAAATCAGCAAATCTGCATAGGGGTTAGCCTTTCCAAATTTACGAATTTCATTGTTAATTCGATACAACACGTAATAGTGGCCCGATTGTAATGAATGATACCTTAATCAAAAGCTCTGATCATCAGTATAAATACTATTATAAAATATGTATACATTTCAGCAAAAAAATTGTATACAAAAAATCAGCAAATCTGCAAGGGGTTAGCCTTTGCAAATTTACGAATTTCATTGTTAATTCGATACAACACGTACTAGTGGCACGATTGCGATGAATAATACCTTAATCAAAAGCTCTGATCATCAGTATAAATACTACTATAAAATATGTATTTATTTAAGCAAAAAAATTGTATACAAAAAATCAGCAAATCTGCATAGGGGTTAGCCTTTCCAAATTTACGGATTTCATTGTTTATTCGATACAACACGTACTAGTGGCCCGATTGCGATGAATGATACCTTAATCAAAAGCTCTGATCATCAGTATAAATACTACTATAAAATATGTATTTATTTCAGCAAAAAAATTGTATATAAAAAATCAGCAAATCTGCATAGGGGTTAGCCTTTCCAAATTTACGGATTTCATTGTTTATTCGATACAACACGTAATAGTGGCCCGATTGCGATGAATGATACCTTAATCAAAAGCTCTGATCACCAGTATAAATACAACTATAAAATATGTATTTATTTAAGCAAAAAAATTGTATACAAAAAATCAGCAAATCTGCATAGGATTCAAATTTACGAATTTCATTGTTAATTCGATACAACACGTAATAGTGGCCCGATTGTAATGAATGATACCTTAATCAAAAGCTCTGATCATCAGTATAAATACTATTATAAAATATGTATACATTTCAGCAAAAAAATTGTATACAAAAAATCAGCAAATCTGCAAGGGGTTAGCCTTTGCAAATTTACGAATTTCATTGTTAATTCGATACAACACGTACTAGTGGCACGATTGCGATGAATAATACCTTAATCAAAAGCTCTGATCATCAGTATAAATACTACTATAAAATATGTATTTATTTCAGCAAAAAAATTTTATATAAAAAATCAGCAAATCTGCATAGGGGTTAGCCTTTCCAAATTTACGGATTTCATTGTTTATTCGATACAACACGTACTAGTGGCCCGATTGCGATGAATGATACCTTAATAAAAAGCTCTGATCACCAGTATAAATACAACTATAAAATATGTATTTATTTAAGCAAAAAAATTGTATACAAAAAATCAGCAAATCTGCATAGGGGTTAGCCTTTCCAAATTTACGAATTTCATTGTTAATTCGATACAACACGTAATAGTGGCCCGATTGTAATGAATGATACCTTAATCAAAAGCTCTGATCATCAGTATAAATACTATTATAAAATATGTATACATTTCAGCAAAAAAATTGTATACAAAAAATCAGCAAATCTGCAAGGGGTTAGCCTTTGCAAATTTACGAATTTCATTGTTAATTCGATACAACACGTACTAGTGGCACGATTGCGATGAATAATACCTTAATCAAAAGCTCTGATCATCAGTATAAATACTACTATAAAATATGTATTTATTTAAGCAAAAAAATTGTATACAAAAAATCAGCAAATCTGCATAGGGGTTAGCCTTTCCAAATTTACGGATTTCATTGTTTATTCGATACAACACGTACTAGTGGCCCGATTGCGATGAATGATACCTTAATCAAAAGCTCTGATCATCAGTATAAATACTACTATAAAATATGTATTTATTTCAGCAAAAAAATTGTATATAAAAAATCAGCAAATCTGCATAGGGGTTAGCCTTTCCAAATTTACGGATTTCATTGTTTATTCGATACAACACGTACTAGTGGCCCGATTGCGATGAATGATACCTTAATCAAAAGCTCTGATCACCAGTATAAATACAACTATAAAATATGTATTTATTTAAGCAAAAAAATTGTATACAAAAAATCAGCAAATCTGCATAGGGGTTAGCCTTTCCAAATTTACGAATTTCATTGTTAATTCGATACAACACGTAATAGTGGCCCGATTGTAATGAATGATACCTTAATCAAAAGCTCTGATCATCAGTATAAATACTATTATAAAATATGTATACATTTCAGCAAAAAAATTGTATACAAAAAATCAGCAAATCTGCAAGGGGTTAGCCTTTGCAAATTTACGAATTTCATTGTTAATTCGATACAACACGTACTAGTGGCACGATTGCGATGAATAATACCTTAATCAAAAGCTCTGATCATCAGTATAAATACTACTATAAAATATGTATTTATTTAAGCAAAAAAATTGTATACAAAAAATCAGCAAATCTGCATAGGGGTTAGCCTTTCCAAATTTACGGATTTCATTGTTTATTCGATACAACACGTACTAGTGGCCCGATTGCGATGAATGATACCTTAATCAAAAGCTCTGATCATCAGTATAAATACTACTATAAAATATGTATTTATTTCAGCAAAAAAATTGTATATAAAAAATCAGCAAATCTGCATAGGGGTTAGCCTTTCCAAATTTACGGATTTCATTGTTTATTCGATACAACACGTACTAGTGGCCCGATTGCGATGAATGATACCTTAATCAAAAGCTCTGATCACCAGTATAAATACAACTATAAAATATGTATTTATTTAAGCAAAAAAATTGTATACAAAAAATCAGCAAATCTGCATAGGGGTTAGCCTTTCCAAATTTACGAATTTCATTGTTAATTCGATACAACACGTAATAGTGGCCCGATTGTAATGAATGATACCTTAATCAAAAGCTCTGATCATCAGTATAAATACTATTATAAAATATGTATACATTTCAGCAAAAAAATTGTATACAAAAAATCAGCAAATCTGCAAGGGGTTAGCCTTTGCAAATTTACGAATTTCATTGTTAATTCGATACAACACGTACTAGTGGCACGATTGCGATGAATAATACCTTAATCAAAAGCTCTGATCATCAGTATAAATACTACTATAAAATATGTATTTATTTCAGCAAAAAAATTTTATATAAAAAATCAGCAAATCTGCATAGGGGTTAGCCTTTCCAAATTTACGGATTTCATTGTTTATTCGATACAACACGTACTAGTGGCCCGATTGCGATGAATGATACCTTAATCAAAAGCTCTGATCACCAGTATAAATACAACTATAAAATATGTATTTATTTAAGCAAAAAAATTGTATACAAAAAATCAGCAAATCTGCATAGGGGTTAGCCTTTCCAAATTTACGAATTTCATTGTTAATTCGATACAACACGTAATAGTGGCCCGATTGTAATGAATGATACCTTAATCAAAAGCTCTGATCATCAGTATAAATACTATTATAAAATATGTATACATTTCAGCAAAAAAATTGTATACAAAAAATCAGCAAATCTGCAAGGGGTTAGCCTTTGCAAATTTACGAATTTCATTGTTAATTCGATACAACACGTACTAGTGGCACGATTGCGATGAATAATACCTTAATCAAAAGCTCTGATCATCAGTATAAATACTACTATAAAATATGTATTTATTTCAGCAAAAAAATTTTATATAAAAAATCAGCAAATCTGCATAGGGGTTAGCCTTTCCAAATTTACGGATTTCATTGTTTATTCGATACAACACGTACTAGTGGCCCGATTGCGATGAATGATACCTTAATCAAAAGCTCTGATCATCAGTATAAATACTACTATAAAATATGTATTTATTTCAGCAAAAAAATTGTATATAAAAAATCAGCAAATCTGCATAGGGGTTAGCCTTTCCAAATTTACGGATTTCATTGTTTATTCGATACAACACGTACTAGTGGCCCGATTGCGATGAATGATACCTTAATCAAAAGCTCTGATCATCAGTATAAATACTACTATAAAATATGTATTTATTTCAGCAAAAAAATTGTATATAAAAAATCAGCAAATCTGCATAGGGGTTAGCCTTTCCAAATTTACGGATTTCATTGTTTATTCGATACAACACGTACTAGTGGCCCGATTGCGATGAATGATACCTTAATCAAAAGCTCTGATCACCAGTATAAATACAACTATAAAATATGTATTTATTTCAGCAAAAAAATTGTATACAAAAAATCAGCAAATCTGCATAGGGGTTAGCCTTTCCAAATTTACGAATTTCATTGTTAATTCGATACAACACGTAATAGTGGCCCGATTGTAATGAATGATACCTTAATCAAAAGCTCTGATCATCAGTATAAATACTATTATAAAATATGTATACATTTCAGCAAAAAAATTGTATACAAAAAATCAGCAAATCTGCAAGGGGTTAGCCTTTGCAAATTTACGAATTTCATTGTTAATTCGATACAACACGTAATAGTGGCCCGATTGTAATGAATGATACCTTAATCAAAAGCTCTGATCATCAGTATAAATACTATTATAAAATATGTATACATTTCAGCAAAAAAATTGTATACAAAAAATCAGCAAATCTGCAAGGGGTTAGCCTTTGCAAATTTACGAATTTCATTGTTAATTCGATACAACACGTACTAGTGGCACGATTGCGATAAATAATACCTTAATCAAAAGCTCTGATCATCAGTATAAATACTACTATAAAATATGTATTTATTTAAGCAAAAAAATTGTATATAAAAAATCAGCAAATCTGCATAGGGGTTAGCCTTTCCAAATTTACGGATTTCATTGTTTATTCGATACAACACGTACTAGTGGCCCGATTGCGATGAATGATACCTTAATCAAAAGCTCTGATCATCAGTATAAATACTACTATAAAATATGTATTTATTTCAGCAAAAAAATTGTATATAAAAAATCAGCAAATCTGCATAGGGGTTAGCCTTTCCAAATTTACGAATTTCATTGTTAATTCGATACAACACGTAATAGTGGCCCGATTGTAATGAATGATACCTTAATCAAAAGCTCTGATCATCAGTATAAATACTATTATAAAATATGTATACATTTCAGCAAAAAAATTGTATACAAAAAATCAGCAAATCTGCAAGGGGTTAGCCTTTGCAAATTTACGAATTTCATTGTTAATTCGATACAACACGTACTAGTGGCACGATTGCGATGAATAATACCTTAATCAAAAGCTCTGATCATCAGTATAAATACTACTATAAAATATGTATTTATTTAAGCAAAAAAATTGTATATAAAAAATCAGCAAATCTGCATAGGGGTTAGCCTTTCCAAATTTACGGATTTCATTGTTTATTCGATACAACACGTACTAGTGGCCCGATTGCGATGAATGATACCTTAATCAAAAGCTCTGATCATCAGTATAAATACTACTTTAAAATATGTATTTATTTCAGCAAAAAAATTGTATATAAAAAATCAGCAAATCTGCATAGGGGTTAGCCTTTCCAAATTTACGGATTTCATTGTTTATTCGATACAACACGTACTAGTGGCCCGATTGCGATGAATGATACCTTAATCAAAAGCTCTGATCACCAGTATAAATACAACTATAAAATATGTATTTATTTCAGCAAAAAAATTGTATATAAAAAATCAGCAAATCTGCATAGGGGTTAGCCTTTCCAAATTTACGAATTTCATTGTTAATTCGATACAACACGTACTAGTGGCACGATTGCGATGAATAATACCTTAATCAAAAGCTCTGATCATCAGTATAAATACTACTATAAAATATGTATTTATTTAAGCAAAAAAATTGTATATAAAAAATCAGCAAATCTGCATAGGGGTTAGCCTTTCCAAATTTACGGATTTCATTGTTTATTCGATACAACACGTACTAGTGGCCCGATTGCGATGAATGATACCTTAATCAAAAGCTCTGATCACCAGTATAAATACAACTATAAAATATGTATTTATTTAAGCAAAAAAATTGTATACAAAAAATCAGCAAATCTGCATAGGGGTTAGCCTTTGCAAATTTACGAATTTCATTGTTAATTCGATACAACACGTACTAGTGGCACGATTGCGATGAATAATACCTTAATCAAAAGCTCTGATCATCAGTATAAATACTACTATAAAATATGTATTTATTTCAGCAAAAAAAATTTATATAAAAAATCAGCAAATCTGCATAGGGGTTAGCCTTTCCAAATTTACGGATTTCATTGTTTATTCGATACAACACGTACTAGTGGCCCGATTGCGATGAATGATACCTTAATCAAAAGCTCTGATCACCAGTATAAATACAACTATAAAATATGTATTTATTTAAGCAAAAAAATTGTATACAAAAAATCAGCAAATCTGCATAGGGGTTAGCCTTTCCAAATTTACGAATTTCATTGTTAATTCGATACAACACGTAATAGTGGCCCGATTGTAATGAATGATACCTTAATCAAAAGCTCTGATCATCAGTATAAATACTATTATAAAATATGTATACATTTCAGCAAAAAAATTGTATACAAAAAAATCAGCAAATCTGCAAAGGGATTAGCCTTTGCAAATTTACGAATTTCATTGTTAATTCGATACAACACGTAATAGTGGCCCGATTGTAATGAATGATACCTTAATCAAAAGCTCTGATCATCAGTATAAATACTATAATAAAATATGTATACATTTCAGCAAAAAAATTGTATACAAAAAATCAGCAAATCTGCAAGGGGTTAGCCTTTGCAAATTTACGAATTTCATTGTTAATTCGATACAACACGTAATAGTGGCCCGATTGTAATGAATGATACCTTAATCAAAAGCTCTGATCATCAGTATAAATACTATTATAAAATATGTATACATTTCAGCAAAAAAATTGTATACAAAAAATCAGCAAATCTGCAAGGGGTTAGCCTTTGCAAATTTACGAATTTCATTGTTAATTCGATACAACACGTACTAGTGGCACGATTGCGATGAATAATACCTTAATCAAAAGCTCTGATCATCAGTATAAATACTACTATAAAATATGTATTTATTTCAGCAAAAAAATTTTATATAAAAAATCAGCAAATCTGCATAGGGGTTAGCCTTTCCAAATTTACGGATTTCATTGTTTATTCGATACAACACGTACTAGTGGCCCGATTGCGATGAATGATACCTTAATCAAAAGCTCTGATCATCAGTATAAATACTACTATAAAATATGTATTTATTTCAGCAAAAAAATTGTATATAAAAAATCAGCAAATCTGCATAGGGGTTAGCCTTTCCAAATTTACGGATTTCATTGTTTATTCGATACAACACGTACTAGTGGCCCGATTGCGATGAATGATACCTTAATCAAAAGCTCTGATCATCAGTATAAATACTACTATAAAATATGTATTTATTTCAGCAAAAAAATTGTATATAAAAAATCAGCAAATCTGCATAGGGGTTAGCCTTTCCAAATTTACGGATTTCATTGTTTATTCGATACAACACGTACTAGTGGCCCGATTGCGATGAATGATACCTTAATCAAAAGCTCTGATCACCAGTATAAATACAACTATAAAATATGTATTTATTTCAGCAAAAAAATTGTATACAAAAAATCAGCAAATCTGCATAGGGGTTAGCCTTTCCAAATTTACGAATTTCATTGTTAATTCGATACAACACGTAATAGTGGCCCGATTGTAATGAATGATACCTTAATCAAAAGCTCTGATCATCAGTATAAATACTATTATAAAATATGTATACATTTCAGCAAAAAAATTGTATACAAAAAATCAGCAAATCTGCAAGGGGTTAGCCTTTGCAAATTTACGAATTTCATTGTTAATTCGATACAACACGTAATAGTGGCCCGATTGTAATGAATGATACCTTAATCAAAAGCTCTGATCATCAGTATAAATACTATTATAAAATATGTATACATTTCAGCAAAAAAATTGTATACAAAAAATCAGCAAATCTGCAAGGGGTTAGCCTTTGCAAATTTACGAATTTCATTGTTAATTCGATACAACACGTACTAGTGGCACGATTGCGATAAATAATACCTTAATCAAAAGCTCTGATCATCAGTATAAATACTACTATAAAATATGTATTTATTTAAGCAAAAAAATTGTATATAAAAAATCAGCAAATCTGCATAGGGGTTAGCCTTTCCAAATTTACGGATTTCATTGTTTATTCGATACAACACGTACTAGTGGCCCGATTGCGATGAATGATACCTTAATCAAAAGCTCTGATCATCAGTATAAATACTACTATAAAATATGTATTTATTTCAGCAAAAAAATTGTATATAAAAAATCAGCAAATCTGCATAGGGGTTAGCCTTTCCAAATTTACGAATTTCATTGTTAATTCGATACAACACGTAATAGTGGCCCGATTGTAATGAATGATACCTTAATCAAAAGCTCTGATCATCAGTATAAATACTATTATAAAATATGTATACATTTCAGCAAAAAAATTGTATACAAAAAATCAGCAAATCTGCAAGGGGTTAGCCTTTGCAAATTTACGAATTTCATTGTTAATTCGATACAACACGTACTAGTGGCACGATTGCGATGAATAATACCTTAATCAAAAGCTCTGATCATCAGTATAAATACTACTATAAAATATGTATTTATTTAAGCAAAAAAATTGTATACAAAAAATCAGCAAATCTGCATAGGGGTTAGCCTTTCCAAATTTACGGATTTCATTGTTTATTCGATACAACACGTACTAGTGGCCCGATTGCGATGAATGATACCTTAATCAAAAGCTCTGATCATCAGTATAAATACTACTATAAAATATGTATTTATTTCAGCAAAAAAATTGTATATAAAAAATCAGCAAATCTGCATAGGGGTTAGCCTTTCCAAATTTACGGATTTCATTGTTTATTCGATACAACACGTACTAGTGGCCCGATTGCGATGAATGATACCTTAATCAAAAGCTCTGATCACCAGTATAAATACAACTATAAAATATGTATTTATTTAAGCAAAAAAATTGTATACAAAAAATCAGCAAATCTGCATAGGGGTTAGCCTTTCCAAATTTACGAATTTCATTGTTAATTCGATACAACACGTAATAGTGGCCCGATTGTAATGAATGATACCTTAATCAAAAGCTCTGATCATCAGTATAAATACTATTATAAAATATGTATACATTTCAGCAAAAAAATTGTATACAAAAAATCAGCAAATCTGCAAGGGGTTAGCCTTTGCAAATTTACGAATTTCATTGTTAATTCGATACAACACGTACTAGTGGCACGATTGCGATGAATAATACCTTAATCAAAAGCTCTGATCATCAGTATAAATACTACTATAAAATATGTATTTATTTCAGCAAAAAAATTTTATATAAAAAATCAGCAAATCTGCATAGGGGTTAGCCTTTCCAAATTTACGGATTTCATTGTTTATTCGATACAACACGTACTAGTGGCCCGATTGCGATGAATGATACCTTAATCAAAAGCTCTGATCACCAGTATAAATACAACTATAAAATATGTATTTATTTAAGCAAAAAAATTGTATACAAAAAATCAGCAAATCTGCATAGGGGTTAGCCTTTCCAAATTTACGAATTTCATTGTTAATTCGATACAACACGTAATAGTGGCCCGATTGTAATGAATGATACCTTAATCAAAAGCTCTGATCATCAGTATAAATACTATTATAAAATATGTATACATTTCAGCAAAAAAATTGTATACAAAAAATCAGCAAATCTGCAAGGGGTTAGCCTTTGCAAATTTACGAATTTCATTGTTAATTCGATACAACACGTACTAGTGGCACGATTGCGATGAATAATACCTTAATCAAAAGCTCTGATCATCAGTATAAATACTACTATAAAATATGTATTTATTTCAGCAAAAAAAATTTATATAAAAAATCAGCAAATCTGCATAGGGGTTAGCCTTTCCAAATTTACGAATTTCATTGTTAATTCGATACAACACGTAATAGTGGCCCGATTGTAATGAATGATACCTTAATCAAAAGCTCTGATCATCAGTATAAATACTATTATAAAATATGTATACATTTTAGCAAAAAAATTGTATACAAAAAATCAGCAAATCTGCAAGGGGTTAGCCTTTGCAAATTTACGAATTTCATTGTTAATTCGATACAACACGTACTAGTGGCACGATTGCGATGAATAATACCTTAATCAAAAGCTCTGATCATCAGTATAAATACTACTATAAAATATGTATTTATTTCAGCAAAAAAATTGTATATAAAAAATCAGCAAATCTGCATAGGGGTTAGCCTTTCCAAATTTACGGATTTCATTGTTTATTCGATACAACACGTACTAGTGGCCCGATTGCGATGAATGATACCTTAATCAAAAGCTCTGATCACCAGTATAAATACAACTATAAAATATGTATTTATTTAAGCAAAAAAATTGTATACAAAAAATCAGCAAATCTGCATAGGGGTTAGCCTTTCCAAATTTACGAATTTCATTGTTAATTCGATACAACACGTAATAGTGGCCCGATTGTAATGAATGATACCTTAATCAAAAGCTCTGATCATCAGTATAAATACTATTATAAAATATGTATACATTTCAGCAAAAAAATTGTATACAAAAAATCAGCAAATCTGCAAGGGGTTAGCCTTTGCAAATTTACGAATTTCATTGTTAATTCGATACAACACGTACTAGTGGCACGATTGCGATGAATAATACCTTAATCAAAAGCTCTGATCATCAGTATAAATACTACTATAAAATATGTATTTATTTCAGCAAAAAAAATTTATATAAAAAATCAGCAAATCTGCATAGGGGTTAGCCTTTCCAAATTTACGGATTTCATTGTTTATTCGATACAACACGTACTAGTGGCCCGATTGCGATGAATGATACCTTAATCAAAAGCTCTGATCACCAGTATAAATACAACTATAAAATATGTATTTATTTAAGCAAAAAAATTGTATATAAAAAATCAGCAAATCTGCATAGGGGTTAGCCTTTCCAAATTTACGGATTTCATTGTTTATTCGATACAACACGTACTAGTGGCCCGATTGCGATGAATGATACCTTAATCAAAAGCTCTGATCACCAGTATAAATACAACTATAAAATATGTATTTATTTAAGCAAAAAAATTGTATACAAAAAATCAGCAAATCTGCATAGGGGTTAGCCTTTCCAAATTTACGAATTTCATTGTTAATTCGATACAACACGTAATAGTGGCCCGATTGTAATGAATGATACCTTAATCAAAAGCTCTGATCATCAGTATAAATACTATTATAAAATATGTATACATTTCAGCAAAAAAATTGTATACAAAAAATCAGCAAATCTGCAAGGGGTTAGCCTTTGCAAATTTACGAATTTCATTGTTAATTCGATACAACACGTACTAGTGGCACGATTGCGATGAATAATACCTTAATCAAAAGCTCTGATCATCAGTATAAATACTACTATAAAATATGTATTTATTTCAGCAAAAAAATTTTATATAAAAAATCAGCAAATCTGCATAGGGGTTAGCCTTTCCAAATTTACGGATTTCATTGTTTATTCGATACAACACGTACTAGTGGCCCGATTGCGATGAATGATACCTTAATCAAAAGCTCTGATCACCAGTATAAATACAACTATAAAATATGTATTTATTTAAGCAAAAAAATTGTATACAAAAAATCAGCAAATCTGCATAGGCGTTAGCCTTTCCAAATTTACGAATTTCATTGTTAATTCGATACAACACGTAATAGTGGCCCGATTGTAATGAATGATACCTTAATCAAAAGCTCTGATCATCAGTATAAATACTATTATAAAATATGTTTACATTTCAGCAAAAAAATTGTATACAAAAAATCAGCAAATCTGCAAGGGGTTAGCCTTTGCAAATTTACGAATTTCATTGTTAATTCGATACAACACGTACTAGTGGCACGATTGCGATGAATAATACCTTAATCAAAAGCTCTGATCATCAGTATAAATACTACTATAAAATATGTATTTATTTCAGCAAAAAAAATTTATATAAAAAATCAGCAAATCTGCATAGGGGTTAGCCTTTCCAAATTTACGGATTTCATTGTTTATTCGATACAACACGTACTAGTGGCCCGATTGCGATGAATGATACCTTAATCAAAAGCTCTGATCACCAGTATAAATACAACTATAAAATATGTATTTATTTAAGCAAAAAAATTGTATATAAAAAATCAGCAAATCTGCATAGGGGTTAGCCTTTCCAAATTTACGGATTTCATTGTTTATTCGATACAACACGTACTAGTGGCCCGATTGCGATGAATGATACCTTAATCAAAAGCTCTGATCACCAGTATAAATACAACTATAAAATATGTATTTATTTAAGCAAAAAAATTGTATACAAAAAATCAGCAAATCTGCATAGGGGTTAGCCTTTCCAAATTTACGAATTTCATTGTTAATTCGATACAACACGTAATAGTGGCCCGATTGTAATGAATGATACCTTAATCAAAAGCTCTGATCATCAGTATAAATACTATTATAAAATATGTATACATTTCAGCAAAAAAATTGTATACAAAAAATCAGCAAATCTGCAAGGGGTTAGCCTTTGCAAATTTACGAATTTCATTGTTAATTCGATACAACACGTACTAGTGGCACGATTGCGATGAATAATACCTTAATCAAAAGCTCTGATCATCAGTATAAATACTACTATAAAATATGTATTTATTTCAGCAAAAAAATTTTATATAAAAAATCAGCAAATCTGCATAGGGGTTAGCCTTTCCAAATTTACGGATTTCATTGTTTATTCGATACAACACGTACTAGTGGCCCGATTGCGATGAATGATACCTTAATCGAAAGCTCTGATCACCAGTATAAATACAACTATAAAATATGTATTTATTTAAGCAAAAAAATTGTATACAAAAAATCAGCAAATCTGCATAGGCGTTAGCCTTTCCAAATTTACGAATTTCATTGTTAATTCGATACAACACGTAATAGTGGCCCGATTGTAATGAATGATACCTTAATCAAAAGCTCTGATCATCAGTATAAATACTATTATAAAATATGTTTACATTTCAGCAAAAAAATTGTATACAAAAAATCAGCAAATCTGCAAGGGGTTAGCCTTTGCAAATTTACGAATTTCATTGTTAATTCGATACAACACGTACTAGTGGCACGATTGCGATGAATAATACCTTAATCAAAAGCTCTGATCATCAGTATAAATACTACTATAAAATATGTATTTATTTAAGCAAAAAAATTGTATACAAAAAATCAGCAAATCTGCATAGGGGTTAGCCTTTCCAAATTTACGGATTTCATTGTTTATTCGATACAACACGTACTAGTGGCCCGATTGCGATGAATGATACCTTAATCAAAAGCTCTGATCATCAGTATAAATACTACTATAAAATATGTATTTATTTCAGCAAAAAAATTGTATATAAAAAATCAGCAAATCTGCATAGGGGTTAGCCTTTCCAAATTTACGGATTTCATTGTTTATTCGATACAACACGTACTAGTGGCCCGATTGCGATGAATGATACCTTAATCAAAAGCTCTGATCACCAGTATAAATACAACTATAAAATATGTATTTATTTAAGCAAAAAAATTGTATACAAAAAATCAGCAAATCTGCATAGGGGTTAGCCTTTCCAAATTTACGAATTTCATTGTTAATTCGATACAACACGTAATAGTGGCCCGATTGTAATGAATGATACCTTAATCAAAAGCTCTGATCATCAGTATAAATACTATTATAAAATATGTATACATTTCAGCAAAAAAATTGTATACAAAAAATCAGCAAATCTGCAAGGGGTTAGCCTTTGCAAATTTACGAATTTCATTGTTAATTCGATACAACACGTACTAGTGGCACGATTGCGATGAATAATACCTTAATCAACAGCTCTGATCACCAGTATAAATACTACTATAAAATATGTATTTATTTAAGCAAAAAAATTGTATACAAAAAATCAGCAAATCTGCATAGGGGTTAGCCTTTCCAAATTTACGGATTTCATTGTTTATTCGATACAACACGTACTAGTGGCCCGATTGCGATGAATGATACCTTAATCAAAAGCTCTGATCACCAGTATAAATACAACTATAAAATATGTATTTATTTAAGCAAAAAAATTGTATACAAAAAATCAGCAAATCTGCATAGGGGTTAGCCTTTCCAAATTTACGAATTTCATTGTTAATTCGATACAACACGTAATAGTGGCCCGATTGTAATGAATGATACCTTAATCAAAAGCTCTGATCATCAGTATAAATACTATTATAAAATATGTATACATTTCAGCAAAAAAATTGTATACAAAAAATCAGCAAATCTGCAAGGGGTTAGCCTTTGCAAATTTACGAATTTCATTGTTAATTCGATACAACACGTACTAGTGGCACGATTGCGATGAATAATACCTTAATCAAAAGCTCTGATCATCAGTATAAATACTACTATAAAATATGTATTTATTTAAGCAAAAAAATTGTATACAAAAAATCAGCAAATCTGCATAGGGGTTAGCCTTTCCAAATTTACGGATTTCATTGTTTATTCGATACAACACGTACTAGTGGCCCGATTGCGATGAATGATACCTTAATCAAAAGCTCTGATCATCAGTATAAATACTACTATAAAATATGTATTTATTTCAGCAAAAAAATTGTATATAAAAAATCAGCAAATCTGCATAGGGGTTAGCCTTTCCAAATTTACGGATTTCATTGTTTATTCGATACAACACGTACTAGTGGCCCGATTGCGATGAATGATACCTTAATCAAAAGCTCTGATCACCAGTATAAATACAACTATAAAATATGTATTTATTTAAGCAAAAAAATTGTATACAAAAAATCAGCAAATCTGCATAGGGGTTAGCCTTTCCAAATTTACGAATTTCATTGTTAATTCGATACAACACGTAATAGTGGCCCGATTGTAATGAATGATACCTTAATCAAAAGCTCTGATCATCAGTATAAATACTATTATAAAATATGTATACATTTCAGCAAAAAAATTGTATACAAAAAATCAGCAAATCTGCAAGGGGTTAGCCTTTGCAAATTTACGAATTTCATTGTTAATTCGATACAACACGTACTAGTGGCACGATTGCGATGAATAATACCTTAATCAAAAGCTCTGATCATCAGTATAAATACTACTATAAAATATGTATTTATTTAAGCAAAAAAATTGTATACAAAAAATCAGCAAATCTGCATAGGGGTTAGCCTTTCCAAATTTACGGATTTCATTGTTTATTCGATACAACACGTACTAGTGGCCCGATTGCGATGAATGATACCTTAATCAAAAGCTCTGATCATCAGTATAAATACTACTATAAAATATGTATTTATTTCAGCAAAAAAATTGTATATAAAAAATCAGCAAATCTGCATAGGGGTTAGCCTTTCCAAATTTACGGATTTCATTGTTTATTCGATACAACACGTACTAGTGGCCCGATTGCGATGAATGATACCTTAATCAAAAGCTCTGATCACCAGTATAAATACAACTATAAAATATGTATTTATTTCAGCAAAAAAATTGTATATAAAAAATCAGCAAATCTGCATAGGGGTTAGCCTTTCCAAATTTACGGATTTCATTGTTTATTCGATACAACACGTACTAGTGGCCCGATTGCGATGAATGATACCTTAATCAAAAGCTCTGATCACCAGTATAAATACAACTATAAAATATGTATTTATTTAAGCAAAAAAATTGTATACAAAAAATCAGCAAATCTGCATAGGGGTTAGCCTTTCCAAATTTACGAATTTCATTGTTAATTCGATACAACACGTAATAGTGGCCCGATTGTAATGAATGATACCTTAATCAAAAGCTCTGATCATCAGTATAAATACTATTATAAAATATGTATACATTTCAGCAAAAAAATTGTATACAAAAAATCAGCAAATCTGCAAGGGGTTAGCCTTTGCAAATTTACGAATTTCATTGTTAATTCGATACAACACGTACTAGTGGCACGATTGCGATGAATAATACCTTAATCAAAAGCTCTGATCATCAGTATAAATACTACTATAAAATATGTATTTATTTCAGCAAAAAAAATTTATATAAAAAATCAGCAAATCTGCATAGGGGTTAGCCTTTCCAAATTTACGGATTTCATTGTTTATTCGATACAACACGTACTAGTGGCCCGATTGCGATGAATGATACCTTAATCAAAAGCTCTGATCACCAGTATAAATACAACTATAAAATATGTATTTATTTAAGCAAAAAAATTGTATATAAAAAATCAGCAAATCTGCATAGGGGTTAGCCTTTCCAAATTTACGGATTTCATTGTTTATTCGATACAACACGTACTAGTGGCCCGATTGCGATGAATGATACCTTAATCAAAAGCTCTGATCACCAGTATAAATACAACTATAAAATATGTATTTATTTAAGCAAAAAAATTGTATACAAAAAATCAGCAAATCTGCATAGGGGTTAGCCTTTCCAAATTTACGAATTTCATTGTTAATTCGATACAACACGTAATAGTGGCCCGATTGTAATGAATGATACGTTAATCAAAAGCTCTGATCATCAGTATAAATACTATTATAAAATATGTATACATTTCAGCAAAAAAATTGTATACAAAAAATCAGCAAATCTGCAAGGGGTTAGCCTTTGCAAATTTACGAATTTCATTGTTAATTCGATACAACACGTACTAGTGGCACGATTGCGATGAATAATACCTTAATCAAAAGCTCTGATCATCAGTATAAATACTACTATAAAATATGTATTTATTTCAGCAAAAAAATTTTATATAAAAAATCAGCAAATCTGCATAGGGGTTAGCCTTTCCAAATTTACGGATTTCATTGTTTATTCGATACAACACGTACTAGTGGCCCGATTGCGATGAATGATACCTTAATCAAAAGCTCTGATCACCAGTATAAATACAACTATAAAATATGTATTTATTTAAGCAAAAAAATTGTATACAAAAAATCAGCAAATCTGGATAGGCGTTAGCCTTTCCAAATTTACGAATTTCATTGTTAATTCGATACAACACGTAATAGTGGCCCGATTGTAATGAATGATACCTTAATCAAAAGCTCTGATCATCAGTATAAATACTATTATAAAATATGTTTACATTTCAGCAAAAAAATTGTATACAAAAAATCAGCAAATCTGCAAGGGGTTAGCCTTTGCAAATTTACGAATTTCATTGTTAATTCGATACAACACGTACTAGTGGCACGATTGCGATGAATAATACCTTAATCAAAAGCTCTGATCATCAGTATAAATACTACTATAAAATATGTATTTATTTAAGCAAAAAAATTGTATACAAAAAATCAGCAAATCTGCATAGGGGTTAGCCTTTCCAAATTTACGGATTTCATTGTTTATTCGATACAACACGTACTAGTGGCCCGATTGCGATGAATGATACCTTAATCAAAAGCTCTGATCATCAGTATAAATACTACTATAAAATATGTATTTATTTCAGCAAAAAAATTGTATATAAAAAATCAGCAAATCTGCATAGGGGTTAGCCTTTCCAAATTTACGGATTTCATTGTTTATTCGATACAACACGTACTAGTGGCCCGATTGCGATGAATGATACCTTAATCAAAAGCTCTGATCACCAGTATAAATACAACTATAAAATATGTATTTATTTAAGCAAAAAAATTGTATACAAAAAATCAGCAAATCTGCATAGGGGTTAGCCTTTCCAAATTTACGAATTTCATTGTTAATTCGATACAACACGTAATAGTGGCCCGATTGTAATGAATGATACCTTAATCAAAAGCTCTGATCATCAGTATAAATACTATTATAAAATATGTATACATTTCAGCAAAAAAATTGTATACAAAAAATCAGCAAATCTGCAAGGGGTTAGCCTTTGCAAATTTACGAATTTCATTGTTAATTCGATACAACACGTACTAGTGGCACGATTGCGATGAATAATACCTTAATCAACAGCTCTGATCACCAGTATAAATACTACTATAAAATATGTATTTATTTAAGCAAAAAAATTGTATACAAAAAATCAGCAAATCTGCATAGGGGTTAGCCTTTCCAAATTTACGGATTTCATTGTTTATTCGATACAACACGTACTAGTGGCCCGATTGCGATGAATGATACCTTAATCAAAAGCTCTGATCACCAGTATAAATACAACTATAAAATATGTATTTATTTAAGCAAAAAAATTGTATACAAAAAATCAGCAAATCTGCATAGGGGTTAGCCTTTCCAAATTTACGAATTTCATTGTTAATTCGATACAACACGTAATAGTGGCCCGATTGTAATGAATGATACCTTAATCAAAAGCTCTGATCATCAGTATAAATACTATTATAAAATATGTATACATTTCAGCAAAAAAATTGTATACAAAAAATCAGCAAATCTGCAAGGGGTTAGCCTTTGCAAATTTACGAATTTCATTGTTAATTCGATACAACACGTACTAGTGGCACGATTGCGATGAATAATACCTTAATCAAAAGCTCTGATCATCAGTATAAATACTACTATAAAATATGTATTTATTTAAGCAAAAAAATTGTATACAAAAAATCAGCAAATCTGCATAGGGGTTAGCCTTTCCAAATTTACGGATTTCATTGTTTATTCGATACAACACGTACTAGTGGCCCGATTGCGATGAATGATACCTTAATCAAAAGCTCTGATCATCAGTATAAATACTACTATAAAATATGTATTTATTTCAGCAAAAAAATTGTATATAAAAAATCAGCAAATCTGCATAGGGGTTAGCCTTTCCAAATTTACGGATTTCATTGTTTATTCGATACAACACGTACTAGTGGCCCGATTGCGATGAATGATACCTTAATCAAAAGCTCTGATCACCAGTATAAATACAACTATAAAATATGTATTTATTTAAGCAAAAAAATTGTATACAAAAAATCAGCAAATCTGCATAGGGGTTAGCCTTTCCAAATTTACGAATTTCATTGTTAATTCGATACAACACGTAATAGTGGCCCGATTGTAATGAATGATACCTTAATCAAAAGCTCTGATCATCAGTATAAATACTATTATAAAATATGTATACATTTCAGCAAAAAAATTGTATACAAAAAATCAGCAAATCTGCAAGGGGTTAGCCTTTGCAAATTTACGAATTTCATTGTTAATTCGATACAACACGTACTAGTGGCACGATTGCGATGAATAATACCTTAATCAAAAGCTCTGATCATCAGTATAAATACTACTATAAAATATGTATTTATTTAAGCAAAAAAATTGTATACAAAAAATCAGCAAATCTGCATAGGGGTTAGCCTTTCCAAATTTACGGATTTCATTGTTTATTCGATACAACACGTACTAGTGGCCCGATTGCGATGAATGATACCTTAATCAAAAGCTCTGATCATCAGTATAAATACTACTATAAAATATGTATTTATTTCAGCAACAAAATTGTATATAAAAAATCAGCAAATCTGCATAGGGGTTAGCCTTTCCAAATTTACGGATTTCATTGTTTATTCGATACAACACGTACTAGTGGCCCGATTGCGATGAATGATACCTTAATCAAAAGCTCTGATCACCAGTATAAATACAACTATAAAATATGTATTTATTTAAGCAAAAAAATTGTATACAAAAAATCAGCAAATCTGCATAGGGGTTAGCCTTTCCAAATTTACGAATTTCATTGTTAATTCGATACAACACGTAATAGTGGCCCGATTGTAATGAATGATACCTTAATCAAAAGCTCTGATCATCAGTATAAATACTATTATAAAATATGTATACATTTCAGCAAAAAAATTGTATACAAAAAATCAGCAAATCTGCAAGGGGTTAGCCTTTGCAAATTTACGAATTTCATTGTTAATTCGATACAACACGTACTAGTGGCACGATTGCGATGAATAATACCTTAATCAAAAGCTCTGATCATCAGTATAAATACTACTATAAAATATGTATTTATTTAAGCAAAAAAATTGTATACAAAAAATCAGCAAATCTGCATAGGGGTTAGCCTTTCCAAATTTACGGATTTCATTGTTTATTCGATACAACACGTACTAGTGGCCCGATTGCGATGAATGATACCTTAATCAAAAGCTCTGATCATCAGTATAAATACTACTATAAAATATGTATTTATTTCAGCAAAAAAATTGTATATAAAAAATCAGCAAATCTGCATAGGGGTTAGCCTTTCCAAATTTACGGATTTCATTGTTTATTCGATACAACACGTACTAGTGGCCCGATTGCGATGAATGATACCTTAATCAAAAGCTCTGATCACCAGTATAAATACAACTATAAAATATGTATTTATTTAAGCAAAAAAATTGTATACAAAAAATCAGCAAATCTGCATAGGGGTTAGCCTTTCCAAATTTACGAATTTCATTGTTAATTCGATACAACACGTAATAGTGGCCCGATTGTAATGAATGATACCTTAATCAAAAGCTCTGATCATCAGTATAAATACTATTATAAAATATGTATACATTTCAGCAAAAAAATTGTATACAAAAAATCAGCAAATCTGCAAGGGGTTAGCCTTTGCAAATTTACGAATTTCATTGTTAATTCGATACAACACGTACTAGTGGCACGATTGCGATGAATAATACCTTAATCAAAAGCTCTGATCATCAGTATAAATACTACTATAAAATATGTATTTATTTCAGCAAAAAAATTTTATATAAAAAATCAGCAAATCTGCATAGGGGTTAGCCTTTCCAAATTTACGGATTTCATTGTTTATTCGATACAACACGTACTAGTGGCCCGATTGCGATGAATGATACCTTAATCAAAAGCTCTGATCACCAGTATAAATACAACTATAAAATATGTATTTATTTAAGCAAAAAAATTGTATACAAAAAATCAGCAAATCTGCATAGGGGTTAGCCTTTCCAAATTTACGAATTTCATTGTTAATTCGATACAACACGTAATAGTGGCCCGATTGTAATGAATGATACCTTAATCAAAAGCTCTGATCATCAGTATAAATACTATTATAAAATATGTATACATTTCAGCAAAAAAATTGTATACAAAAAATCAGCAAATCTGCAAGGGGTTAGCCTTTGCAAATTTACGAATTTCATTGTTAATTCGATACAACACGTACTAGTGGCACGATTGCGATGAATAATACCTTAATCAAAAGCTCTGATCATCAGTATAAATACTACTATAAAATATGTATTTATTTCAGCAAAAAAAATTTATATAAAAAATCAGCAAATCTGCATAGGGGTTAGCCTTTCCAAATTTACGAATTTCATTGTTAATTCGATACAACACGTAATAGTGGCCCGATTGTAATGAATGATACCTTAATCAAAAGCTCTGATCATCAGTATAAATACTATTATAAAATATGTATACATTTCAGCAAAAAAATTGTATACAAAAAATCAGCAAATCTGCAAGGGGTTAGCCTTTGCAAATTTACGAATTTCATTGTTAATTCGATACAACACGTACTAGTGGCACGATTGCGATGAATAATACCTTAATCAAAAGCTCTGATCATCAGTATAAATACTACTATAAAATATGTATTTATTTCAGCAAAAAAATTGTATATAAAAAATCAGCAAATCTGCATAGGGGTTAGCCTTTCCAAATTTACGGATTTCATTGTTTATTCGATACAACACGTACTAGTGGCCCGATTGCGATGAATGATACCTTAATCAAAAGCTCTGATCACCAGTATAAATACAACTATAAAATATGTATTTATTTAAGCAAAAAAATTGTATACAAAAAATCAGCAAATCTGCATAGGGGTTAGCCTTTCCAAATTTACGAATTTCATTGTTAATTCGATACAACACGTAATAGTGGCCCGATTGTAATGAATGATACCTTAATCAAAAGCTCTGATCATCAGTATAAATACTATTATAAAATATGTATACATTTCAGCAAAAAAATTGTATACAAAAAATCAGCAAATCTGCAAGGGGTTAGCCTTTGCAAATTTACGAATTTCATTGTTAATTCGATACAACACGTACTAGTGGCACGATTGCGATGAATAATACCTTAATCAAAAGCTCTGATCATCAGTATAAATACTACTATAAAATATGTATTTATTTCAGCAAAAAAAATTTATATAAAAAATCAGCAAATCTGCATAGGGGTTAGCCTTTCCAAATTTACGGATTTCATTGTTTATTCGATACAACACGTACTAGTGGCCCGATTGCGATGAATGATACCTTAATCAAAAGCTCTGATCACCAGTATAAATACAACTATAAAATATGTATTTATTTAAGCAAAAAAATTGTATATAAAAAATCAGCAAATCTGCATAGGGGTTAGCCTTTCCAAATTTACGGATTTCATTGTTTATTCGATACAACACGTACTAGTGGCCCGATTGCGATGAATGATACCTTAATCAAAAGCTCTGATCACCAGTATAAATACAACTATAAAATATGTATTTATTTAAGCAAAAAAATTGTATACAAAAAATCAGCAAATCTGCATAGGGGTTAGCCTTTCCAAATTTACGAATTTCATTGTTAATTCGATACAACACGTAATAGTGGCCCGATTGTAATGAATGATACCTTAATCAAAAGCTCTGATCATCAGTATAAATACTATTATAAAATATGTATACATTTCAGCAAAAAAATTGTATACAAAAAATCAGCAAATCTGCAAGGGGTTAGCCTTTGCAAATTTACGAATTTCATTGTTAATTCGATACAACACGTACTAGTGGCACGATTGCGATGAATAATACCTTAATCAAAAGCTCTGATCATCAGTATAAATACTACTATAAAATATGTATTTATTTCAGCAAAAAAATTTTATATAAAAAATCAGCAAATCTGCATAGGGGTTAGCCTTTCCAAATTTACGGATTTCATTGTTTATTCGATACAACACGTACTAGTGGCCCGATTGCGATGAATGATACCTTAATCAAAAGCTCTGATCACCAGTATAAATACAACTATAAAATATGTATTTATTTAAGCAAAAAAATTGTATACAAAAAATCAGCAAATCTGCATAGGCGTTAGCCTTTCCAAATTTACGAATTTCATTGTTAATTCGATACAACACGTAATAGTGGCCCGATTGTAATGAATGATACCTTAATCAAAAGCTCTGATCATCAGTATAAATACTATTATAAAATATGTTTACATTTCAGCAAAAAAATTGTATACAAAAAATCAGCAAATCTGCAAGGGGTTAGCCTTTGCAAATTTACGAATTTCATTGTTAATTCGATACAACACGTACTAGTGGCACGATTGCGATGAATAATACCTTAATCAAAAGCTCTGATCATCAGTATAAATACTACTATAAAATATGTATTTATTTAAGCAAAAAAATTGTATACAAAAAATCAGCAAATCTGCATAGGGGTTAGCCTTTCCAAATTTACGGATTTCATTGTTTATTCGATACAACACGTACTAGTGGCCCGATTGCGATGAATGATACCTTAATCAAAAGCTCTGATCATCAGTATAAATACTACTTTAAAATATGTATTTATTTCAGCAAAAAAATTGTATATAAAAAATCAGCAAATCTGCATAGGGGTTAGCCTTTCCAAATTTACGGATTTCATTGTTTATTCGATACAACACGTACTAGTGGCCCGATTGCGATGAATGATACCTTAATCAAAAGCTCTGATCACCAGTATAAATACAACTATAAAATATGTATTTATTTAAGCAAAAAAATTGTATACAAAAAATCAGCAAATCTGCATAGGGGTTAGCCTTTCCAAATTTACGAATTTCATTGTTAATTCGATACAACACGTAATAGTGGCCCGATTGTAATGAATGATACCTTAATCAAAAGCTCTGATCATCAGTATAAATACTATTATAAAATATGTATACATTTCAGCAAAAAAATTGTATACAAAAAATCAGCAAATCTGCAAGGGGTTAGCCTTTGCAAATTTACGAATTTCATTGTTAATTCGATACAACACGTACTAGTGGCACGATTGCGATGAATAATACCTTAATCAACAGCTCTGATCACCAGTATAAATACTACTATAAAATATGTATTTATTTAAGCAAAAAAATTGTATACAAAAAATCAGCAAATCTGCATAGGGGTTAGCCTTTCCAAATTTACGGATTTCATTGTTTATTCGATACAACACGTACTAGTGGCCCGATTGCGATGAATGATACCTTAATCAAAAGCTCTGATCACCAGTATAAATACAACTATAAAATATGTATTTATTTAAGCAAAAAAATTGTATACAAAAAATCAGCAAATCTGCATAGGGGTTAGCCTTTCCAAATTTACGAATTTCATTGTTAATTCGATACAACACGTAATAGTGGCCCGATTGTAATGAATGATACCTTAATCAAAAGCTCTGATCATCAGTATAAATACTATTATAAAATATGTATACATTTCAGCAAAAAATTGTATACAAAAAATCAGCAAATCTGCAAGGGGTTAGCCTTTGCAAATTTACGAATTTCATTGTTAATTCGATACAACACGTACTAGTGGCACGATTGCGATGAATAATACCTTAATCAAAAGCTCTGATCATCAGTATAAATACTACTATAAAATATGTATTTATTTAAGCAAAAAAATTGTATACAAAAAATCAGCAAATCTGCATAGGGGTTAGCCTTTCCAAATTTACGGATTTCATTGTTTATTCGATACAACACGTACTAGTGGCCCGATTGCGATGAATGATACCTTAATCAAAAGCTCTGATCACCAGTATAAATACAACTATAAAATATGTATTTATTTAAGCAAAAAAATTGTATACAAAAAATCAGCAAATCTGCATAGGGGTTAGCCTTTCCAAATTTACGAATTTCATTGTTAATTCGATACAACACGTAATAGTGGCCCGATTGTAATGAATGATACCTTAATCAAAAGCTCTGATCATCAGTATAAATACTATTATAAAATATGTATACATTTCAGCAAAAAAATTGTATACAAAAAATCAGCAAATCTGCAAGGGGTTAGCCTTTGCAAATTTACGAATTTCATTGTTAATTCGATACAACACGTACTAGTGGCACGATTGCGATGAATAATACCTTAATCAAAAGCTCTGATCATCAGTATAAATACTACTATAAAATATGTATTTATTTAAGCAAAAAAATTGTATACAAAAAATCAGCAAATCTGCATAGGGGTTAGCCTTTCCAAATTTACGGATTTCATTGTTTATTCGATACAACACGTACTAGTGGCCCGATTGCGATGAATGATACCTTAATCAAAAGCTCTGATCATCAGTATAAATACTACTATAAAATATGTATTTATTTCAGCAAAAAAATTGTATATAAAAAATCAGCAAATCTGCATAGGGGTTAGCCTTTCCAAATTTACGGATTTCATTGTTTATTCGATACAACACGTACTAGTGGCCCGATTGCGATGAATGATACCTTAATCAAAAGCTCTGATCACCAGTATAAATACAACTATAAAATATGTATTTATTTAAGCAAAAAAATTGTATACAAAAAATCAGCAAATCTGCATAGGGGTTAGCCTTTCCAAATTTACGAATTTCATTGTTAATTCGATACAACACGTAATAGTGGCCCGATTGTAATGAATGATACCTTAATCAAAAGCTCTGATCATCAGTATAAATACTATTATAAAATATGTATACATTTCAGCAAAAAAATTGTATACAAAAAATCAGCAAATCTGCAAGGGGTTAGCCTTTGCAAATTTACGAATTTCATTGTTAATTCGATACAACACGTACTAGTGGCACGATTGCGATGAATAATACCTTAATCAAAAGCTCTGATCATCAGTATAAATACTACTATAAAATATGTATTTATTTCAGCAAAAAAATTTTATATAAAAAATCAGCAAATCTGCATAGGGGTTAGCCTTTCCAAATTTACGGATTTCATTGTTTATTCGATACAACACGTACTAGTGGCCCGATTGCGATGAATGATACCTTAATCAAAAGCTCTGATCACCAGTATAAATACAACTATAAAATATGTATTTATTTAAGCAAAAAAATTGTATACAAAAAATCAGCAAATCTGCATAGGGGTTAGCCTTTCCAAATTTACGAATTTCATTGTTAATTCGATACAACACGTAATAGTGGCCCGATTGTAATGAATGATACCTTAATCAAAAGCTCTGATCATCAGTATAAATACTATTATAAAATATGTATACATTTCAGCAAAAAAATTGTATACAAAAAATCAGCAAATCTGCAAGGGGTTAGCCTTTGCAAATTTACGAATTTCATTGTTAATTCGATACAACACGTACTAGTGGCACGATTGCGATGAATAATACCTTAATCAAAAGCTCTGATCATCAGTATAAATACTACTATAAAATATGTATTTATTTAAGCAAAAAAATTGTATACAAAAAATCAGCAAATCTGCATAGGGGTTAGCCTTTCCAAATTTACGGATTTCATTGTTTATTCGATACAACACGTACTAGTGGCCCGATTGCGATGAATGATACCTTAATCAAAAGCTCTGATCATCAGTATCAATACTACTATAAAATATGTATTTATTTCAGAAAAAAAATTGTATACAAAAAATCAGCAAATCTGCATAGGGGTTAGCCTTTCCAAATTTACGAATTTCATTGTTAATTCGATACAACACGTAATAGTGGCCCGATTGTAATGAATGATACCTTAATCAAAAGCTCTGATCATCAGTATAAATACTATTATAAAATATGTATACATTTCAGCAAAAAAATTGTATACAAAAAATCAGCAAATCTGCAAGGGGTTAGCCTTTGCAAATTTACGAATTTCATTGTTAATTCGATACAACACGTACTAGTGGCACGATTGCGATGAATAATACCTTAATCAAAAGCTCTGATCATCAGTATAAATACTACTATAAAATATGTATTTATTTAAGCAAAAAAATTGTATACAAAAAATCAGCAAATCTGCATAGGGGTTAGCCTTTCCAAATTTACGGATTTCATTGTTTATTCGATACAACACGTACTAGTGGCCCGATTGCGATGAATGATACCTTAATCAAAAGCTCTGATCATCAGTATAAATACTTCTATAAAATATGTATTTATTTCAGCAAAAAAATTGTATATAAAAAATCAGCAAATCTGCATAGGGGTTAGCCTTTCCAAATTTACGGATTTCATTGTTTATTCGATACAACACGTACTAGTGGCCCGATTGCGATGAATGATACCTTAATCAAAAGCTCTGATCACCAGTATAAATACAACTATAAAATATGTATTTATTTAAGCAAAAAAATTGTATACAAAAAATCAGCAAATCTGCATAGGGGTTAGCCTTTCCAAATTTACGAATTTCATTGTTAATTCGATACAACACGTAATAGTGGCCCGATTGTAATGAATGATACCTTAATCAAAAGCTCTGATCATCAGTATAAATACTATTATAAAATATGTATACATTTCAGCAAAAAAATTGTATACAAAAAATCAGCAAATCTGCATAGGGGTTAGCCTTTCCAAATTTACGAATTTCATTGTTAATTCGATACAACACGTAATAGTGGCCCGATTGTAATGAATGATACCTTAATCAAAAGCTCTGATCATCAGTATAAATACTATTATAAAATATGTATACATTTCAGCAAAAAAATTGTATACAAAAAATCAGCAAATCTGCAAGGGGTTAGCCTTTGCAAATTTACGAATTTCATTGTTAATTCGATACAACACGTACTAGTGGCACGATTGCGATGAATAATACCTTAATCAAAAGCTCTGATCATCAGTATAAATACTACTATAAAATATGTATTTATTTCAGCAAAAAAATTGTATATAAAAAATCAGCAAATCTGCATAGGGGTTAGCCTTTCCAAATTTACGAATTTCATTGTTAATTCGATACAACACGTAATAGTGGCCCGATTGTAATGAATGATACCTTAATCAAAAGCTCTGATCATCAGTATAAATACTACTATAAAATATGTATACATTTCAGCAAAAAAAATGTATACAAAAAATCAGCAAATCTGCAAGGGGTTAGCCTTTGCAAATTTACGAATTTCATTGTTAATTCGATACAACACGTAATAGTGGCCCGATTGTAATGAATGATACCTTAATCAAAAGCTCTGATCATCAGTATAAATACTTCTATAAAATATGTATTTATTTCAGCAAAAAAATTGTATACAAAAAATCAGCAAATCTGCAAGGGGTTAGCCTTTGCAAATTTACGAATTTCATTGTTAATTCGATACAACACGTACTAGTGGCACGATTGCGATGAATGATAACTTAATCAAAAGCTCTGATCATCAGTATAAATACTACTATAAAATATGTATTTATTTCAGAAAAAAAATTGTATACAAAAAATCAGCAAATCTGCATAGGGGTTAGCCTTTCCAAATTTACGAATTTCATTGTTAATTCGATACAACACGTAATAGTGGCCCGATTGTAATGAATGATACCTTAATCAAAAGCTCTGATCATCAGTATAAATACTATTATAAAATATGTATACATTTCAGCAAAAAAATTGTATACAAAAAATCAGCAAATCTGCAAGGGGTTAGCCTTTGCAAATTTACGAATTTCATTGTTAATTCTATACAACACGTACTAGTGGCACGATTGCGATGAATAATACCTTAATCAAAAGCTCTGATCATCAGTATAAATACTATTATAAAATATGTATTTATTTCAGCAAAAAAATTTTATATAAAAAATCAGCAAATCTGCATAGGGGTTAGCCTTTCCAAATTTACGGATTTCATTGTTTATTCGATACAACACGTACTAGTGGCCCGATTGCGATGAATGATACCTTAATCAAAAGCTCTGATCATCAGTATAAATACTACTATAAAATATGTATTTATTTCAACAAAAAAATTGTATATAAAAAATCAGCAAATCTGCATAGGGGTTAGCCTTTCCAAATTTACGGATTTCATTGTTTATTCGATACAACACGTACTAGTGGCCCGATTGCGATGAATGATACCTTAATCAAAAGCTCTGATCATCAGTATAAATACTACTATAAAATATGTATTTATTTCAACAAAAAAATTGTATATAAAAAATCAGCAAATCTGCATAGGGGTTAGCCTTTCCAAATTTACGAATTTCATTGTTAATTCGATACAACACGTAATAGTGGCCCGATTGTAATGAATGATACCTTAATCAAAAGCTCTGATCATCAGTATAAATACTATTATAAAATATGTATACATTTCAGCAAAAAAATTGTATACAAAAAATCAGCAAATCTGCAAGGGGTTAGCCTTTGCAAATTTACGAATTTCATTGTTAATTCGATACAACACGTAATAGTGGCCCGATTGTAATGAATGATACCTTAATCAAAAGCTCTGATCATCAGTATAAATACTATTATAAAATATGTATACATTTCAGCAAAAAAATTGTATACAAAAAATCAGCAAATCTGCAAGGGGTTAGCCTTTGCAAATTTACGAATTTCATTGTTAAGTCGATACAACACGTACTAGTGGCACGATTGCGATGAATAATACCTTAATCAAAAGCTCTGATCATCAGTATAAATACTACTATAAAATATGTATTTATTTCAGCAAAAAAATTTTATATAAAAAATCAGCAAATCTGCATAGGGGTTAGCCTTTCCAAATTTACGGATTTCATTGTTTATTCGATACAACACGTACTAGTGGCCCGATTGCGATGAATGATACCTTAATCAAAAGCTCTGATCATCAGTATAAATACTATTATAAAATATGTATTTATTTCAGCAAAAAAATTGTATATAAAAAATCAGCAAATCTGCAAGGGGTTAGCCTTTGCAAATTTACGAATTTCATTGATAATTCGATACAACACGTACTAGTGGCAAGATTGCGATGAATAATACCTTAATCAAAAGCTCTGATCATCAGTATAAATACTACTATAAAATATGTATTTATTTCAGCAAAAAAATTGTATATAAAAAATCAGCAAATCTGCATAGGGGTTAGCCTTTCCAAATTTACGAATTTCATTGTTAATTCGATACAACACGTAATAGTGGCCCGATTGTAATGAATGATACCTTAATCAAAAGCTCTGATCATCAGTATAAATACTATTATAAACTATGTATACATTTCAGCAAAAAAATTGTATACCAAAAATCAGCAAATCTGCAAGGGGTTAGCCTTTGCAAATTTACGAATTTCATTGTTAATTCGATACAACACGTAATAGTGGCCCGATTGTAATGAATGATACCTTAATCAAAAGCTCTGATCATCAGTATAAATACTATTATAAAATATGTATACATTTCAGCAAAAAAATTGTATACAAAAAATCAGCAAATCTGCATAGGGGTTAGCCTTTGCAAATTTACGAATTTCATTGTTAATTCGATACAACACGTACTAGTGGCACGATTGCGATGAATAATACCTTAATCAAAAGCTCTGATCATCAGTATAAATACTACTATAAAATATGTATTTATTTCAGCAAAAAAATTTTATATAAAAAATCAGCAAATCTGCATAGGGGTTAGCCTTTCCAAATTTACGGATTTCATTGTTTATTCGATACAACACGTACTAGTGGCCCGATTGCGATGAATGATACCTTAATCAAAAGCTCTGATCATCAGTATAAATACTATTATAAAATATGTATTTATTTCAGCAAAAAAATTGTATATAAAAAATCAGCAAATCTGCAAGGGGTTAGCCTTTGCAAATTTACGAATTTCATTGTTAATTCGATACAACACGTACTAGTGGCACGATTGCGATGAATAATACCTTAATCAAAAGCTCTGATCATCAGTATAAATACTACTATAAAATATGTATTTATTTCAGCAAAAAAATTGTATATAAAAAATCAGCAAATCTGCATAGGAGTTAGCCTTTCCAAATTTACGAATTTCATTGTTTATTCGATACAACACGTACTAGTGGCCCGATTGCGATGAATGATACCTTAATCAAAAGCTCTGATCACCAGTATAAATACAACTATAAAATATGTATTTATTTAAGCAAAAAAATTGTATACAAAAAATCAGCAAATCTGCATAGGGGTTAGCCTTTCCAAATTTACGAATTTCATTGTTAATTCGATACAACACGTAATAGTGGCCCGATTGTAATGAATGATACCTTAATCAAAAGCTCTGATCATCAGTATAAATACTATTATAAAATATGTATACATTTCAGCAAAAAAATTGTATACAAAAAATCAGCAAATCTGCAAGGGGTTAGCCTTTGCAAATTTACGAATTTCATTGTTAATTCGATACAACACGTACTAGTGGCACGATTGCGATGAATAATACCTTAATCAAAAGCTCTGATCATCAGTATAAATACTACTATAAAATATGTATTTATTTCAGCAAAAAAATTTTATATAAAAAATCAGCAAATCTGCATAGGGGTTAGCCTTTCCAAATTTACGAATTTCATTGTTAATTCGATACAACACGTACTAGTGGCACGATTGCGATGAATAATACCTTAATCAAAAGCTCTGATCATCAGTATAAATACTACTATAAAATATGTATTTATTTCAGCAAAAAAATTGTATATAAAAAATCAGCAAATTTGCATAGGGGTTAGCCTTTCCAAATTTACGAATTTCATTGTTAATTCGATACAACACGTAATAGTGGCCCGATTGTAATGAATGATACCTTAATCAAAAGCTGATCATCAGTATAAATACTACTATAAAATATGTATTTATTTCAGCAAAAAAATTGTATATAAAAAATCAGCAAATCTGCATAGGGGTTAGCCTTTCCAAATTTACGGATTTCATTGTTTATTCGATACAACACGTACTAGTGGCCCGATTGCGATGAATGATACCTTAATCAAAAGCTCTGATCATCAGTATAAATACTACTATAAAATATGTATTTATTTCAGCAAAAAAATTGTATATAAAAAATCAGCAAATCTGCATAGGGGTTAGCCTTTCCAAATTTACGAATTTCATTGTTTATTCGATACAACACGTACTAGTGGCCCGATTGCGATGAATGATACCTTAATCAAAAGCTCTGATCACCAGTATAAATACAACTATAAAATATGTATTTATTTAAGCAAAAAAATTGTATACAAAAAATCAGCAAATCTGCATAGGGGTTAGCCTTTCCAAATTTACGAATTTCATTGTTAATTCGATACAACACGTAATAGTGGCCCGATTGTAATGAATGATACCTTAATCAAAAGCTCTGATCATCAGTATAAATACTATTATAAAATATGTATACATTTCAGCAAAAAAATTGTATACAAAAAATCAGCAAATCTGCAAGGGGTTAGCTTTTGCAAATTTACGAATTTCATTGTTAATTCGATACAACACGTAATAGTGGCCCGATTGTAATGAATGATACCTTAATCAAAAGCTCTGATCATCAGTATAAATACTACTATAAAATATGTATTTATTTCAGCAAAAAAATTGTATACAAAAAATCAGCAAATCTGCAAGGGGTTAGCCTTTGCAAATTTACGAATTTCATTGTTAATTCGATACAACACGTACTAGTGGCACGATTGCGATGAATGATACCTTAATCAAAAGCTCTGATCATCAGTATAAATACTACTATAAAATATGTATTTATTTCAGCAAGAAAATTGTATACAAAAAATCAGCAAATCTGCATAGGGGTTAGCCTTTCCAAATTTACGGATTTCATTGTTTATTCGATACAACACGTACTAGTGGCCCGATTGCGATGAGTGATACCTTAATCAAAAGCTCTGATCATCAGTATAAATACTACTATAAAATATGTATTTATTTCAGCAAAAAAATTGTATACAAAAAATCAGCAAATCTGCATAGGGGTTAGCCTTTCCAAATTTACGGATTTCATTGTTTATTCGATACAACACGTACTAGTGGCCCGATTGCGATGAGTGAAACCTTAATCAAAAGCTCTGATCATCAGTATAAATACTACTATAAAATATGTATTTATTTCAGCAAAAAAATTGTATACAAAAAATCAGCAAATCTGCATAGGGGTTAGCCTTTCCAAATTTACGGATTTCATTGTTTATTCGATACAACACGTACTAGTGGCCCGATTGCGATGAGTGATACCTTAATCAAAAGCTCTGATCATCAGTATAAATACTATTATAAAATATGTATTTATTTCAGCAAAAAAATTGTATACAAAAAATCAGCAAATCTGCATAGGGGTTAGCCTTTCCAAATTTACGGATTTCATTGTTTATTCGATACAACACGTACTAGTGGCCCGATTGCGATGAATGATACCTTAATCAAAAGCTCTGATCACCAGTATAAATACAACTATAAAATATGTATTTATTTCAGCAAAAAAATTGAATACAAAAAATCAGCAAATCTGCATAGGGGTTAGCCTTTCCAAATTTACGGATTTCATTGTTTATTCGATGCAACACGTACTAGTGGCCCGATTGCGATGAGTGATACCTTAATCAAAAGCTCTGATCATCAGTATAAATACTACTATAAAATATGTATTTATTTCAGCAAAAAAATTGTATACAAAAAATCAGCAAATCTGCATAGGGGTTAGCCTTTCCAAATTTACGGATTTCATTGTTTATTCGATACAACACGTACTAGTGGCCCGATTGCGATGAGTGAAACCTTAATCAAAAGCTCTGATCATCAGTATAAATACTACTATAAAATATGTATTTATTTCAGCAAAAAAATTGTATACAAAAAATCAGCAAATCTGCATAGGGGTTAGCCTTTCCAAATTTACGGATTTCATTGTTTATTCGATGCAACACGTACTAGTGGCCCGATTGCGATGAGTGATACCTTAATCAAAAGCTCTGATCATCAGTATAAATAGTACTATAAAATATGTATTTATTTCAGCAAAAAAATTGTATACAAAAAATCAGCAAATCTGCATAGGGGTTAGCCTTTCCAAATTTACGGATTTCATTGTTTATTCGATACAACACGTACTAGTGGCCCGATTGCGATGAGTGATACCTTAATCAAAAGCTCTGATCATCAGTATAAATACTATTATAAAATATGTATTTATTTCAGCAAAAAAATTGTATACAAAAAATCAGCAAATCTGCATAGGGGTTAGCCTTTCCAAATTTACGGATTTCATTGTTTATTCGATACAACACGTACTAGTGGCCCGATTGCGATGAATGATACCTTAATCAAAAGCTCTGATCACCAGTATAAATACAACTATAAAATATGTATTTATTTCAGCAAAAAAATTGAATACAAAAAATCAGCAAATCTGCATAGGGGTTAGCCTTTCCAAATTTACGGATTTCATTGTTTATTCGATGCAACACGTACTAGTGGCCCGATTGCGATGAGTGATACCTTAAACAAAAGCTCTGATCATCAGTATAAATACTACTATAAAATATGTATTTATTTCAGCAAAAAAATTGTATACAAAAAATCAGCAAATCTGCATAGGGGTTAGCCTTTCCAAATTTACGGATTTCATTGTTTATTCGATACAACACGTACTAGTGGCCCGATTGCGATGAGTGAAACCTTAATCAAAAGCTCTGATCATCAGTATAAATACTACTATAAAATATGTATTTATTTCAGCAAAAAAATTGTATACAAAAAATCAGCAAATCTGCATAGGGGTTAGCCTTTCCAAATTTACGGATTTCATTGTTTATTCGATACAACACGTACTAGTGGCCCGATTGCGATGAGTGAAACCTTAATCAAAAGCTCTGATCATCAGTATAAATACTACTATAAAATATGTATTTATTTCAGCAAAAAAATTGTATACAAAAAATCAGCAAATCTGCATAGGGGTTAGCCTTTCCAAATTTACGGATTTCATTGTTTATTCGATACAACACGTACTAGTGGCCCGATTGCGATGAGTGATACCTTAATCAAAAGCTCTGATCATCAGTATAAATACTATTATAAAATATGTATTTATTTCAGCAAAAAAATTGTATACAAAAAATCAGCAAATCTGCATAGGGGTTAGCCTTTCCAAATTTACGGATTTCATTGTTTATTCGATACAACACGTACTAGTGGCCCGATTGCGATGAATGATACCTTAATCAAAAGCTCTGATCACCAGTATAAATACAACTATAAAATATGTATTTATTTCAGCAAAAAAATTGAATACAAAAAATCAGCAAATCTGCATAGGGGTTAGCCTTTCCAAATTTACGGATTTCATTGTTTATTCGATGCAACACGTACTAGTGGCCCGATTGCGATGAGTGATACCTTAATCAAAAGCTCTGATCATCAGTATAAATACTACTATAAAATATGTATTTATTTCAGCAAAAAAATTGTATACAAAAAATCAGCAAATCTGCATAGGGGTTAGCCTTTCCAAATTTACGGATTTCATTGTTTATTCGATACAACACGTACTAGTGGCCCGATTGCGATGAATGATACCTTAATCAAAAGCTCTGATCATCAGTATAAATACTACTATAAAATATGTATTTATTTCAGCAAAAAAATTGAATACAAAAAATCAGCAAATCTGCATAGGGGTTAGCCTTTCCAAATTTACGGATTTCATTGTTTATTCGATGCAACACGTACTAGTGGCCCGATTGCGATGAGTGATACCTTAAACAAAAGCTCTGATCATCAGTATAAATACTACTATAAAATATGTATTTATTTCAGCAAAAAAATTGTATACAAAAAATCAGCAAATCTGCATAGGGGTTAGCCTTTCCAAATTTACGGATTTCATTGTTTATTCGATACAACACGTACTAGTGGCCCGATTGCGATGAGTGAAACCTTAATCAAAAGCTCTGATCATCAGTATAAATACTACTATAAAATATGTATTTATTTCAGCAAAAAAATTGTAACAAAAAATCAGCAAATCTGCATAGGGGTTAGCCTTTCCAAATTTACGGATTTCATTGTTTATTCGATACAACACGTACTAGTGGCCCGATTGCGATGAGTGAAACCTTAATCAAAAGCTCTGATCATCAGTATAAATACTACTATAAAATATGTATTTATTTCAGCAAAAAAATTGTATACAAAAAATCAGCAAATCTGCATAGGGGTTAGCCTTTCCAAATTTACGGATTTCATTGTTTATTCGATACAACACGTACTAGTGGCCCGATTGCGATGAGTGAAACCTTAATCAAAAGCTCTGATCATCAGTATAAATACTACTATTAAATATGTATTTATTTCAGCAAAAAAATTGTATACAAAAAATCAGCAAATCTGCATAGGGGTTAGCCTTTCCAAATTTACGGATTTCATTGTTTATTCGATACAACACGTACTAGTGGCCCGATTGCGATGAGTGAAACCTTAATCAAAAGCTCTAATCATCAGTATAAATACTACTATAAAATATGTATTTATTTCAGCAAAAAAATTGTATACAAAAAATCAGCAAATCTGCATAGGGGTTAGCCTTTCCAAATTTACGGATTTCATTGTTTATTCGATACAACACGTACTAGTGGCCCGATTGCGATGAATGATACCTTAATCAAAAGCTCTGATCATCAGTATAAATACTACTATAAAATATGTATTTATTTCAGCAAAAAAATTGAATACAAAAAATCAGCAAATCTGCATAGGGGTTAGCCTTTCCAAATTTACGGATTTCATTGTTTATTCGATACAACACGTACTAGTGGCCCGATTGCGATGAATGATACCTTAATCAAAAGCTCTAATCATCAGTATAAATACTACTATAAAATATGTATTTATTTCAGCAAAAAAATTGTATACAAAAAATCAGCAAATCTGCATAGGGGTTAGCCTTTCCAAATTTACGGATTTCATTGTTTATTCGATACAACACGTACTAGTGGCCCGATTGCGATGAATGATACCTTAATCAAAAGCTCTGATCATCAGTATAAATACTACTATAAAATATGTATTTATTTCAGCAAAAAAATTGAATACAAAAAATCAGCAAATCTGCATAGGGGTTAGCCTTTCCAAATTTACGGATTTCATTGTTTATTCGATGCAACACGTACTAGTGGCCCGATTGCGATGAGTGATACCTTAAACAAAAGCTCTGATCATCAGTATAAATACTACTATAAAATATGTATTTATTTCAGCAAAAAAATTGTATACAAAAAATCAGCAAATCTGCATAGGGGTTAGCCTTTCCAAATTTACGGATTTCATTGTTTATTCGATACAACACGTACTAGTGGCCCGATTGCGATGAGTGAAACCTTAATCAAAAGCTCTGATCATCAGTATAAATACTACTATAAAATATGTATTTATTTCAGCAAAAAAATTGTATACAAAAAATCAGCAAATCTGCATAGGGGTTAGCCTTTCCAAATTTACGGATTTCATTGTTTATTCGATACAACACGTACTAGTGGCCCGATTGCGATGAGTGAAACCTTAATCAAAAGCTCTGATCATCAGTATAAATACTACTATAAAATATGTATTTATTTCAGCAAAAAAATTGTATACAAAAAATCAGCAAATCTGCATAGGGGTTAGCCTTTCCAAATTTACGGATTTCATTGTTTATTCGATACAACACGTACTAGTGGCCCGATTGCGATGAGTGAAACCTTAATCAAAAGCTCTGATCATCAGTATAAATACTACTATAAAATATGTATTTATTTCAGCAAAAAAATTGTATACAAAAAATCAGCAAATCTGCATAGGGGTTAGCCTTTCCAAATTTACGGATTTCATTGTTTATTCGATACAACACGTACTAGTGGCCCGATTGCGATGAATGATACCTTAATCAAAAGCTCTGATCATCAGTATAAATACTACTATAAAATATGTATTTATTTCAGCAAAAAAATTGTATACAAAAAATCAGCAAATCTGCATAGGGGTTAGCCTTTCCAAATTTACGGATTTCATTGTTTATTCGATACAACACGTACTAGTGGCCCGATTGCGATGAGTGAAACCTTAATCAAAAGCTCTGATCATCAGTATAAATACTACTATAAAATATGTATTTATTTCAGCAAAAAAATTGTATACAAAAAATCAGCAAATCTGCATAGGGGTTAGCCTTTCCAAATTTACGGATTTCATTGTTTATTCGATACAACACGTACTAGTGGCCCGATTGCGATGAATGATACCTTAATCAAAAGCTCTGATCATCAGTATAAATACTACTATAAAATATGTATTTATTTCAGCAAAAAAATTGTATACAAAAAATCAGCAAATCTGCATAGGGGTTAGCCTTTCCAAATTTACGGATTTCATTGTTTATTCGATACAACACGTACTAGTGGCCCGATTGCGATGAGTGAAACCTTAATCAAAAGCTCTGATCATCAGTATAAATACTACTATAAAATATGTATTTATTTCAGCAAAAAAATTGTATACAAAAAATCAGCAAATCTGCATAGGGGTTAGCCTTTCCAAATTTACGGATTTCATTGTTTATTCGATACAACACGTACTAGTGGCCCGATTGCGATGAGTGAAACCTTAATCAAAAGCTCTGATCATCAGTATAAATACTACTATAAAATATGTATTTATTTCAGCAAAAAAATTGTATACAAAAAATCAGCAAATCTGCATAGGGGTTAGCCTTTCCAAATTTACGGATTTCATTGTTTATTCGATACAACACGTACTAGTGGCCCGATTGCGATGAGTGAAACCTTAATCAAAAGCTCTGATCATCAGTATAAATACTACTATAAAATATGTATTTATTTCAGCAAAAAAATTGTATACAAAAAATCAGCAAATCTGCATAGGGGTTAGCCTTTCCAAATTTACGGATTTCATTGTTTATTCGATACAACACGTACTAGTGGCCCGATTGCGATGAGTGAAACCTTAATCAAAAGCTCTGATCATCAGTATAAATACTACTATAAAATATGTATTTATTTCAGCAAAAAAATTGTATACAAAAAATCAGCAAATCTGCATAGGGGTTAGCCTTTCCAAATTTACGGATTTCATTGTTTATTCGATACAACACGTACTAGTGGCCCGATTGCGATGAGTGAAACCTTAATCAAAAGCTCTGATCATCAGTATAAATACTACTATAAAATATGTATTTATTTCAGCAAAAAAATTGAATACAAAAAATCAGCAAATCTGCATAGGGGTTAGCCTTTCCAAATTTACGGATTTCATTGTTTATTCGATGCAACACGTACTAGTGGCCCGATTGCGATGAGTGATACCTTAAACAAAAGCTCTGATCATCAGTATAAATACTACTATAAAATATGTATTTATTTCAGCAAAAAAATTGTATACAAAAAATCAGCAAATCTGCATAGGGGTTAGCCTTTCCAAATTTACGGATTTCATTGTTTATTCGATACAACACGTACTAGTGGCCCGATTGCGATGAGTGAAACCTTAATCAAAAGCTCTGATCATCAGTATAAATACAACTATAAAATATGTATTTATTTCAGCAAAAAAATTGTATACAAAAAATCAGCAAATCTGCATAGGGGTTAGCCTTTCCAAATTTACGGATTTCATTGTTTATTCGATGCAACACGTACTAGTGGCCCGATTGCGATGAGTGATACCTTAAACAAAAGCTCTGATCATCAGTATAAATACTACTATAAAATATGTATTTATTTCAGCAAAAAAATTCAATACAAAAAATCAGCAAATCTGCATAGGGGTTAGCCTTTCCAAATTTACGGATTTCATTGTTTATTCGATGCAACACGTACTAGTGGCCCGATTGCGATGAGTGATACCTTAAACAAAAGCTCTGATCATCAGTATAAATACTACTATAAAATATGTATTTATTTCAGCAAAAAAATTGTATACAAAAAATCAGCAAATCTGCATAGGGGTTAGCCTTTCCAAATTTACGGATTTCATTGTTTATTCGATACAACACGTACTAGTGGCCCGATTGCGATGAGTGAAACCTTAATCAAAAGCTCTGATCATCAGTATAAATACTACTATAAAATATGTATTTATTTCAGCAAAAAAATTGAATACAAAAAATCAGCAAATCTGCATAGGGGTTAGCCTTTCCAAATTTACGGATTTCATTGTTTATTCGATGCAACACGTACTAGTGGCCCGATTGCGATGAGTGATACCTTAAACAAAAGCTCTGATCATCAGTATAAATACTACTATAAAATATGTATTTATTTCAGCAAAAAAATTGTATACAAAAAATCAGCAAATCTGCATAGGGGTTAGCCTTTCCAAATTTACGGATTTCATTGTTTATTCGATACAACACGTACTAGTGGCCCGATTGCGATGAATGATACCTTAATCAAAAGCTCTGATCATCAGTATAAATACTACTATAAAATATGTATTTATTTCAGCAAAAAAATTGAATACAAAAAATCAGCAAATCTGCATAGGGGTTAGCCTTTCCAAATTTACGGATTTCATTGTTTATTCGATGCAACACGTACTAGTGGCCCGATTGCGATGAGTGATACCTTAAACAAAAGCTCTGATCATCAGTATAAATACTACTATAAAATATGTATTTATTTCAGCAAAAAAATTGTATACAAAAAATCAGCAAATCTGCATAGGGGTTAGCCTTTCCAAATTTACGGATTTCATTGTTTATTCGATACAACACGTACTAGTGGCCCGATTGCGATGAGTGAAACCTTAATCAAAAGCTCTGATCATCAGTATAAATACTACTATAAAATATGTATTTATTTCAGCAAAAAAATTGTATACAAAAAATCAGCAAATCTGCATAGGGGTTAGCCTTTCCAAATTTACGGATTTCATTGTTTATTCGATACAACACGTACTAGTGGCCCGATTGCGATGAGTGAAACCTTAATCAAAAGCTCTGATCATCAGTATAAATACTACTATAAAATATGTATTTATTTCAGCAAAAAAATTTTATACAAAAAATCAGCAAATCTGCATAGGGGTTAGCCTTTCCAAATTTACGGATTTCATTGTTTATTCGATGCAACACGTACTAGTGGCCCGATTGCGATGAGTGATACCTTAAACAAAAGCTCTGATCATCAGTATAAATACTACTATAAAATATGTATTTATTTCAGCAAAAAAATTGAATACAAAAAATCAGCAAATCTGCATAGGGGTTAGCCTTTCCAAATTTACGGATTTCATTGTTTATTCGATGCAACACGTACTAGTGGCCCGATTGCGATGAGTGATACCTTAAACAAAAGCTCTGATCATCAGTATAAATACTACTATAAAATATGTATTTATTTCAGCAAAAAAATTGTATACAAAAAATCAGCAAATCTGCATAGGGGTTACCCTTTCCAAATTTACGGATTTCATTGTTTATTCGATACAACACGTACTAGTGGCCCGATTGCGATGAGTGAAACCTTAATCAAAAGCTCTGATCATCAGTATAAATACTACTATAAAATATGTATTTATTTCAGCAAAAAAATTGTATACAAAAAATCAGCAAATCTGCATAGGGGTTAGCCTTTCCAAATTTACGGATTTCATTGTTTATTCGATACAACACGTACTAGTGGCCCGATTGCGATGAGTGAAACCTTAATCAAAAGCTCTGATCATCAGTATAAATACTACTATAAAATATGTATTTATTTCAGCAAAAAAATTGTATACAAAAAATCAGCAAATCTGCATAGGGGTTAGCCTTTCCAAATTTACGGATTTCATTGTTTATTCGATGCAACACGTACTAGTGGCCCGATTGCGATGAGTGATACCTTAAACAAAAGCTCTGATCATCAGTATAAATACTACTATAAAATATGTATTTATTTCAGCAAAAAAATTGAATACAAAAAATCAGCAAATCTGCATAGGGGTTAGCCTTTCCAAATTTACGGATTTCATTGTTTATTCGATGCAACACGTACTAGTGGCCCGATTGCGATGAGTGATACCTTAAACAAAAGCTCTGATCATCAGTATAAATACTACTATAAAATATGTATTTATTTCAGCAAAAAAATTGTATACAAAAAATCAGCAAATCTGCATAGGGGTTAGCCTTTCCAAATTTACGGATTTCATTGTTTATTCGATACAACACGTACTAGTGGCCCGATTGCGATGAGTGAAACCTTAATCAAAAGCTCTGATCATCAGTATAAATACTACTATAAAATATGTATTTATTTCAGCAAAAAAATTGTATACAAAAAATCAGCAAATCTGCATAGGGGTTAGCCTTTCCAAATTTACGGATTTCATTGTTTATTCGATGCAACACGTACTAGTGGCCCGATTGCGATGAGTGATACCTTAAACAAAAGCTCTGATCATCAGTATAAATACTACTATAAAATATGTATTTATTTCAGCAAAAAAATTGAATACAAAAAATCAGCAAATCTGCATAGGGGTTAGCCTTTCCAAATTTACGGATTTCATTGTTTATTCGATGCAACACGTACTAGTGGCCCGATTGCGATGAGTGATACCTTAAACAAAAGCTCTGATCATCAGTATAAATACTACTATAAAATATGTATTTATTTCAGCAAAAAAATTGTATACAAAAAATCAGCAAATCTGCATAGGGGTTACCCTTTCCAAATTTACGGATTTCATTGTTTATTCGATACAACACGTACTAGTGGCCCGATTGCGATGAGTGAAACCTTAATCAAAAGCTCTGATCATCAGTATAAATACTACTATAAAATATGTATTTATTTCAGCAAAAAAATTGTATACAAAAAATCAGCAAATCTGCATAGGGGTTAGCCTTTCCAAATTTACGGATTTCATTGTTTATTCGATACAACACGTACTAGTGGCCCGATTGCGATGAGTGAAACCTTAATCAAAAGCTCTGATCATCAGTATAAATACTACTATAAAATATGTATTTATTTCAGCAAAAAAATTGTATACAAAAAATCAGCAAATCTGCATAGGGGTTAGCCTTTCCAAATTTACGGATTTCATTGTTTATTCGATGCAACACGTACTAGTGGCCCGATTGCGATGAGTGATACCTTAAACAAAAGCTCTGATCATCAGTATAAATACTACTATAAAATATGTATTTATTTCAGCAAAAAAATTGAATACAAAAAATCAGCAAATCTGCATAGGGGTTAGCCTTTCCAAATTTACGGATTTCATTGTTTATTCGATGCAACACGTACTAGTGGCCCGATTGCGATGAGTGATACCTTAAACAAAAGCTCTGATCATCAGTATAAATACTACTATAAAATATGTATTTATTTCAGCAAAAAAATTGTATACAAAAAATCAGCAAATCTGCATAGGGGTTAGCCTTTCCAAATTTACGGATTTCATTGTTTATTCGATACAACACGTACTAGTGGCCCGATTGCGATGAGTGAAACCTTAATCAAAAGCTCTGATCATCAGTATAAATACTACTATAAAATATGTATTTATTTCAGCAAAAAAATTGAATACAAAAAATCAGCAAATCTGCATAGGGGTTAGCCTTTCCAAATTTACGGATTTCATTGTTTATTCGATGCAACACGTACTAGTGGCCCGATTGCGATGAGTGATACCTTAAACAAAAGCTCTGATCATCAGTATAAATACTACTATAAAATATGTATTTATTTCAGCAAAAAAATTGTATACAAAAAATCAGCAAATCTGCATAGGGGTTAGCCTTTCCAAATTTACGGATTTCATTGTTTATTCGATACAACACGTACTAGTGGCCCGATTGCGATGAATGATACCTTAATCAAAAGCTCTGATCATCAGTATAAATACTACTATAAAATATGTATTTATTTCAGCAAAAAAATTGAATACAAAAAATCAGCAAATCTGCATAGGGGTTAGCCTTTCCAAATTTACGGATTTCATTGTTTATTCGATGCAACACGTACTAGTGGCCCGATTGCGATGAGTGATACCTTAAACAAAAGCTCTGATCATCAGTATAAATACTACTATAAAATATGTATTTATTTCAGCAAAAAAATTGTATACAAAAAATCAGCAAATCTGCATAGGGGTTAGCCTTTCCAAATTTACGGATTTCATTGTTTATTCGATACAACACGTACTAGTGGCCCGATTGCGATGAGTGAAACCTTAATCAAAAGCTCTGATCATCAGTATAAATACTACTATAAAATATGTATTTATTTCAGCAAAAAAATTGTATACAAAAAATCAGCAAATCTGCATAGGGGTTAGCCTTTCCAAATTTACGGATTTCATTGTTTATTCGATACAACACGTACTAGTGGCCCGATTGCGATGAGTGAAACCTTAATCAAAAGCTCTGATCATCAGTATAAATACTACTATAAAATATGTATTTATTTCAGCAAAAAAATTGTATACAAAAAATCAGCAAATCTGCATAGGGGTTAGCCTTTCCAAATTTACGGATTTCATTGTTTATTCGATACAACACGTACTAGTGGCCCGATTGCGATGAGTGAAACCTTAATCAAAAGCTCTGATCATCAGTATAAATACTACTATAAAATATGTATTTATTTCAGCAAAAAAATTGTATACAAAAAATCAGCAAATCTGCATAGGGGTTAGCCTTTCCAAATTTACGGATTTCATTGTTTATTCGATACAACACGTACTAGTGGCCCGATTGCGATGAATGATACCTTAATCAAAAGCTCTGATCATCAGTATAAATACTACTATAAAATATGTATTTATTTCAGCAAAAAAATTGAATACAAAAAATCAGCAAATCTGCATAGGGGTTAGCCTTTCCAAATTTACGGATTTCATTGTTTATTCGATGCAACACGTACTAGTGGCCCGATTGCGATGAGTGATACCTTAAACAAAAGCTCTGATCATCAGTATAAATACTACTATAAAATATGTATTTATTTCAGCAAAAAAATTGTATACAAAAAATCAGCAAATCTGCATAGGGGTTAGCCTTTCCAAATTTACGGATTTCATTGTTTATTCGATACAACACGTACTAGTGGCCCGATTGCGATGAGTGAAACCTTAATCAAAAGCTCTGATCATCAGTATAAATACTACTATAAAATATGTATTTATTTCAGCAAAAAAATTGTATACAAAAAATCAGCAAATCTGCATAGGGGTTAGCCTTTCCAAATTTACGGATTTCATTGTTTATTCGATGCAACACGTACTAGTGGCCCGATTGCGATGAGTGATACCTTAAACAAAAGCTCTGATCATCAGTATAAATACTACTATAAAATATGTATTTATTTCAGCAAAAAAATTGTATACAAAAAATCAGCAAATCTGCATAGGGGTTAGCCTTTCCAAATTTACGGATTTCATTGTTTATTCGATACAACACGTACTAGTGGCCCGATTGCGATGAGTGAAACCTTAATCAAAAGCTCTGATCATCAGTATAAATACTACTATAAAATATGTATTTATTTCAGCAAAAAAATTGTATACAAAAAATCAGCAAATCTGCATAGGGGTTAGCCTTTCCAAATTTACGGATTTCATTGTTTATTCGATACAACACGTACTAGTGGCCCGATTGCGATGAATGATACCTTAATCAAAAGCTCTGATCATCAGTATAAATACTACTATAAAATATGTATTTATTTCAGCAAAAAAATTGAATACAAAAAATCAGCAAATCTGCATAGGGGTTAGCCTTTCCAAATTTACGGATTTCATTGTTTATTCGATGCAACACGTACTAGTGGCCCGATTGCGATGAGTGATACCTTAAACAAAAGCTCTGATCATCAGTATAAATACTACTATAAAATATGTATTTATTTCAGCAAAAAAATTGTATACAAAAAATCAGCAAATCTGCATAGGGGTTAGCCTTTCCAAATTTACGGATTTCATTGTTTATTCGATACAACACGTACTAGTGGCCCGATTGCGATGAGTGAAACCTTAATCAAAAGCTCTGATCATCAGTATAAATACTACTATAAAATATGTATTTATTTCAGCAAAAAAATTGTATACAAAAAATCAGCAAATCTGCATAGGGGTTAGCCTTTCCAAATTTACGGATTTCATTGTTTATTCGATACAACACGTACTAGTGGCCCGATTGCGATGAATGATACCTTAATCAAAAGCTCTGATCATCAGTATAAATACTACTATAAAATATGTATTTATTTCAGCAAAAAAATTGAATACAAAAAATCAGCAAATCTGCATAGGGGTTAGCCTTTCCAAATTTACGGATTTCATTGTTTATTCGATGCAACACGTACTAGTGGCCCGATTGCGATGAGTGATACCTTAAACAAAAGCTCTGATCATCAGTATAAATACTACTATAAAATATGTATTTATTTCAGCAAAAAAATTGTATACAAAAAATCAGCAAATCTGCATAGGGGTTAGCCTTTCCAAATTTACGGATTTCATTGTTTATTCGATACAACACGTACTAGTGGCCCGATTGCGATGAGTGAAACCTTAATCAAAAGCTCTGATCATCAGTATAAATACTACTATAAAATATGTATTTATTTCAGCAAAAAAATTGTATACAAAAAATCAGCAAATCTGCATAGGGGTTAGCCTTTCCAAATTTACGGATTTCATTGTTTATTCGATACAACACGTACTAGTGGCCCGATTGCGATGAATGATACCTTAATCAAAAGCTCTGATCATCAGTATAAATACTACTATAAAATATGTATTTATTTCAGCAAAAAAATTGAATACAAAAAATCAGCAAATCTGCATAGGGGTTAGCCTTTCCAAATTTACGGATTTCATTGTTTATTCGATGCAACACGTACTAGTGGCCCGATTGCGATGAGTGATACCTTAAACAAAAGCTCTGATCATCAGTATAAATACTACTATAAAATATGTATTTATTTCAGCAAAAAAATTGTATACAAAAAATCAGCAAATCTGCATAGGGGTTAGCCTTTCCAAATTTACGGATTTCATTGTTTATTCGATACAACACGTACTAGTGGCCCGATTGCGATGAATGATACCTTAATCAAAAGCTCTGATCATCAGTATAAATACTACTATAAAATATGTATTTATTTCAGCAAAAAAATTGTATACAAAAAATCAGCAAATCTGCATAGGGGTTAGCCTTTCCAAATTTACGGATTTCATTGTTTATTCGATACAACACGTACTAGTGGCCCGATTGCGATGAATGATACCTTAATCAAAAGCTCTGATCATCAGTATAAATACTACTATAAAATATGTATTTATTTCAGCAAAAAAATTGTATACAAAAAATCAGCAAATCTGCATAGGGGTTAGCCTTTCCAAATTTACGGATTTCATTGTTTATTCGATACAACACGTACTAGTGGCCCGATTGCGATGAATGATACCTTAATCAAAAGCTCTGATCATCAGTATAAATACTACTATAAAATATGTATTTATTTCAGCAAAAAAATTGAATACAAAAAATCAGCAAATCTGCATAGGGGTTAGCCTTTCCAAATTTACGGATTTCATTGTTTATTCGATGCAACACGTACTAGTGGCCCGATTGCGATGAGTGATACCTTAAACAAAAGCTCTGATCATCAGTATAAATACTACTATAAAATATGTATTTATTTCAGCAAAAAAATTGTATACAAAAAATCAGCAAATCTGCATAGGGGTTAGCCTTTCCAAATTTACGGATTTCATTGTTTATTCGATACAACACGTACTAGTGGCCCGATTGCGATGAGTGAAACCTTAATCAAAAGCTCTGATCATCAGTATAAATACTACTATAAAATATGTATTTATTTCAGCAAAAAAATTGTATACAAAAAATCAGCAAATCTGCATAGGGGTTAGCCTTTCCAAATTTACAGATTTCATTGTTTATTCGATGCAACACGTACTAGTGGCCCGATTGCGATGAGTGATACCTTAAACAAAAGCTCTGATCATCAGTATAAATACTACTATAAAATATGTATTTATTTCAGCAAAAAAATTGTATACAAAAAATCAGCAAATCTGCATAGGGGTTAGCCTTTCCAAATTTACGGATTTCATTGTTTATTCGATACAACACGTACTAGTGGCCCGATTGCGATGAGTGAAACCTTAATCAAAAGCTCTGATCATCAGTATAAATACTACTATAAAATATGTATTTATTTCAGCAAAAAAATTGTATACAAAAAATCAGCAAATCTGCATAGGGGTTAGCCTTTCCAAATTTACGGATTTCATTGTTTATTCGATACAACACGTACTAGTGGCCCGATTGCGATGAATGATACCTTAATCAAAAGCTCTGATCATCAGTATAAATACTACTATAAAATATGTATTTATTTCAGCAAAAAAATTGAATACAAAAAATCAGCAAATCTGCATAGGGGTTAGCCTTTCCAAATTTACGGATTTCATTGTTTATTCGATGCAACACGTACTAGTGGCCCGATTGCGATGAGTGATACCTTAAACAAAAGCTCTGATCATCAGTATAAATACTACTATAAAATATGTATTTATTTCAGCAAAAAAATTGTATACAAAAAATCAGCAAATCTGCATAGGGGTTAGCCTTTCCAAATTTACGGATTTCATTGTTTATTCGATGCAACACGTACTAGTGGCCCGATTGCGATGAGTGATACCTTAAACAAAAGCTCTGATCATCAGTATAAATACTACTATAAAATATGTATTTATTTCAGCAAAAAAATTGTATACAAAAAATCAGCAAATCTGCATAGGGGTTAGCCTTTCCAAATTTACGGATTTCATTGTTTATTCGATACAACACGTACTAGTGGCCCGATTGCGATGAGTGAAACCTTAATCAAAAGCTCTGATCATCAGTATAAATACTACTATAAAATATGTATTTATTTCAGCAAAAAAATTGTATACAAAAAATCAGCAAATCTGCATAGGGGTTAGCCTTTCCAAATTTACGGATTTCATTGTTTATTCGATACAACACGTACTAGTGGCCCGATTGCGATGAATGATACCTTAATCAAAAGCTCTGATCATCAGTATAAATACTACTATAAAATATGTATTTATTTCAGCAAAAAAATTGAATACAAAAAATCAGCAAATCTGCATAGGGGTTAGCCTTTCCAAATTTACGGATTTCATTGTTTATTCGATGCAACACGTACTAGTGGCCCGATTGCGATGAGTGATACCTTAAACAAAAGCTCTGATCATCAGTATAAATACTACTATAAAATATGTATTTATTTCAGCAAAAAAATTGTATACAAAAAATCAGCAAATCTGCATAGGGGTTAGCCTTTCCAAATTTACGGATTTCATTGTTTATTCGATACAACACGTACTAGTGGCCCGATTGCGATGAGTGAAACCTTAATCAAAAGCTCTGATCATCAGTATAAATACTACTATAAAATATGTATTTATTTCAGCAAAAAAATTGTATACAAAAAATCAGCAAATCTGCATAGGGGTTAGCCTTTCCAAATTTACGGATTTCATTGTTTATTCGATACAACACGTACTAGTGGCCCGATTGCGATGAATGATACCTTAATCAAAAGCTCTGATCATCAGTATAAATACTACTATAAAATATGTATTTATTTCAGCAAAAAAATTGAATACAAAAAATCAGCAAATCTGCATAGGGGTTAGCCTTTCCAAATTTACGGATTTCATTGTTTATTCGATGCAACACGTACTAGTGGCCCGATTGCGATGAGTGATACCTTAAACAAAAGCTCTGATCATCAGTATAAATACTACTATAAAATATGTATTTATTTCAGCAAAAAAATTGTATACAAAAAATCAGCAAATCTGCATAGGGGTTAGCCTTTCCAAATTTACGGATTTCATTGTTTATTCGATACAACACGTACTAGTGGCCCGATTGCGATGAGTGAAACCTTAATCAAAAGCTCTGATCATCAGTATAAATACTACTATAAAATATGTATTTATTTCAGCAAAAAAATTGTATACAAAAAATCAGCAAATCTGCATAGGGGTTAGCCTTTCCAAATTTACGGATTTCATTGTTTATTCGATGCAACACGTACTAGTGGCCCGATTGCGATGAGTGATACCTTAAACAAAAGCTCTGATCATCAGTATAAATACTACTATAAAATATGTATTTATTTCAGCAAAAAAATTGTATACAAAAAATCAGCAAATCTGCATAGGGGTTAGCCTTTCCAAATTTACGGATTTCATTGTTTATTCGATACAACACGTACTAGTGGCCCGATTGCGATGAGTGAAACCTTAATCAAAAGCTCTGATCATCAGTATAAATACTACTATAAAATATGTATTTATTTCAGCAAAAAAATTGTATACAAAAAATCAGCAAATCTGCATAGGGGTTAGCCTTTCCAAATTTACGGATTTCATTGTTTATTCGATACAACACGTACTAGTGGCCCGATTGCGATGAATGATACCTTAATCAAAAGCTCTGATCATCAGTATAAATACTACTATAAAATATGTATTTATTTCAGCAAAAAAATTGAATACAAAAAATCAGCAAATCTGCATAGGGGTTAGCCTTTCCAAATTTACGGATTTCATTGTTTATTCGATGCAACACGTACTAGTGGCCCGATTGCGATGAGTGATACCTTAAACAAAAGCTCTGATCATCAGTATAAATACTACTATAAAATATGTATTTATTTCAGCAAAAAAATTGTATACAAAAAATCAGCAAATCTGCATAGGGGTTAGCCTTTCCAAATTTACGGATTTCATTGTTTATTCGATACAACACGTACTAGTGGCCCGATTGCGATGAATGATACCTTAATCAAAAGCTCTGATCATCAGTATAAATACTACTATAAAATATGTATTTATTTCAGCAAAAAAATTGTATACAAAAAATCAGCAAATCTGCATAGGGGTTAGCCTTTCCAAATTTACGGATTTTATTGTTTATTCGATACAACACGTACTAGTGGCCCGATTGCGATGAATGATACCTTAATCAAAAGCTCTGATCATCAGTATAAATACTACTATAAAATATGTATTTATTTCAGCAAAAAAATTGTATACAAAAAATCAGCAAATCTGCATAGGGGTTAGCCTTTCCAAATTTACGGATTTCATTGTTTATTCGATACAACACGTACTAGTGGCCCGATTGCGATGAATGATACCTTAATCAAAAGCTCTGATCATCAGTATAAATACTACTATAAAATATGTATTTATTTCAGCAAAAAAATTGAATACAAAAAATCAGCAAATCTGCATAGGGGTTAGCCTTTCCAAATTTACGGATTTCATTGTTTATTCGATGCAACACGTACTAGTGGCCCGATTGCGATGAGTGATACCTTAAACAAAAGCTCTGATCATCAGTATAAATACTACTATAAAATATGTATTTATTTCAGCAAAAAAATTGTATACAAAAAATCAGCAAATCTGCATAGGGGTTAGCCTTTCCAAATTTACGGATTTCATTGTTTATTCGATACAACACGTACTAGTGGCCCGATTGCGATGAGTGAAACCTTAATCAAAAGCTCTGATCATCAGTATAAATACTACTATAAAATATGTATTTATTTCAGCAAAAAAATTGTATACAAAAAATCAGCAAATCTGCATAGGGGTTAGCCTTTCCAAATTTACGGATTTCATTGTTTATTCGATGCAACACGTACTAGTGGCCCGATTGCGATGAGTGATACCTTAAACAAAAGCTCTGATCATCAGTATAAATACTACTATAAAATATGTATTTATTTCAGCAAAAAAATTGTATACAAAAAATCAGCAAATCTGCATAGGGGTTAGCCTTTCCAAATTTACGGATTTCATTGTTTATTCGATACAACACGTACTAGTGGCCCGATTGCGATGAGTGAAACCTTAATCAAAAGCTCTGATCATCAGTATAAATACTACTATAAAATATGTATTTATTTCAGCAAAAAAATTGTATACAAAAAATCAGCAAATCTGCATAGGGGTTAGCCTTTCCAAATTTACGGATTTCATTGTTTATTCGATACAACACGTACTAGTGGCCCGATTGCGATGAATGATACCTTAATCAAAAGCTCTGATCATCAGTATAAATACTACTATAAAATATGTATTTATTTCAGCAAAAAAATTGAATACAAAAAATCAGCAAATCTGCATAGGGGTTAGCCTTTCCAAATTTACGGATTTCATTGTTTATTCGATGCAACACGTACTAGTGGCCCGATTGCGATGAGTGATACCTTAAACAAAAGCTCTGATCATCAGTATAAATACTACTATAAAATATGTATTTATTTCAGCAAAAAAATTGTATACAAAAAATCAGCAAATCTGCATAGGGGTTAGCCTTTCCAAATTTACGGATTTCATTGTTTATTCGATACAACACGTACTAGTGGCCCGATTGCGATGAGTGAAACCTTAATCAAAAGCTCTGATCATCAGTATAAATACTACTATAAAATATGTATTTATTTCAGCAAAAAAATTGTATACAAAAAATCAGCAAATCTGCATAGGGGTTAGCCTTTCCAAATTTACGGATTTCATTGTTTATTCGATACAACACGTACTAGTGGCCCGATTGCGATGAGTGAAACCTTAATCAAAAGCTCTGATCATCAGTATAAATACTACTATAAAATATGTATTTATTTCAGCAAAAAAATTGTATACAAAAAATCAGCAAATCTGCATAGGGGTTAGCCTTTCCAAATTTACGGATTTCATTGTTTATTCGATACAACACGTACTAGTGGCCCGATTGCGATGAGTGATACCTTAATCAAAAGCTCTGATCATCAGTATAAATACTATTATAAAATATGTATTTATTTCAGCAAAAAAATTGTATACAAAAAATCAGCAAATCTGCATAGTGGTTAGCCTTTCCAAATTTACGGATTTCATTGTTTATTCGATACAACACGTACTAGTGGCCCGATTGCGATGAATGATACCTTAATCAAAAGCTCTGATCATCAGTATAAATACTACTATAAAATATGTATTTATTTCAGCAAAAAAATTGTATACAAAAAATCAGCAAATCTGCATAGGGGTTAGCCTTTCCAAATTTACGGATTTCATTGTTTATTCGATACAACACGTACTAGTGGCCCGATTGCGATGAGTGAAACCTTAATCAAAAGCTCTGATCATCAGTATAAATACTACTATAAAATATGTATTTATTTCAGCAAAAAAATTGTATACAAAAAATCAGCAAATCTGCATAGGGGTTAGCCTTTCCAAATTTACGGATTTCATTGTTTATTCGATACAACACGTACTAGTGGCCCGATTGCGATGAATGATACCTTAATCAAAAGCTCTGATCATCAGTATAAATACTACTATAAAATATGTATTTATTTCAGCAAAAAAATTGTATACAAAAAATCAGCAAATCTGCATAGGGGTTAGCCTTTCCAAATTTACGGATTTCATTGTTTATTCGATACAACACGTACTAGTGGCCCGATTGCGATGAGTGAAACCTTAATCAAAAGCTCTGATCATCAGTATAAATACTACTATAAAATATGTATTTATTTCAGCAAAAAAATTGTATACAAAAAATCAGCAAATCTGCATAGGGGTTAGCCTTTCCAAATTTACGGATTTCATTGTTTATTCGATACAACACGTACTAGTGGCCCGATTGCGATGAATGATACCTTAATCAAAAGCTCTGATCATCAGTATAAATACTACTATAAAATATGTATTTATTTCAGCAAAAAAATTGTATACAAAAAATCAGCAAATCTGCATAGGGGTTAGCCTTTCCAAATTTACGGATTTCATTGTTTATTCGATGCAACACGTACTAGTGGCCCGATTGCGATGAGTGATACCTTAAACAAAAGCTCTGATCATCAGTATAAATACTACTATAAAATATGTATTTATTTCAGCAAAAAAATTGTATACAAAAAATCAGCAAATCTGCATAGGGGTTAGCCTTTCCAAATTTACGGATTTCATTGTTTATTCGATACAACACGTACTAGTGGCCCGATTGCGATGAGTGAAACCTTAATCAAAAGCTCTGATCATCAGTATAAATACTACTATAAAATATGTATTTATTTCAGCAAAAAAATTGTATACAAAAAATCAGCAAATCTGCATAGGGGTTAGCCTTTCCAAATTTACGGATTTCATTGTTTATTCGATACAACACGTACTAGTGGCCCGATTGCGATGAATGATACCTTAATCAAAAGCTCTGATCATCAGTATAAATACTACTATAAAATATGTATTTATTTCAGCAAAAAAATTGAATACAAAAAATCAGCAAATCTGCATAGGGGTTAGCCTTTCCAAATTTACGGATTTCATTGTTTATTCGATGCAACACGTACTAGTGGCCCGATTGCGATGAGTGATACCTTAAACAAAAGCTCTGATCATCAGTATAAATACTACTATAAAATATGTATTTATTTCAGCAAAAAAATTGTATACAAAAAATCAGCAAATCTGCATAGGGGTTAGCCTTTCCAAATTTACGGATTTCATTGTTTATTCGATACAACACGTACTAGTGGCCCGATTGCGATGAGTGAAACCTTAATCAAAAGCTCTGATCATCAGTATAAATACTACTATAAAATATGTATTTATTTCAGCAAAAAAATTGTATACAAAAAATCAGCAAATCTGCATAGGGGTTAGCCTTTCCAAATTTACGGATTTCATTGTTTATTCGATACAACACGTACTAGTGGCCCGATTGCGATGAATGATACCTTAATCAAAAGCTCTGATCATCAGTATAAATACTACTATAAAATATGTATTTATTTCAGCAAAAAAATTGAATACAAAAAATCAGCAAATCTGCATAGGGGTTAGCCTTTCCAAATTTACGGATTTCATTGTTTATTCGATGCAACACGTACTAGTGGCCCGATTGCGATGAGTGATACCTTAAACAAAAGCTCTGATCATCAGTATAAATACTACTATAAAATATGTATTTATTTCAGCAAAAAAATTGTATACAAAAAATCAGCAAATCTGCATAGGGGTTAGCCTTTCCAAATTTACGGATTTCATTGTTTATTCGATACAACACGTACTAGTGGCCCGATTGCGATGAATGATACCTTAATCAAAAGCTCTGATCATCAGTATAAATACTACTATAAAATATGTATTTATTTCAGCAAAAAAATTGTATACAAAAAATCAGCAAATCTGCATAGGGGTTAGCCTTTCCAAATTTACGGATTTCATTGTTTATTCGATACAACACGTACTAGTGGCCCGATTGCGATGAATGATACCTTAATCAAAAGCTCTGATCATCAGTATAAATACTACTATAAAATATGTATTTATTTCAGCAAAAAAATTGTATACAAAAAATCAGCAAATCTGCATAGGGGTTAGCCTTTCCAAATTTACGGATTTCATTGTTTATTCGATACAACACGTACTAGTGGCCCGATTGCGATGAATGATACCTTAATCAAAAGCTCTGATCATCAGTATAAATACTACTATAAAATATGTATTTATTTCAGCAAAAAAATTGAATACAAAAAATCAGCAAATCTGCATAGGGGTTAGCCTTTCCAAATTTACGGATTTCATTGTTTATTCGATGCAACACGTACTAGTGGCCCGATTGCGATGAGTGATACCTTAAACAAAAGCTCTGATCATCAGTATAAATACTACTATAAAATATGTATTTATTTCAGCAAAAAAATTGTATACAAAAAATCAGCAAATCTGCATAGGGGTTAGCCTTTCCAAATTTACGGATTTCATTGTTTATTCGATACAACACGTACTAGTGGCCCGATTGCGATGAGTGAAACCTTAATCAAAAGCTCTGATCATCAGTATAAATACTACTATAAAATATGTATTTATTTCAGCAAAAAAATTGTATACAAAAAATCAGCAAATCTGCATAGGGGTTAGCCTTTCCAAATTTACGGATTTCATTGTTTATTCGATGCAACACGTACTAGTGGCCCGATTGCGATGAGTGATACCTTAAACAAAAGCTCTGATCATCAGTATAAATACTACTATAAAATATGTATTTATTTCAGCAAAAAAATTGTATACAAAAAATCAGCAAATCTGCATAGGGGTTAGCCTTTCCAAATTTACGGATTTCATTGTTTATTCGATACAACACGTACTAGTGGCCCGATTGCGATGAGTGAAACCTTAATCAAAAGCTCTGATCATCAGTATAAATACTACTATAAAATATGTATTTATTTCAGCAAAAAAATTGTATACAAAAAATCAGCAAATCTGCATAGGGGTTAGCCTTTCCAAATTTACGGATTTCATTGTTTATTCGATACAACACGTACTAGTGGCCCGATTGCGATGAGTGATACCTTAATCAAAAGCTCTGATCATCAGTATAAATACTATTATAAAATATGTATTTATTTCAGCAAAAAAATTGTATACAAAAAATCAGCAAATCTGCATAGTGGTTAGCCTTTCCAAATTTACGGATTTCATTGTTTATTCGATACAACACGTACTAGTGGCCCGATTGCGATGAATGATACCTTAATCAAAAGCTCTGATCATCAGTATAAATACTACTATAAAATATGTATTTATTTCAGCAAAAAAATTGTATACAAAAAATCAGCAAATCTGCATAGGGGTTAGCCTTTCCAAATTTACGGATTTCATTGTTTATTCGATACAACACGTACTAGTGGCCCGATTGCGATGAGTGAAACCTTAATCAAAAGCTCTGATCATCAGTATAAATACTACTATAAAATATGTATTTATTTCAGCAAAAAAATTGTATACAAAAAATCAGCAAATCTGCATAGGGGTTAGCCTTTCCAAATTTACGGATTTCATTGTTTATTCGATACAACACGTACTAGTGGCCCGATTGCGATGAATGATACCTTAATCAAAAGCTCTGATCATCAGTATAAATACTACTATAAAATATGTATTTATTTCAGCAAAAAAATTGTATACAAAAAATCAGCAAATCTGCATAGGGGTTAGCCTTTCCAAATTTACGGATTTCATTGTTTATTCGATGCAACACGTACTAGTGGCCCGATTGCGATGAGTGATACCTTAAACAAAAGCTCTGATCATCAGTATAAATACTACTATAAAATATGTATTTATTTCAGCAAAAAAATTGTATACAAAAAATCAGCAAATCTGCATAGGGGTTAGCCTTTCCAAATTTACGGATTTCATTGTTTATTCGATACAACACGTACTAGTGGCCCGATTGCGATGAGTGAAACCTTAATCAAAAGCCCTGATCATCAGTATAAATACTACTATAAAATATGTATTTATTTCAGCAAAAAAATTGTATACAAAAAATCAGCAAATCTGCATAGGGGTTAGCCTTTCCAAATTTACGGATTTCATTGTTTATTCGATACAACACGTACTAGTGGCCCGATTGCGATGAATGATACCTTAATCAAAAGCTCTGATCATCAGTATAAATACTACTATAAAATATGTATTTATTTCAGCAAAAAAATTGAATACAAAAAATCAGCAAATCTGCATAGGGGTTAGCCTTTCCAAATTTACGGATTTCATTGTTTATTCGATGCAACACGTACTAGTGGCCCGATTGCGATGAGTGATACCTTAAACAAAAGCTCTGATCATCAGTATAAATACTACTATAAAATATGTATTTATTTCAGCAAAAAAATTGTATACAAAAAATCAGCAAATCTGCATAGGGGTTAGCCTTTCCAAATTTACGGATTTCATTGTTTATTCGATACAACACGTACTAGTGGCCCGATTGCGATGAGTGAAACCTTAATCAAAAGCTCTGATCATCAGTATAAATACTACTATAAAATATGTATTTATTTCAGCAAAAAAATTGTATACAAAAAATCAGCAAATCTGCATAGGGGTTAGCCTTTCCAAATTTACGGATTTCATTGTTTATTCGATGCAACACGTACTAGTGGCCCGATTGCGATGAGTGATACCTTAAACAAAAGCTCTGATCATCAGTATAAATACTACTATAAAATATGTATTTATTTCAGCAAAAAAATTGTATACAAAAAATCAGCAAATCTGCATAGGGGTTAGCCTTTCCAAATTTACGGATTTCATTGTTTATTCGATACAACACGTACTAGTGGCCCGATTGCGATGAGTGAAACCTTAATCAAAAGCTCTGATCATCAGTATAAATACTACTATAAAATATGTATTTATTTCAGCAAAAAAATTGTATACAAAAAATCAGCAAATCTGCATAGGGGTTAGCCTTTCCAAATTTACGGATTTCATTGTTTATTCGATACAACACGTACTAGTGGCCCGATTGCGATGAATGATACCTTAATCAAAAGCTCTGATCATCAGTATAAATACTACTATAAAATATGTATTTATTTCAGCAAAAAAATTGAATACAAAAAATCAGCAAATCTGCATAGGGGTTAGCCTTTCCAAATTTACGGATTTCATTGTTTATTCGATGCAACACGTACTAGTGGCCCGATTGCGATGAGTGATACCTTAAACAAAAGCTCTGATCATCAGTATAAATACTACTATAAAATATGTATTTATTTCAGCAAAAAAATTGTATACAAAAAATCAGCAAATCTGCATAGGGGTTAGCCTTTCCAAATTTACGGATTTCATTGTTTATTCGATACAACACGTACTAGTGGCCCGATTGCGATGAATGATACCTTAATCAAAAGCTCTGATCATCAGTATAAATACTACTATAAAATATGTATTTATTTCAGCAAAAAAATTGTATACAAAAAATCAGCAAATCTGCATAGGGGTTAGCCTTTCCAAATTTACGGATTTCATTGTTTATTCGATACAACACGTACTAGTGGCCCGATTGCGATGAATGATACCTTAATCAAAAGCTCTGATCATCAGTATAAATACTACTATAAAATATGTATTTATTTCAGCAAAAAAATTGTATACAAAAAATCAGCAAATCTGCATAGGGGTTAGCCTTTCCAAATTTACGGATTTCATTGTTTATTCGATACAACACGTACTAGTGGCCCGATTGCGATGAATGATACCTTAATCAAAAGCTCTGATCATCAGTATAAATACTACTATAAAATATGTATTTATTTCAGCAAAAAAATTGAATACAAAAAATCAGCAAATCTGCATAGGGGTTAGCCTTTCCAAATTTACGGATTTCATTGTTTATTCGATGCAACACGTACTAGTGGCCCGATTGCGATGAGTGATACCTTAAACAAAAGCTCTGATCATCAGTATAAATACTACTATAAAATATGTATTTATTTCAGCAAAAAAATTGTATACAAAAAATCAGCAAATCTGCATAGGGGTTAGCCTTTCCAAATTTACGGATTTCATTGTTTATTCGATACAACACGTACTAGTGGCCCGATTGCGATGAGTGAAACCTTAATCAAAAGCTCTGATCATCAGTATAAATACTACTATAAAATATGTATTTATTTCAGCAAAAAAATTGTATACAAAAAATCAGCAAATCTGCATAGGGGTTAGCCTTTCCAAATTTACGGATTTCATTGTTTATTCGATGCAACACGTACTAGTGGCCCGATTGCGATGAGTGATACCTTAAACAAAAGCTCTGATCATCAGTATAAATACTACTATAAAATATGTATTTATTTCAGCAAAAAAATTGTATACAAAAAATCAGCAAATCTGCATAGGGGTTAGCCTTTCCAAATTTACGGATTTCATTGTTTATTCGATACAACACGTACTAGTGGCCCGATTGCGATGAGTGAAACCTTAATCAAAAGCTCTGATCATCAGTATAAATACTACTATAAAATATGTATTTATTTCAGCAAAAAAATTGTATACAAAAAATCAGCAAATCTGCATAGGGGTTAGCCTTTCCAAATTTACGGATTTCATTGTTTATTCGATACAACACGTACTAGTGGCCCGATTGCGATGAATGATACCTTAATCAAAAGCTCTGATCATCAGTATAAATACTACTATAAAATATGTATTTATTTCAGCAAAAAAATTGAATACAAAAAATCAGCAAATCTGCATAGGGGTTAGCCTTTCCAAATTTACGGATTTCATTGTTTATTCGATGCAACACGTACTAGTGGCCCGATTGCGATGAGTGATACCTTAAACAAAAGCTCTGATCATCAGTATAAATACTACTATAAAATATGTATTTATTTCAGCAAAAAAATTGTATACAAAAAATCAGCAAATCTGCATAGGGGTTAGCCTTTCCAAATTTACGGATTTCATTGTTTATTCGATGCAACACGTACTAGTGGCCCGATTGCGATGAGTGATACCTTAAACAAAAGCTCTGATCATCAGTATAAATACTACTATAAAATATGTATTTATTTCAGCAAAAAAATTGTATACAAAAAATCAGCAAATCTGCATAGGGGTTAGCCTTTCCAAATTTACGGATTTCATTGTTTATTCGATACAACACGTACTAGTGGCCCGATTGCGATGAGTGAAACCTTAATCAAAAGCTCTGATCATCAGTATAAATACTACTATAAAATATGTATTTATTTCAGCAAAAAAATTGTATACAAAAAATCAGCAAATCTGCATAGGGGTTAGCCTTTCCAAATTTACGGATTTCATTGTTTATTCGATACAACACGTACTAGTGGCCCGATTGCGATGAATGATACCTTAATCAAAAGCTCTGATCATCAGTATAAATACTACTATAAAATATGTATTTATTTCAGCAAAAAAATTGAATACAAAAAATCAGCAAATCTGCATAGGGGTTAGCCTTTCCAAATTTACGGATTTCATTGTTTATTCGATGCAACACGTACTAGTGGCCCGATTGCGATGAGTGATACCTTAAACAAAAGCTCTGATCATCAGTATAAATACTACTATAAAATATGTATTTATTTCAGCAAAAAAATTGTATACAAAAAATCAGCAAATCTGCATAGGGGTTAGCCTTTCCAAATTTACGGATTTCATTGTTTATTCGATACAACACGTACTAGTGGCCCGATTGCGATGAGTGAAACCTTAATCAAAAGCTCTGATCATCAGTATAAATACTACTATAAAATATGTATTTATTTCAGCAAAAAAATTGTATACAAAAAATCAGCAAATCTGCATAGGGGTTAGCCTTTCCAAATTTACGGATTTCATTGTTTATTCGATACAACACGTACTAGTGGCCCGATTGCGATGAATGATACCTTAATCAAAAGCTCTGATCATCAGTATAAATACTACTATAAAATATGTATTTATTTCAGCAAAAAAATTGAATACAAAAAATCAGCAAATCTGCATAGGGGTTAGCCTTTCCAAATTTACGGATTTCATTGTTTATTCGATGCAACACGTACTAGTGGCCCGATTGCGATGAGTGATACCTTAAACAAAAGCTCTGATCATCAGTATAAATACTACTATAAAATATGTATTTATTTCAGCAAAAAAATTGTATACAAAAAATCAGCAAATCTGCATAGGGGTTAGCCTTTCCAAATTTACGGATTTCATTGTTTATTCGATACAACACGTACTAGTGGCCCGATTGCGATGAGTGAAACCTTAATCAAAAGCTCTGATCATCAGTATAAATACTACTATAAAATATGTATTTATTTCAGCAAAAAAATTGTATACAAAAAATCAGCAAATCTGCATAGGGGTTAGCCTTTCCAAATTTACGGATTTCATTGTTTATTCGATGCAACACGTACTAGTGGCCCGATTGCGATGAGTGATACCTTAAACAAAAGCTCTGATCATCAGTATAAATACTACTATAAAATATGTATTTATTTCAGCAAAAAAATTGTATACAAAAAATCAGCAAATCTGCATAGGGGTTAGCCTTTCCAAATTTACGGATTTCATTGTTTATTCGATACAACACGTACTAGTGGCCCGATTGCGATGAGTGAAACCTTAATCAAAAGCTCTGATCATCAGTATAAATACTACTATAAAATATGTATTTATTTCAGCAAAAAAATTGTATACAAAAAATCAGCAAATCTGCATAGGGGTTAGCCTTTCCAAATTTACGGATTTCATTGTTTATTCGATACAACACGTACTAGTGGCCCGATTGCGATGAATGATACCTTAATCAAAAGCTCTGATCATCAGTATAAATACTACTATAAAATATGTATTTATTTCAGCAAAAAAATTGAATACAAAAAATCAGCAAATCTGCATAGGGGTTAGCCTTTCCAAATTTACGGATTTCATTGTTTATTCGATGCAACACGTACTAGTGGCCCGATTGCGATGAGTGATACCTTAAACAAAAGCTCTGATCATCAGTATAAATACTACTATAAAATATGTATTTATTTCAGCAAAAAAATTGTATACAAAAAATCAGCAAATCTGCATAGGGGTTAGCCTTTCCAAATTTACGGATTTCATTGTTTATTCGATACAACACGTACTAGTGGCCCGATTGCGATGAATGATACCTTAATCAAAAGCTCTGATCATCAGTATAAATACTACTATAAAATATGTATTTATTTCAGCAAAAAAATTGTATACAAAAAATCAGCAAATCTGCATAGGGGTTAGCCTTTCCAAATTTACGGATTTCATTGTTTATTCGATACAACACGTACTAGTGGCCCGATTGCGATGAATGATACCTTAATCAAAAGCTCTGATCATCAGTATAAATACTACTATAAAATATGTATTTATTTCAGCAAAAAAATTGTATACAAAAAATCAGCAAATCTGCATAGGGGTTAGCCTTTCCAAATTTACGGATTTCATTGTTTATTCGATACAACACGTACTAGTGGCCCGATTGCGATGAATGATACCTTAATCAAAAGCTCTGATCATCAGTATAAATACTACTATAAAATATGTATTTATTTCAGCAAAAAAATTGAATACAAAAAATCAGCAAATCTGCATAGGGGTTAGCCTTTCCAAATTTACGGATTTCATTGTTTATTCGATGCAACCCGTACTAGTGGCCCGATTGCGATGAGTGATACCTTAAACAAAAGCTCTGATCATCAGTATAAATACTACTATAAAATATGTATTTATTTCAGCAAAAAAATTGTATACAAAAAATCAGCAAATCTGCATAGGGGTTAGCCTTTCCAAATTTACGGATTTCATTGTTTATTCGATACAACACGTACTAGTGGCCCGATTGCGATGAGTGAAACCTTAATCAAAAGCTCTGATCATCAGTATAAATACTACTATAAAATATGTATTTATTTCAGCAAAAAATTTGTATACAAAAAATCAGCAAATCTGCATAGGGGTTAGCCTTTCCAAATTTACGGATTTCATTGTTTATTCGATGCAACACGTACTAGTGGCCCGATTGCGATGAGTGATACCTTAAACAAAAGCTCTGATCATCAGTATAAATACTACTATAAAATATGTATTTATTTCAGCAAAAAAATTGTATACAAAAAATCAGCAAATCTGCATAGGGGTTAGCCTTTCCAAATTTACGGATTTCATTGTTTATTCGATACAACACGTACTAGTGGCCCGATTGCGATGAGTGAAACCTTAATCAAAAGCTCTGATCATCAGTATAAATACTACTATAAAATATGTATTTATTTCAGCAAAAAAATTGTATACAAAAAATCAGCAAATCTGCATAGGGGTTAGCCTTTCCAAATTTACGGATTTCATTGTTTATTCGATACAACACGTACTAGTGGCCCGATTGCGATGAATGATACCTTAATCAAAAGCTCTGATCATCAGTATAAATACTACTATAAAATATGTATTTATTTCAGCAAAAAAATTGAATACAAAAAATCAGCAAATCTGCATAGGGGTTAGCCTTTCCAAATTTACGGATTTCATTGTTTATTCGATGCAACACGTACTAGTGGCCCGATTGCGATGAGTGATACCTTAAACAAAAGCTCTGATCATCAGTATAAATACTACTATAAAATATGTATTTATTTCAGCAAAAAAATTGTATACAAAAAATCAGCAAATCTGCATAGGGGTTAGCCTTTCCAAATTTACGGATTTCATTGTTTATTCGATACAACACGTACTAGTGGCCCGATTGCGATGAGTGAAACCTTAATCAAAAGCTCTGATCATCAGTATAAATACTACTATAAAATATGTATTTATTTCAGCAAAAAAATTGTATACAAAAAATCAGCAAATCTGCATAGGGGTTAGCCTTTCCAAATTTACGGATTTCATTGTTTATTCGATACAACACGTACTAGTGGCCCGATTGCGATGAGTGAAACCTTAATCAAAAGCTCTGATCATCAGTATAAATACTACTATAAAATATGTATTTATTTCAGCAAAAAAATTGTATACAAAAAATCAGCAAATCTGCATAGGGGTTAGCCTTTCCAAATTTACGGATTTCATTGTTTATTCGATACAACACGTACTAGTGGCCCGATTGCGATGAGTGATACCTTAATCAAAAGCTCTGATCATCAGTATAAATACTATTATAAAATATGTATTTATTTCAGCAAAAAAATTGTATACAAAAAATCAGCAAATCTGCATAGTGGTTAGCCTTTCCAAATTTACGGATTTCATTGTTTATTCGATACAACACGTACTAGTGGCCCGATTGCGATGAATGATACCTTAATCAAAAGCTCTGATCATCAGTATAAATACTACTATAAAATATGTATTTATTTCAGCAAAAAAATTGTATACAAAAAATCAGCAAATCTGCATAGGGGTTAGCCTTTCCAAATTTACGGATTTCATTGTTTATTCGATACAACACGTACTAGTGGCCCGATTGCGATGAGTGAAACCTTAATCAAAAGCTCTGATCATCAGTATAAATACTACTATAAAATATGTATTTATTTCAGCAAAAAAATTGTATACAAAAAATCAGCAAATCTGCATAGGGGTTAGCCTTTCCAAATTTACGGATTTCATTGTTTATTCGATACAACACGTACTAGTGGCCCGATTGCGATGAATGATACCTTAATCAAAAGCTCTGATCATCAGTATAAATACTACTATAAAATATGTATTTATTTCAGCAAAAAAATTGTATACAAAAAATCAGCAAATCTGCATAGGGGTTAGCCTTTCCAAATTTACGGATTTCATTGTTTATTCGATACAACACGTACTAGTGGCCCGATTGCGATGAGTGAAACCTTAATCAAAAGCTCTGATCATCAGTATAAATACTACTATAAAATATGTATTTATTTCAGCAAAAAAATTGTATACAAAAAATCAGCAAATCTGCATAGGGGTTAGCCTTTCCAAATTTACGGATTTCATTGTTTATTCGATACAACACGTACTAGTGGCCCGATTGCGATGAGTGAAACCTTAATCAAAAGCTCTGATCATCAGTATAAATACTACTATAAAATATGTATTTATTTCAGCAAAAAAATTGTATACAAAAAATCAGCAAATCTGCATAGGGGTTAGCCTTTCCAAATTTACGGATTTCATTGTTTATTCGATACAACACGTACTAGTGGCCCGATTGCGATGAGTGAAACCTTAATCAAAAGCTCTGATCATCAGTATAAATACTACTATAAAATATGTATTTATTTCAGCAAAAAAATTGTATACAAAAAATCAGCAAATCTGCATAGGGGTTAGCCTTTCCAAATTTACGGATTTCATTGTTTATTCGATACAACACGTACTAGTGGCCCGATTGCGATGAGTGAAACCTTAATCAAAAGCTCTGATCATCAGTATAAATACTACTATAAAATATGTATTTATTTCAGCAAAAAAATTGTATACAAAAAATCAGCAAATCTGCATAGGGGTTAGCCTTTCCAAATTTACGGATTTCATTGTTTATTCGATACAACACGTACTAGTGGCCCGATTGCGATGAGTGAAACCTTAATCAAAAGCTCTGATCATCAGTATAAATACTACTATAAAATATGTATTTATTTCAGCAAAAAAATTGTATACAAAAAATCAGCAAATCTGCATAGGGGTTAGCCTTTCCAAATTTACGGATTTCATTGTTTATTCGATACAACACGTACTAGTGGCCCGATTGCGATGAGTGAAACCTTAATCAAAAGCTCTGATCATCAGTATAAATACTACTATAAAATATGTATTTATTTCAGCAAAAAAATTGAATACAAAAAATCAGCAAATCTGCATAGGGGTTAGCCTTTCCAAATTTACGGATTTCATTGTTTATTCGATGCAACACGTACTAGTGGCCCGATTGCGATGAGTGATACCTTAAACAAAAGCTCTGATCATCAGTATAAATACTACTATAAAATATGTATTTATTTCAGCAAAAAAATTGTATACAAAAAATCAGCAAATCTGCATAGGGGTTAGCCTTTCCAAATTTACGGATTTCATTGTTTATTCGATACAACACGTACTAGTGGCCCGATTGCGATGAGTGAAACCTTAATCAAAAGCTCTGATCATCAGTATAAATACTACTATAAAATATGTATTTATTTCAGCAAAAAAATTGTATACAAAAAATCAGCAAATCTGCATAGGGGTTAGCCTTTCCAAATTTACGGATTTCATTGTTTATTCGATGCAACACGTACTAGTGGCCCGATTGCGATGAGTGATACCTTAAACAAAAGCTCTGATCATCAGTATAAATACTACTATAAAATATGTATTTATTTCAGCAAAAAAATTGAATACAAAAAATCAGCAAATCTGCATAGGGGTTAGCCTTTCCAAATTTACGGATTTCATTGTTTATTCGATGCAACACGTACTAGTGGCCCGATTGCGATGAGTGATACCTTAAACAAAAGCTCTGATCATCAGTATAAATACTACTATAAAATATGTATTTATTTCAGCAAAAAAATTGTATACAAAAAATCAGCAAATCTGCATAGGGGTTAGCCTTTCCAAATTTACGGATTTCATTGTTTATTCGATACAACACGTACTAGTGGCCCGATTGCGATGAGTGAAACCTTAATCAAAAGCTCTGATCATCAGTATAAATACTACTATAAAATATGTATTTATTTCAGCAAAAAAATTGAATACAAAAAATCAGCAAATCTGCATAGGGGTTAGCCTTTCCAAATTTACGGATTTCATTGTTTATTCGATGCAACACGTACTAGTGGCCCGATTGCGATGAGTGATACCTTAAACAAAAGCTCTGATCATCAGTATAAATACTACTATAAAATATGTATTTATTTCAGCAAAAAAATTGTATACAAAAAATCAGCAAATCTGCATAGGGGTTAGCCTTTCCAAATTTACGGATTTCATTGTTTATTCGATACAACACGTACTAGTGGCCCGATTGCGATGAATGATACCTTAATCAAAAGCTCTGATCATCAGTATAAATACTACTATAAAATATGTATTTATTTCAGCAAAAAAATTGAATACAAAAAATCAGCAAATCTGCATAGGGGTTAGCCTTTCCAAATTTACGGATTTCATTGTTTATTCGATGCAACACGTACTAGTGGCCCGATTGCGATGAGTGATACCTTAAACAAAAGCTCTGATCATCAGTATAAATACTACTATAAAATATGTATTTATTTCAGCAAAAAAATTGTATACAAAAAATCAGCAAATCTGCATAGGGGTTAGCCTTTCCAAATTTACGGATTTCATTGTTTATTCGATACAACACGTACTAGTGGCCCGATTGCGATGAGTGAAACCTTAATCAAAAGCTCTGATCATCAGTATAAATACTACTATAAAATATGTATTTATTTCAGCAAAAAAATTGTATACAAAAAATCAGCAAATCTGCATAGGGGTTAGCCTTTCCAAATTTACGGATTTCATTGTTTATTCGATGCAACACGTACTAGTGGCCCGATTGCGATGAGTGATACCTTAAACAAAAGCTCTGATCATCAGTATAAATACTACTATAAAATATGTATTTATTTCAGCAAAAAAATTGAATACAAAAAATCAGCAAATCTGCATAGGGGTTAGCCTTTCCAAATTTACGGATTTCATTGTTTATTCGATGCAACACGTACTAGTGGCCCGATTGCGATGAGTGATACCTTAAACAAAAGCTCTGATCATCAGTATAAATACTACTATAAAATATGTATTTATTTCAGCAAAAAAATTGTATACAAAAAATCAGCAAATCTGCATAGGGGTTACCCTTTCCAAATTTACGGATTTCATTGTTTATTCGATACAACACGTACTAGTGGCCCGATTGCGATGAGTGAAACCTTAATCAAAAGCTCTGATCATCAGTATAAATACTACTATAAAATATGTATTTATTTCAGCAAAAAAATTGTATACAAAAAATCAGCAAATCTGCATAGGGGTTAGCCTTTCCAAATTTACGGATTTCATTGTTTATTCGATGCAACACGTACTAGTGGCCCGATTGCGATGAGTGATACCTTAAACAAAAGCTCTGATCATCAGTATAAATACTACTATAAAATATGTATTTATTTCAGCAAAAAAATTGTATACAAAAAATCAGCAAATCTGCATAGGGGTTAGCCTTTCCAAATTTACGGATTTCATTGTTTATTCGATACAACACGTACTAGTGGCCCGATTGCGATGAGTGAAACCTTAATCAAAAGCTCTGATCATCAGTATAAATACTACTATAAAATATGTATTTATTTCAGCAAAAAAATTGTATACAAAAAATCAGCAAATCTGCATAGGGGTTAGCCTTTCCAAATTTACGGATTTCATTGTTTATTCGATGCAACACGTACTAGTGGCCCGATTGCGATGAGTGATACCTTAAACAAAAGCTCTGATCATCAGTATAAATACTACTATAAAATATGTATTTATTTCAGCAAAAAAATTGTATACAAAAAATCAGCAAATCTGCATAGGGGTTAGCCTTTCCAAATTTACGGATTTCATTGTTTATTCGATACAACACGTACTAGTGGCCCGATTGCGATGAGTGAAACCTTAATCAAAAGCTCTGATCATCAGTATAAATACTACTATAAAATATGTATTTATTTCAGCAAAAAAATTGTATACAAAAAATCAGCAAATCTGCATAGGGGTTAGCCTTTCCAAATTTACGGATTTCATTGTTTATTCGATACAACACGTACTAGTGGCCCGATTGCGATGAGTGAAACCTTAATCAAAAGCTCTGATCATCAGTATAAATACTACTATAAAATATGTATTTATTTCAGCAAAAAAATTGTATACAAAAAATCAGCAAATCTGCATAGGGGTTAGCCTTTCCAAATTTACGGATTTCATTGTTTATTCGATGCAACACGTACTAGTGGCCCGATTGCGATGAGTGATACCTTAAACAAAAGCTCTGATCATCAGTATAAATACTACTATAAAATATGTATTTATTTCAGCAAAAAAATTGTATACAAAAAATCAGCAAATCTGCATAGGGGTTAGCCTTTCCAAATTTACGGATTTCATTGTTTATTCGATACAACACGTACTAGTGGCCCGATTGCGATGAGTGAAACCTTAATCAAAAGCTCTGATCATCAGTATAAATACTACTATAAAATATGTATTTATTTCAGCAAAAAAATTGTATACAAAAAATCAGCAAATCTGCATAGGGGTTAGCCTTTCCAAATTTACGGATTTCATTGTTTATTCGATACAACACGTACTAGTGGCCCGATTGCGATGAGTGAAACCTTAATCAAAAGCTCTGATCATCAGTATAAATACTACTATAAAATATGTATTTATTTCAGCAAAAAAATTGTATACAAAAAATCAGCAAATCTGCATAGGGGTTAGCCTTTCCAAATTTACGGATTTCATTGTTTATTCGATGCAACACGTACTAGTGGCCCGATTGCGATGAGTGATACCTTAAACAAAAGCTCTGATCATCAGTATAAATACTACTATAAAATATGTATTTATTTCAGCAAAAAAATTGAATACAAAAAATCAGCAAATCTGCATAGGGGTTAGCCTTTCCAAATTTACGGATTTCATTGTTTATTCGATGCAACACGTACTAGTGGCCCGATTGCGATGAGTGATACCTTAAACAAAAGCTCTGATCATCAGTATAAATACTACTATAAAATATGTATTTATTTCAGCAAAAAAATTGTATACAAAAAATCAGCAAATCTGCATAGGGGTTAGCCTTTCCAAATTTACGGATTTCATTGTTTATTCGATACAACACGTACTAGTGGCCCGATTGCGATGAGTGAAACCTTAATCAAAAGCTCTGATCATCAGTATAAATACTACTATAAAATATGTATTTATTTCAGCAAAAAAATTGAATACAAAAAATCAGCAAATCTGCATAGGGGTTAGCCTTTCCAAATTTACGGATTTCATTGTTTATTCGATGCAACACGTACTAGTGGCCCGATTGCGATGAGTGATACCTTAAACAAAAGCTCTGATCATCAGTATAAATACTACTATAAAATATGTATTTATTTCAGCAAAAAAATTGTATACAAAAAATCAGCAAATCTGCATAGGGGTTAGCCTTTCCAAATTTACGGATTTCATTGTTTATTCGATACAACACGTACTAGTGGCCCGATTGCGATGAATGATACCTTAATCAAAAGCTCTGATCATCAGTATAAATACTACTATAAAATATGTATTTATTTCAGCAAAAAAATTGAATACAAAAAATCAGCAAATCTGCATAGGGGTTAGCCTTTCCAAATTTACGGATTTCATTGTTTATTCGATGCAACACGTACTAGTGGCCCGATTGCGATGAGTGATACCTTAAACAAAAGCTCTGATCATCAGTATAAATACTACTATAAAATATGTATTTATTTCAGCAAAAAAATTGTATACAAAAAATCAGCAAATCTGCATAGGGGTTAGCCTTTCCAAATTTACGGATTTCATTGTTTATTCGATGCAACACGTACTAGTGGCCCGATTGCGATGAGTGATACCTTAAACAAAAGCTCTGATCATCAGTATAAATACTACTATAAAATATGTATTTATTTCAGCAAAAAAATTGTATACAAAAAATCAGCAAATCTGCATAGGGGTTAGCCTTTCCAAATTTACGGATTTCATTGTTTATTCGATGCAACACGTACTAGTGGCCCGATTGCGATGAGTGATACCTTAAACAAAAGCTCTGATCATCAGTATAAATACTACTATAAAATATGTATTTATTTCAGCAAAAAAATTGTATACAAAAAATCAGCAAATCTGCATAGGGGTTAGCCTTTCCAAATTTACGGATTTCATTGTTTATTCGATGCAACACGTACTAGTGGCCCGATTGCGATGAGTGATACCTTAAACAAAAGCTCTGATCATCAGTATAAATACTACTATAAAATATGTATTTATTTCAGCAAAAAAATTGAATACAAAAAATCAGCAAATCTGCATAGGGGTTAGCCTTTCCAAATTTACGGATTTCATTGTTTATTCGATGCAACACGTACTAGTGGCCCGATTGCGATGAGTGATACCTTAAACAAAAGCTCTGATCATCAGTATAAATACTACTATAAAATATGTATTTATTTCAGCAAAAAAATTGTATACAAAAAATCAGCAAATCTGCATAGGGGTTACCCTTTCCAAATTTACGGATTTCATTGTTTATTCGATACAACACGTACTAGTGGCCCGATTGCGATGAGTGAAACCTTAATCAAAAGCTCTGATCATCAGTATAAATACTACTATAAAATATGTATTTATTTCAGCAAAAAAATTGTATACAAAAAATCAGCAAATCTGCATAGGGGTTAGCCTTTCCAAATTTACGGATTTCATTGTTTATTCGATACAACACGTACTAGTGGCCCGATTGCGATGAGTGAAACCTTAATCAAAAGCTCTGATCATCAGTATAAATACTACTATAAAATATGTATTTATTTCAGCAAAAAAATTGTATACAAAAAATCAGCAAATCTGCATAGGGGTTAGCCTTTCCAAATTTACGGATTTCATTGTTTATTCGATGCAACACGTACTAGTGGCCCGATTGCGATGAGTGATACCTTAAACAAAAGCTCTGATCATCAGTATAAATACTACTATAAAATATGTATTTATTTCAGCAAAAAAATTGTATACAAAAAATCAGCAAATCTGCATAGGGGTTAGCCTTTCCAAATTTACGGATTTCATTGTTTATTCGATACAACACGTACTAGTGGCCCGATTGCGATGAGTGAAACCTTAATCAAAAGCTCTGATCATCAGTATAAATACTACTATAAAATATGTATTTATTTCAGCAAAAAAATTGTATACAAAAAATCAGCAAATCTGCATAGGGGTTAGCCTTTCCAAATTTACGGATTTCATTGTTTATTCGATACAACACGTACTAGTGGCCCGATTGCGATGAGTGAAACCTTAATCAAAAGCTCTGATCATCAGTATAAATACTACTATAAAATATGTATTTATTTCAGCAAAAAAATTGTATACAAAAAATCAGCAAATCTGCATAGGGGTTAGCCTTTCCAAATTTACGGATTTCATTGTTTATTCGATACAACACGTACTAGTGGCCCGATTGCGATGAATGATACCTTAATCAAAAGCTCTGATCATCAGTATAAATACTACTATAAAATATGTATTTATTTCAGCAAAAAAATTGAATACAAAAAATCAGCAAATCTGCATAGGGGTTAGCCTTTCCAAATTTACGGATTTCATTGTTTATTCGATACAACACGTACTAGTGGCCCGATTGCGATGAGTGAAACCTTAATCAAAAGCTCTGATCATCAGTATAAATACTACTATAAAATATGTATTTATTTCAGCAAAAAAATTGTATACAAAAAATCAGCAAATCTGCATAGGGGTTAGCCTTTCCAAATTTACGGATTTCATTGTTTATTCGATACAACACGTACTAGTGGCCCGATTGCGATGAGTGAAACCTTAATCAAAAGCTCTGATCATCAGTATAAATACTACTATAAAATATGTATTTATTTCAGCAAAAAAATTGTATACAAAAAATCAGCAAATCTGCATAGGGGTTAGCCTTTCCAAATTTACGGATTTCATTGTTTATTCGATACAACACGTACTAGTGGCCCGATTGCGATGAGTGATACCTTAATCAAAAGCTCTGATCATCAGTATAAATACTACTATAAAATATGTATTTATTTCAGCAAAAAAATTGTATACAAAAAATCAGCAAATCTGCATAGGGGTTAGCCTTTCCAAATTTACGGATTTCATTGTTTATTCGATACAACACGTACTAGTGGCCCGATTGCGATGAGTGAAACCTTAATCAAAAGCTCTGATCATCAGTATAAATACTACTATAAAATATGTATTTATTTCAGCAAAAAAATTGTATACAAAAAATCAGCAAATCTGCATAGGGGTTAGCCTTTCCAAATTTACGGATTTCATTGTTTATTCGATACAACACGTACTAGTGGCCCGATTGCGATGAGTGATACCTTAATCAAAAGCTCTGATCATCAGTATAAATACTACTATAAAATATGTATTTATTTCAGCAAAAAAATTGTATACAAAAAATCAGCAAATCTGCATAGGGGTTAGCCTTTCCAAATTTACGGATTTCATTGTTTATTCGATACAACACGTACTAGTGGCCCGATTGCGATGAGTGATACCTTAATCAAAAGCTCTGATCATCAGTATAAATACTACTATAAAATATGTATTTATTTCAGCAAAAAAATTGTATACAAAAAATCGGCAAATCTGCATAGGGGTTAGCCTTTCCAATTTTTACGGATTTCATTGTTTATTCGATACAACACGTACTAGTGGCCCGATTGCGATGAGTGATACCTTAATCAAAAGCTCTGATCATCAGTATAAATACTACTATAAAATATGTATTTATTTCAGCAAAAAAATTGTATACAAAAAATCAGCAAATCTGCATAGGGGTTAGCCTTTCCAAATTTACGGATTTCATTGTTTATTCGATACAACACGTACTAGTGGCCCGATTGCGATGAGTGATACCTTAATCAAAAGCTCTGATCATCAGTATAAATACTATTATAAAATATGTATTTATTTCAGCAAAAAAATTGTATACAAAAAATCAGCAAATCTGCATAGGGGTTAGCCTTTCCAAATTTACGGATTTCATTGTTTATTCGATACAACACGTACTAGTGGCCCGATTGCGATGAATGATACCTTAATCAAAAGCTCTGATCATCAGTATAAATACTACTATAAAATATGTATTTATTTCAGCAAAAAAATTGTATACAAAAAATCAGCAAATCTGCATAGGGGTTAGCCTTTCCAAATTTACGGATTTCATTGTTTATTCGATACAACACGTACTAGTGGCCCGATTGCGATGAGTGATACCTTAATCAAAAGCTCTGATCATCAGTATAAATACTACTATAAAATATGTATTTATTTCAGCAAAAAAATTGTATACAAAAAATCAGCAAATCTGCATAGGGGTTAGCCTTTCCAAATTTACGGATTTCATTGTTTATTCGATACAACACGTACTAGTGGCCCGATTGCGATGAGTGATACCTTAAACAAAAGCTCTGATCATCAGTATAAATACTACTATAAAATATGTATTTATTTCAGCAAAAAAATTGTATACAAAAAATCAGCAAATCTGCATAGGGGTTAGCCTTTCCAAATTTACGGATTTCATTGTTTATTCGATACAACACGTACTAGTGGCCCGATTGCGATGAGTGATACCTTAATCAAAAGCTCTGATCATCAGTATAAATACTACTATAAAATATGTATTTATTTCAGCAAAAAAATTGTATACAAAAAATCAGCAAATCTGCATAGGGGTTAGCCTTTCCAAATTTACGGATTTCATTGTTTATTCGATACAACACGTACTAGTGGCCCGATTGCGATGAGTGATACCTTAAACAAAAGCTCTGATCATCAGTATAAATACTACTATAAAATATGTATTTATTTCAGCAAAAAAATTGTATACAAAAAATCAGCAAATCTGCATAGGGGTTAGCCTTTCCAAATTTACGGATTTCATTGTTTATTCGATACAACACGTACTAGTGGCCCGATTGCGATGAGTGAAACCTTAATCAAAAGCTCTGATCATCAGTATAAATACTACTATAAAATATGTATTTATTTCAGCAAAAAAATTGTATACAAAAAATCAGCAAATCTGCATAGGGGTTAGCCTTTCCAAATTTACGGATTTCATTGTTTATTCGATACAACACGTACTAGTGGCCCGATTGCGATGAGTGATACCTTAATCAAAAGCTCTGATCATCAGTATAAATACTACTATAAAATATGTATTTATTTCAGCAAAAAAATTGTATACAAAAAATCAGCAAATCTGCATAGGGGTTAGCCTTTCCAAATTTACGGATTTCATTGTTTATTCGATACAACACGTACTAGTGGCCCGATTGCGATGAGTGATACCTTAAACAAAAGCTCTGATCATCAGTATAAATACTACTATAAAATATGTATTTATTTCAGCAAAAAAATTGTATACAAAAAATCAGCAAATCTGCATAGGGGTTAGCCTTTCCAAATTTACGGATTTCATTGTTTATTCGATACAACACGTACTAGTGGCCCGATTGCGATGAGTGATACCTTAATCAAAAGCTCTGATCATCAGTATAAATACTACTATAAAATATGTATTTATTTCAGCAAAAAAATTGTATACAAAAAATCAGCAAATCTGCATAGGGGTTAGCCTTTCCAAATTTACGGATTTCATTGTTTATTCGATACAACACGTACTAGTGGCCCGATTGCGATGAGTGATACCTTAAACAAAAGCTCTGATCATCAGTATAAATACTACTATAAAATATGTATTTATTTCAGCAAAAAAATTGTATACAAAAAATCAGCAAATCTGCATAGGGGTTAGCCTTTCCAAATTTACGGATTTCATTGTTTATTCGATACAACACGTACTAGTGGCCCGATTGCGATGAGTGATACCTTAAACAAAAGCTCTGATCATCAGTATAAATACTACTATAAAATATGTATTTATTTCAGCAAAAAAATTGTATACAAAAAATCAGCAAATCTGCATAGGGGTTAGCCTTTCCAAATTTACGGATTTCATTGTTTATTCGATACAACACGTACTAGTGGCCCGATTGCGATGAGTGATACCTTAATCAAAAGCTCTGATCATCAGTATAAATACTACTATAAAATATGTATTTATTTCAGCAAAAAAATTGTATACAAAAAATCAGCAAATCTGCATAGGGGTTAGCCTTTCCAAATTTACGGATTTCATTGTTTATTCGATACAACACGTACTAGTGGCCCGATTGCGATGAGTGATACCTTAAACAAAAGCTCTGATCATCAGTATAAATACTACTATAAAATATGTATTTATTTCAGCAAAAAAATTGTATACAAAAAATCAGCAAATCTGCATAGGGGTTAGCCTTTCCAAATTTACGGATTTCATTGTTTATTCGATACAACACGTACTAGTGGCCCGATTGCGATGAGTGAAACCTTAATCAAAAGCTCTGATCATCAGTATAAATACTACTATAAAATATGTATTTATTTCAGCAAAAAAATTGTATACAAAAAATCAGCAAATCTGCATAGGGGTTAGCCTTTCCAAATTTACGGATTTCATTGTTTATTCGATACAACACGTACTAGTGGCCCGATTGCGATGAGTGATACCTTAATCAAAAGCTCTGATCATCAGTATAAATACTACTATAAAATATGTATTTATTTCAGCAAAAAAATTGTATACAAAAAATCAGCAAATCTGCATAGGGGTTAGCCTTTCCAAATTTACGGATTTCATTGTTTATTCGATACAACACGTACTAGTGGCCCGATTGCGATGAGTGATACCTTAAACAAAAGCTCTGATCATCAGTATAAATACTACTATAAAATATGTATTTATTTCAGCAAAAAAATTGTATACAAAAAATCAGCAAATCTGCATAGGGGTTAGCCTTTCCAAATTTACGGATTTCATTGTTTATTCGATACAACACGTACTAGTGGCCCGATTGCGATGAGTGATACCTTAATCAAAAGCTCTGATCATCAGTATAAATACTACTATAAAATATGTATTTATTTCAGCAAAAAAATTGTATACAAAAAATCAGCAAATCTGCATAGGGGTTAGCCTTTCCAAATTTACGGATTTCATTGTTTATTCGATACAACACGTACTAGTGGCCCGATTGCGATGAGTGATACCTTAAACAAAAGCTCTGATCATCAGTATAAATACTACTATAAAATATGTATTTATTTCAGCAAAAAAATTGTATACAAAAAATCAGCAAATCTGCATAGGGGTTAGCCTTTCCAAATTTACGGATTTCATTGTTTATTCGATACAACACGTACTAGTGGCCCGATTGCGATGAGTGAAACCTTAATCAAAAGCTCTGATCATCAGTATAAATACTACTATAAAATATGTATTTATTTCAGCAAAAAAATTGTATACAAAAAATCAGCAAATCTGCATAGGGGTTAGCCTTTCCAAATTTACGGATTTCATTGTTTATTCGATACAACACGTACTAGTGGCCCGATTGCGATGAGTGATACCTTAAACAAAAGCTCTGATCATCAGTATAAATACTACTATAAAATATGTATTTATTTCAGCAAAAAAATTGTATACAAAAAATCAGCAAATCTGCATAGGGGTTAGCCTTTCCAAATTTACGGATTTCATTGTTTATTCGATACAACACGTACTAGTGGCCCGATTGCGATGAGTGATACCTTAATCAAAAGCTCTGATCATCAGTATAAATACTACTATAAAATATGTATTTATTTCAGCAAAAAAATTGTATACAAAAAATCAGCAAATCTGCATAGGGGTTAGCCTTTCCAAATTTACGGATTTCATTGTTTATTCGATACAACACGTACTAGTGGCCCGATTGCGATGAGTGATACCTTAAACAAAAGCTCTGATCATCAGTATAAATACTACTATAAAATATGTATTTATTTCAGCAAAAAAATTGTATACAAAAAATCAGCAAATCTGCATAGGGGTTAGCCTTTCCAAATTTACGGATTTCATTGTTTATTCGATACAACACGTACTAGTGGCCCGATTGCGATGAGTGAAACCTTAATCAAAAGCTCTGATCATCAGTATAAATACTACTATAAAATATGTATTTATTTCAGCAAAAAAATTGTATACAAAAAATCAGCAAATCTGCATAGGGGTTAGCCTTTCCAAATTTACGGATTTCATTGTTTATTCGATACAACACGTACTAGTGGCCCGATTGCGATGAGTGATACCTTAATCAAAAGCTCTGATCATCAGTATAAATACTACTATAAAATATGTATTTATTTCAGCAAAAAAATTGTATACAAAAAATCAGCAAATCTGCATAGGGGTTAGCCTTTCCAAATTTACGGATTTCATTGTTTATTCGATACAACACGTACTAGTGGCCCGATTGCGATGAGTGAAACCTTAATCAAAAGCTCTGATCATCAGTATAAATACTACTATAAAATATGTATACATTTCAGCAAAAAAATTGTATATGGCTCTAATTGATGTGAATTTTATTACCGGGCTAAATGATTCTTGATAGTCCACTCCATATTCTTGCGTAAAACCACGTGCTTCCAAACGTGCCTTATAGCGTGCTAAGGAGCCATCGAATTTGTACTCAGTTTTAAACACCCAGCGATTTTATTGATTGTGGAAGTAATTTTAGCTTCAACGCATTCATCAATTGAAACCACCTTAAATAGCATCCTATTCATCCGCCCTTGTTTTACTCTCACTGCAACAACACTTTCCTTGTTCAATATACGACATCCTTTTTTGTCTTCAATACAAAAATGTTACGCAATGTTACCGCACCCGAAAAAAATAAATTTGTATGAAACGTTGGAACATATAAAACATTTGCAAAATGTTTCTTGCACCATTTTTCTCCATCAAATGTTTATGTCGCCATAACCATCAGACTTGAGAAATTTACCATCTCCAATTTTTACTGACGATGAGGACTCTACAAGTCTTCATCGTCAGTAAACGATGATGAACCATTCATCGTCTTGTGAACCATTTCCGTTTATTACTCATGTGATGTGTCGCACCAGAATCCAACCACCACAATTCACTATTGCTTTGTGAATTACCACTTTCACACATCAAAGCATCGCCGTGTTGGATTTTTAATTTTGGAACTACATTCTTCGATTTGTTGCAATCTTTTTGCCAATGATCAGGTGAACCACACTTAAAACAACCTCCGTTTCTATTGGTTTTCTTTTGCCTTATAATCATCTTGGAATTTGAAGAGCCTTTTTTTTAATCACAAGTGCCTCCACAGTATCAACACTTCCTTGAGCTTTTATTCTCGATTCTTCTGTTAACAATCGGGATTTCATATTTTCAAGTGTTCGATCAGCATTTGACACCGAATCCCACGCACTATGAAAGTAATTATACTCAGATGGTAACGCCATCTGAATATTTGTCATTATCATCGATTCCGTCAACAATTCATCGCATTCATTAAGTTGCACAATATCGAGATGTTTCGAGAAAAAAATGGCTATGTCATCACCCGGATCTTTTGTGAATAACATATACCGTTGTTGTAACAGAAAAATATTTGCTAAAGAATTTGGTTCGTATACTTTCTTAAGAGCATTCGACATTTTATTGAAAGATTTGCAATTCAAAATATGCAACACCGGCTGTTTTCTATACACCGACGAGCCTTTGCATCCATTTTACGCCATGCTTGCATTCTTTCCGTATATTTATCTGCATCATCTTTTGTCGGAGGTAGATCAGTGCCTGTTACAACGTCGTATAATTCAAGAGATTCAAAAATTTGTACAATCTGGAACTTCGATGTTATCCATCCATCAATTCCTTGTAACTTATCATTTTTTTAAATATCGTTTTATAGGTTAACTAGTTTCCCCTTTTATTTTAAATTTCGTTTAAAAAAAAAAAATAATAAAAAAACTTATTGCATCAGCCTTCTATAATGTTTTCGTTTGTGATTCTTCACACATCCGTATACACTTTTACCGTAACTAAATTTCTTAACACAATAAATTAACTACGTGTTCTGGGCCATAACCCATGTTGTGATTTCTAATTACGAAGCACTAATCAGCAAGGTAAGTATATTTCAGCGTTACAATTCAGAAATAATAAAAGAATTATTCGTACAACATTATTTATTCATAAATGACATGACAAAGTAAACACAGGGTGTATGATATTAAACCAAAGTTCTTGTCGGTGTCTTACGAATTAATTTGGATATTATTCTTAGGAACAAAACTGTCATCACCATTACGAAGACGTACAACTCTCTTTTCATTTAAACACTTCTCACCAATTACATAAAACAAGAAATATTCATGGACATAATTTAGCAAAGACACAGAAATATTTATTTGGTAGTACAATTTAATAAAACTTGGCTCATATGTCGCTGAAACGTTAGCGGTGTCACCTTCTATTTATAGTTATTCAATGGTAATAGGTAAGTTTTGTAAACCAATAAACAACGGCACTTCTCAATGTATAAGTGGAAGCTAACATTAGGGCGTTTAACAATAATTATGAAGAAAATTTAAAATATCGTTTTCCATCTGTAGCCCGTCGATTCATAGTAAACCACGCTAACTACTGAGCTATCTGTGCCTACATGTTTTGAACTAAAACTCAGCAAGATAAACAATTAATTATTCACTTTTCTTAAACACAATTTTTTAGTTTTTCTGACGAGTGCCGATCATGTATATTTTTTTCTAAGAAATTAAACTTAAATTAAAGAAATAGAATAAATAAAAGTACAAATTATAGTTATTATTATTTTTAAATGTTACCTTATGTTCTGACATAGTTTTAAAGTTTTTATTTATTATTACATATTTAGTTTAGATAAATGTCTTTTTAAAAATATTAAAAATGTATTACATATTAAATCTGTTGTTGTATGGCTGTAAGTAGGATAGGTAAGGCGGTTTTTCTCTAATTTGTTCATGAAGAAGGTAAAGATCACATATTAGGGAGATACTATATTTTTGGGGAATGTGATTTACATAAATAATTTGATTTATTATTATGGTTGGTATGATGTTTTGTGACTTGTGTATAAAACAATTCAAAAATATTGCTTAAGAATTCTTTTACGAATTTCTTTTGTGCGTACTAAGTTAGTAAGTCAATAAAATTTGGTTTTTGTAGAGATCCTGTGTTACCGTGTTTATAATATTACAACCGTTTCTGGAGCTTCGGAGTTTATTTAATCTTATATATTATCTGTCATATTTTTGCATTTTTTGGTTATTCAATCCAATATTTAAAATAATTTTCAGGGATGAACCCTCAATAAAGCTTCCAAAAAGAACACTTTGCTTATCTATCTATCTATCTATCTATAATTATATATATATATATATATATATATATATATATATATATATATATATATATATATATATATATATATATATATATTTACCGAGTGACAATAAAATACGGAAACAGTTTTTTATATTAAGTTTTTTAATAATTTTAATTGTTAAAACCGTTAAAACTGAAACGTCAATTCTCATTATAATTGAGATTGATGATAGGAACATGTAAAAGTTTGGCGGTAGTGACAGTTCTGACGGTGAAAATAATTTTCACACAGTCAGACTGGATTTATAAAATTCACGATGGTAATTGTAAAGAGGCAGCATTATAAAGGGCTAAAACTATGTTTATACGTTAGAACACGTTGGAACTCTATACTTGCAATTAAAGAGAGATCGTTGAACTGCTAAGCTCCATTAAGTGTGCGTTAAGAGAAATCGGTGCAAGTTTCGTAGACATAATGAAGGCATCATAATAACCTAAAAAAATTAATTGATGTACTTAAACCTTTCAAACTGGCAGTTCCTGAATTATCTAAAGATGGGGCAACCATATTGACGAGGGAAATTGTAATAACATTCCTATTTATAAAGCTTAAAGCAATAAAAACGAGATTGAGTAGCAAACTTTATTATCATTAAGACAGTGAAGGCGAAAAACTAATTTAAGATTGAAAAATTTTAAAATTCTCTTCTGTGCACTTAAATACGAAATCGCCTTAGCCATTAATCATTGATTGCGCTCGTATTTTAAAAACTTTATTTTCTGTCTCTGAAGAATTCCAAAAATTAATCAATAATAGGCATATTTTTAATTTTTGCTGAATAATACTTACAGATTTACAATTTTACTGTATAAACCCGAAACCGGAGCCGGGTACCTATGCACTAGGTAACACTAGGCATAACCAGTATTTAAAGTTTTATCAGTCGCCGTATTTGATGATCACTCGATATAAATTTGTATATATATATATATATATATATATATATATATATATATATATATATATATATATATATATATATATATATATATATATATATATATATATATATATATATATATATATATATATATATATTTAAATATATATATAAATATAGGGTTACCCAATAAGAGGTTTAATTTTGAATAGCCTGCTATTTGAGCAGCTGTTAATTTTGAAGCTGTCATCTTTTGACATTTGACAAGTAAAACCTACGCCATTACTTAAAATGGCACGATACACACTTTAACAACGCATTGAAATTGGTAAAATTCACTACAAAAATGGTGAAAATTTTGCAGTCACAGTTCGCAAAACTAAAGCAATTTTTGGCCGTCGTGAAGCACTTTCTCGGCTGGCAATAGTGGAACTGGTGGAAAAATTTGAGCTATTGGGACAAGTAAATGATGTAAAGAATCGAAACCGTGTGCTTCGCTCAAGAACAACTGAGAATATTGCTGCTGTAGCCCGTAGTGTTGAAGAAAATCCAGGTTTGTCGATTCCTCGTCGATCTTTGGAATTAGACATTCCTCAAAAGACATTACACCGTATTTTGCATAAAGACTTAGGTCTTAAGGCTTTTAAAGTTCAGGTAACACAAGTGCTCAAGCCTAAGAAAAAAAAGTTCCCTGACCATGTTAATTCTCGAAGAGGTGATCACAATTGGCCACCGAGATCTTGTGATTTAAAACCATTTTAGACTTTTTTCTTTAGGGCCTTCTTTCTAAGGTCTAAGCCAATGACCTTAAAGATAGAATTCGTGAAGTTATCGAGGACATACAGCTGCAAATGTGCGAATTGGTCATGAAAAATTTCATGAAAAGGATATGGTGCTGCAAGCGTTGTCATGGCGGACATTTGGCTAATATTTTTCAAATGGTGATGGCATACCTTTCTCTTTACAATGAAATGAACATTCATTGATTTATCTTAAAAAATATTCGTGTTTTTTTAATATCAAAATGAAACCTCTTATTGGAAAACCCGTTATATATATATATATATATATATATATATATATATATATATATATATATATATATATATATATATATATATATATATATATATATCAAAAACTAAACATTAAAGGTTACCAACCAACGTCTCTCCTGGTAGGTATTTCTATAAATTTATATTGGCACATTCCTTTGTATTACCATTTAAGATTAAATGGGGGGTGTTATTTACACCATAGGTACACATAATATGTCTGTTGGTTATCAATTAAAAATTACTTAAACATTAAATTTGGAAAATTGTTGCTATAATTGTGGTTCTACGTCATCGATATTATTTGTAATTTTTGTATCATTTGGCAGTTGGGTCTTGAGTGGTGAACGATTAAATCGTTCTTGTTGAATTAATTGGTGTGCAGCCAAATCCATTTCTTCTTTGGTCATATCGAGTGCTTCTTGCATTTCACGCGATGTATAACGAACGAAATCAGCATCACAATATTTGCCGAGTCCCTGTTCAGCTAGGACCTATAAAAATTTTAATTTTAATATAAATTAAAAATCATTTGAAATCATTTTAAACAATACACTCACACGTCCAACTAAACTCTCAGCCGATCCAATAACTTCAAATGAATTCATACGTCTTTCGAGAGGACTACCTGGTGTTGAATGAACTAATCGTTCAGAACAAATACTATCGTTTAGTTCACCGCCAATTCCACCACCTGAAACTAGAAATTATTTTATTAGTATAGTCACATTATAACGATAATTTTAAATCCAAAATGGTTATATTAAACATGTAACATAACAACATAATTAATATAAGAAATTTAGGCCAAAACATTTAAATGCATGCAAATTCACAACATTTGGTTACCTTTACTAAATGCAATATAAACGCAAGTCAAAATACAGCATTCACAACAAGAACACAAATAAACGTGTTGGTGATTTTTTTTTTTTTTTTTTTTTTTTGAAGCAATTTTTTATATGAAGATTCCTCGATCAGACACTTAGCTAGAGCTCAACATACTTTGATTCGACCTCTTCCTAATTTTAGTGTGACCATTAAGGAGTTTTTAATATGTTAAACCATTTACTAAACATAGGCTAAAATCGGTATCAATTTACTTTTTTAATCGATCGTTCAGAGATTAAGGAACTCGAAATGTTCATAAATAATTGAAGAGATCGTGATCTATGGAGAACCACTGCGGTAATTACATAAGTCCGAATGTAACCACAATATATATGTTTATATATATATATATATATATATATATATATATATATATATATATATATATATATATATATATATATATATATATATATATATATATATATATATATATATATATATATTTACATGTGGGTCTCCCAAAATTCATGCAAGTTTTGAAATTTGTACTGTAAAGCCAACGAAGAAACAACACAGCTTGACAGCGTACAGTTAAATTGTTAAATTTTTAAATACATGAAAAATAATAAAGGAAGGAATGGCAGTTCAAAATCATTTTCATCTTGACAGCTTCGCTAATCGTTTATGTTGAGAAACAAATAATTCCCCAAAATGTTTGATGAGAATTTCGGGAGGCAGGAACCATCATCGAACCATTCTTCATATATGCGGCTGATAACAGTTACTGGTGCTTGCTATCGCAAAACAAATACAGGTTTCAAATACAGCCCGCGAAACAATTCAATTACTGTCTGTGTATTTTCATGAAATTTCCTGTTTCGATGATCAGAATTTACCGCATAGAGCCCTAAAGGTGGAAATTGAGCGTTCTATTAACGAAATTCAACCACATTAAAACAGTAATGAAACGTTTTAGCAAAGCCGTGGAGGCCATTTGGGTACCGGTCGAAACTGGATATTTTACAAATGGATTTGACGAAACAGGATAATTCAAAACTGGATATTTTAAAACGAGATAAGGTACAAAACGAGATATGGTACAAAACTGGATATTTCAAAATTGGATAATTCAAAACGAGATAAGGTACAAAACGAGATATGGTACAACACTGGATATTTCAAAACAGGATATTTGGACATGTGATTTAAACTTAAAATGATTTTTCAGGAAAGTTCTGGAATATGGCCAATTAGGGAGGAACTCGGTGAGTTCTTAACCGATTATGATGAAATTCGATATGTAGGATGAAATTGGAATTTTAAAATGATTTTTCAAGAAAGTTCTGGAATATGGCCAATTAGGGAGGAACTCGGTGAGTTCTGAACCGATTATGATGAAATTCGATATTTAGGATGAAATTGGGATTATAAAATGATTTTTTGGAAAAGTTCTGGAATATGGCCAATTAGGGAGGAACTCGATGAGTTTTTAACCGATTATGATGAAATTCGATATGAAGGATAAAATTGAGATTTTAAAATGATTTTTTGGGAAAGTTCTGGAATATGGCCAACTAGGGAGAAACTCGGTGAGTTCTTAACCTATTATGATGAAATTCTACATGTAGGATGGAAATGGAATTTTAAAATGATTTTTTAGGAAAGTTCTGAAATATGGCCAAAAAGGAAAGAACTCGGTGAATTCTTAATCGATTATGATGAAATTCGATATGTAGGATGAAAATGTTGATGAAAATTAATTAATTTTTCTTACATAGATTCTCTAAAATGAAGAAAGGTTATATTAAGTAGAAGAATAAAATATAGATGAAGATACATTTTACTGACAGTAAACTCGATCATGTCAATGATTTTTTTAATAAGATGAGAAAAGCAGCAATCAAAAAAAAAACCATTAAGTGAAGGAAAATTCTATCTCTCTGCTTAAAATTATTCAAGTATGAAACCTTACTGGCCATATTCCAGAGGTTTTTCCAAAAAAGGTATTAAAATCAAATTTAATTATACAATTAAAGAAAAAAAACATTAAGTGAAGGAAAATTCTATTTCTCTCCTTAAAAATATTCAAGTATGGAACCTTACTGGCCTTATTCCAGAACTTTACCAAAAAATCATTTTAAAATCTCATTTTCATCCTATATATCGAATTTCATCATAATCGGTTAAGAACTCGCCGAGTTCCTTCCTAACTGGCCATATTCCAGAAATTTCCCAAAAATTCCATTTAAAATTTCATTTTAATTCTACGTATTGAATTTCATCAAAATCGGTTAACAACTCGCCGAGTTCCTTCCTAATTGGCCATATTCCAGAACTTTCTTAAAAAATCATTTTAAGTTTAAATCACATGTCGAAATATCCTGTTTTGAAATATCCAGTTTTGTACCTTATCTCGTTTTGTACCTTATCTCGTATTGAAATATCCAAATTTGAAATATCCAGTTTTGTACCATATCTCGTTTTGTACCTTATCTCGTATTGAAATATCCAATTTTGAAATATCCAGTTTTAAAATGTCCAGTTCTGAGCGGCTCCCAGGCCATTTATCATATTTCGATATGCTTTTCTATACATAATGTATACTTTATTAAAAACATGTGTTTTCTAACAAAATAAATTCTTGCGTGAATTTCGGGACACCCTTTATACACCCAACATGCAAATTATCTCTAAAAATTAAACCTTACCGATATCGCCACATATATATATGAGATGCGCTATAGGTTTTAATAAAAGGGATCTTTCAAAATTATACAAAAAAAATATACAGTTGAACATCGATAATACACAAAAAGTGAGAAAAAAAAACATTAAAATAGAAAAATATTGATTTGGTTGTTATAAAAAGAATTTATTTAAACAACCTCTCCCATGAAATGATGATCTATGTGTCCCAATTGATGATCCAATTCCACCAGTACAACTAATAATGCCACCACTACCACCGCCACCGCCACCGCCATTATTACCAGCACCACAACTGCTACTAATACTTGGTGTTGTTAAATCAATGCCACCATCCGAATGAATACTAATCGATTTATTAATAAAATCGGGTAAAAATCCGGCCACGGCCATTGCTTGGGACTGTGCCAAACGCAACCCGCTTGCTATTCTTTTTATATTATTTTGTGATTGATTATGATAGCTATGCCGATGACTTTGATTATTGTAATGTAAATTTTTTCGCATTTTATTTGTGCCGCTATTGCATTCGATAAATGTTGATGTTGTCACAATACTACCACCACCATCCGAATCATCAATATCGATAATATCGTAATTTTTTGCATTTAATGTTAGATTAATATTAAGACATCCAATTTTTTGGCCCAATATACGTTTACCATTTGTACCATTCGAAGTATTGGTACCATTACCACACATATCATTATCAGGTGTCAAAAGTATTTCTCCGCTCTTTTCAGTACAACCATTACTATTTGGTTCAACAGTGGCGGTCGTTGTGGCAATTGGACAATTAGTTGTTGATTTATTTGTTAAATTTATTTCACTTTGTTGACTACAAAATAATGTAAAGTAAAATTTTTTGACATTTAATTATTTTGTTGTGTTAACTAGCAGCCTTATTCGTAACCTTAATTAATTTTAATAATAAAATAATTATATATTCAAATAAAAAAAACAAACAAAAAATTTAAAAAAAATTAATTAAAAAATAAAATAAAAATAAAATTTTTTAAGATTTCAGAATTTTTCTTAGCATAAAATGATCTGAGGCCCGATCGAGCGCCGACCGTGTAACAAGTCAAAAATTCTAACGTTCAACACATGCAATAAATAGTTCAAGATCATCTAAATAAAATTTGTCCATGCTCCAGCTACAATGTGGCACATATGGTAATCGTTTCTAATCCAGTTTATGAAACAAATGTTCTTGGATCCATTTGTCGACAATACCATCAGTCTACAACTTTTTGCTGATGTTAAACTTGCATTGAGACAGAGACCAATAATAAAGTCGTGTTTTTTTTTTATTTCATATATGGATCATTCCATATGGAATCGTACATGAGTTGCACTCGATGTCTCAAAAATTGTTCGAACTATATTTATTCGATTTATAAGTAAAAAAAAATTGTTGTGGAAAATTTATTTTTCTTCTGCTTCTCTCTCTCTCTCTCTCTCTCTCGAGTTACACTCTCTTAAAGTTTTTACTTTTTCAAGGAGTTTTGGGTTCAGTTTGGCACTAGAACAAATATTTAGAGATACAGTCATTTAAACTCAAAATTGTATATCCTTCTGTACTGAAACTTATCTGTTTTCCGAATTTTCTAAATATATAACTTGAGACATATGAAAATCGGGAACCGCTCAGAACTGGACATTTTAAAACTGGATATTTCAAAATTGGATATTTCAATACGAGATAAGGTACAAAACGAGATATGGCACAAAACTGGATATTTCAAAACAGGATATTTCGACATGTGATTTAAACTTAAAATGATTTTTTAGGAAAGTTCTGGAATATGGCCAATTAGGGAGGAACTCGGCGAGTTGTTAACCGATTTTGATGAAATTCGATATGTTGGATGAAAATAAGGTTTTAAAATGATTTTTGGGGAAAGTTTTGGAATATGGCCAGTTAGAAAGGAACTCAGCGAGTTCTTAACCGATTATGATAAAATTCGATATGTTGGATGAAAATGGGGTTTAAAAATGATTTTTTGGGAAAGTTCTGGAATATGGCCAGTTAGGAAGGAACTTGGCGAGTTCTTAACTGATTATGATGAAATTCGATATGTAGGATGAAAATGGGATTTTAAAATGATTTGTTGGGAAAGTTCTGGAATAAGGCCAGTAAGGTTCCATACTTGAATATTTCTAAGGAGAGAAATAGAATTTTCCTTCACTTAATGTTTTTTTTCTTTAATTCTATAATTAAATTTGATTTTAAAACCTTTTTTGGAAAAACCTCTGGAATATGGCCAGTAAGGTTTCATACTTGAATAATTTTAAACAGAGGATAGAATTTTCCTTCACTTAATGGTTTTTTTGTAATTTCTGCTTTTCTCATCTTATTAAAATAATCATTGACTTAATCGAGTTTACTGTCAGTAAAATGTACCTTCATCTATTTTTTATTCTTCTACTTAATATAACTTTTCTTCTCTTTAGAGAATCTATGTGAGAAAAATTGATTAATTTTCATCAACATTTTCATCCTACATATAAAATTTCATCATAATCGGTTAAGAACTCACCGAGTTCCTTCCTTATTGGCCATATTCCAGAACTTTCCTAAAAAATCATTTTTATTTTAAATCACATGTCGAAATATCCTGTTTTGAAATATCCAGTTTTGTGTAATGGCATAATATCCATCTAATAAAAGAGTGAGGTGTGTTCGGTATGAATGCTATTTAATAATTGACTAGCTAGTGACTACTATGACCAGACAGTTGAAGTTAGTGTTACCATATGTACAGTGGTAAACTATGTATAGTGTAACAATATATTTACACTTTATATGACATAATTATCCTGTTTCGCAAATCCAGTTGTAAAATATCTGATTTCGACCGGTACCCATTTAAAACACACATATAAACTTGTATTCTTTATTTTTAAATATTTGTATTATATTTTTCTAGCTGTATTAAAGGAAGCACGAAATGAGATCCAAAAATTAAAACTGATGATAGAACAGAGTCAGCCACAAAAAAAACGATTATACTATACCTGATTCGAGCGAAGAAGAAGACATAGTAGCACAAGAAACAGCATGGCTACTACCAAAATCCAAAAAAAGGAAGCGTTCATCAGAAAAAGGTAAACAAGCAGATACTGGATCAGACAAAACGGATAACCATCTAAATGCAAAAACAAAATTCCAGCCTGAAAAAAATAACACACCAGGAAAGCATACAACTTTTCAAAAAACTAAAGAACCTAAAATAGGGTTACCATCTGTACTTATTTTGGCAGTATAGTACGTATTTTCGATTGTCATTTTAATAAAGTACTGCTTTTTACAAATTTCCATATACTTATTTTCTTAAACTAAATAATTAAAATACTAAAATTCGGAAATAAATTAAAACTTTTAACTTTTTGATAAAAATTAAATAATTTTTTGCTATAATGTGGCAGCACTGCAAATTGTTTGATTTAGCAATTGCGTTGATGTAAACTACGTACATCGTAACTTACGTGGTACGTAGTTTACGTTACGTTACGTAACAAAATTATATATCGAATCCCTTTAAACAAGGTAAACCGTTTACGAACTATAAACGAACTATAAATTTATATATATATATATACATATACTATGTATATTTTTATTATTTATATGTTGCATATTATAAAAAACTTTTATCACAATATTTCATATAAAGAGACAAATATGTTTACATATAAAATTATAATAAATTTATTTAAAAAATGATGTCTCGATCAAATAAAAATATGTACATATATAGTTCGAAAAATATCCTTTACAATTTAGAAAAAATACTGCATTTTCTAGTTCACACATATTATAATCGCATATTATAATCGCAAATTGAAATTATCACAAATAACAAAATTTATAAAATTGACAAAACTGACAAAATGTATAGTTCGTTTATAGTTCGCTTATGAACCGTTTTTACGAATTCGCTTTTTTTGTTTATAGGGATTTAATTAACAACTGTCAAACGACACAAAGAAATTTCAATTTTCAGTGGCTGTTGGTTGGCTAACCTGTTTAGTGCTCTTTATAATTTTTGTAGGTTTGATAAGTTTGTAAACTGTAATTATAATAAATTTGAAATAATCTTGTTATTAGATTTTGTAATTGCCATTGTGAGTACATAATTTATTTATATATCACATTGTAAAACGGCGCTTTCCCTTAGAAAAAAACACCAATGACAATTTCTGTTATAAGAATCTTGCCGGAATCCTAAATTTTTTTCTAGCTGGAATAAGTTTATAAATCAATTTATAAACTTTGTAAAAATAATTTATTTATAAGAGTGAATATGGAAGGTGACAGATTTGAGAAAGACAATGATGATGAATTCAACACAGATGATGAGGCAGAAAACCAACCGTCGACTAGTAAGAGGGCTAAGAGAGGCCAAAATCACTTTAATGATAATTGGAAAAAACTGTTTTCTTGGATCGTGGCAGGAAAAAATGATTTTTATGCTAAATGTATTTACTGCAAATGTGAAGTTAACATTTCTGTAAGCGGAGTAACGGATGTCAAAAGACATATGAAAACGGTGAAGCACCAAAGCAATATGAAAGCTGCAACAAGTTCTAAAAATATAAGTACATTTTTCTCGATGCCAACACAATCACTGTCTTCTTACAAGAAAACAGCCGCAGCGGAAGCAACATTGAGGTCAAGAGCTCATCTCCCTAGTTGCCAAGCTTCAACGAGAAGGAAGTACTCTAACCAGAAGCCAGTGGGAGAAACAGCAGCAATCCGTAAGGTCGGTGTATGTAGGGTACTACGCGGGTGATCAGGAACTAATGGCTACTAATGAGTTAGGTCATGAACATCCGTATTTGTTGGAACGGAAACAGATCCAACGTGCCTACGACCGTTTCATTGAGGAGTGCAACGCGTATCAGGTGCTTCCTCCAATAAACCCTCCAAAAGAGGAACGGAAAGCAACTACTATGAAACCCTCATCTGGAGTTGGCAAACCAACCATCAACATCGCCCCTGTTAGCCAGGAGAAATTTACGCCTATCCATCAACCAGCCCGGGAACCTCCCTCGCAAGTTTCTATGACACGGCCGTCTGTATCCATCAGCCAGGAACACCAACTGTTGCTCCGCGAGCAAAACATCAATATACGGCTCCTGTATCAACGGTTAAACACCATCAAAGTAGACTGTGAAACAGGCAAGTGTTCCCGAAGCTACGCTGTAATGAAGATCGACCAAATTAACAAAGATTTGACGGTAATTGATTTGACGGTAATGATTACTACGGGGAGATCACCCGGAATGCAGAGGAAACTTTATTGAAACTGCACGATAGCCTTAGTAGCGAGCCACCGAAGCCAGTAGCAGCTGTAAACATGCGACTACCCAGGTTGGAAGCTCCCATCTTTTACGGGGAATATGAAAAGTGGCCGCCATTTAAAGACTTGTTTCTGCAAGTTATCCACCAGGGCAGAACGCAGCCGCCAAACTTATCTGCCATTTATTATCAGTTGCTGAGAATTATGAGGCAGCATGGAACATCTTGCAGACTAGGTATGACAATAAGCGGTTGTTGGCAAATACCTATTTCAATACATTAGTTTCTTTGCCAAACATAAACCAAGCCACGTCATCGCAAATCCGGAACCTGCATGACACGGTCGTTGAAACTATGCACAACATCGAAAATCTCAATTTAGAGAACCCGTTTAGAGGCATTGGTGGCACACATTATGATGAAGCGAGTAGTTAGTGAAACTTTGGAGAGGTATGAATCCTCCTTCGGAAATCCACGAGAAGTTTCAAAAATGGACCAATGCATGGAATTTTTAATGCGAAGGTTCCAGTATTTAGAATCCTCAACGACACAAAAAACATCCATTATTCGAGCAGCAAAACCAGAGTCCAATCTTCCAAGAAAGGTATTCCTAAATACCGATAGTGGACGCGAACCAGCCGCCATCAGCTGCCCTTATTGCACTGCACGAGGACATCTACTCATCCAATGCTATCATTTCCGCAACCTCTCCATCAAAAGGCGGATTGATTACGTAAACCGAGCAGGACTCTGCACCAATTGCCTTGGGCATGGTGTGAAAACTCAGTGCTCTGAAAGAGCATCATGCACTCTATGTAACGACAGACATCACCAGTTGTTACACGAGCCATATCAACAACCTGAGAAGAAGGTAACTATCAGCACATCGGATAGTAATCAAACTACATTGTTAGCCACGGCTGCGGTAAAGAGTATGTCAATTTGTGGAACTCTAACCAGTTTAAGAGCCTTAGTCGACCAGGGATCGCAGGTCTCCCTGATTACAGAAGAAGCGGTTCGACGCCTCGGTCTGCCACTTCAACAAACGACCGTTAAAATCTCAGGAATCGGGGCAAACCACACTAGTACATCAACCGCTATGGAGCAATTATGTCTTTAGCCACACTTCCTATCCTCTTACCGGCTAAAAATTGAAGCATATGTATTGCCAAAAATCACCATGGATGTTTCAGAACGCCAAATTAAACGGACATCAACAAATAACAAGTGGAACCGATTATTGTTCGCGGATCCTCAATTTGATACACCCGCTCCTATCGATATTTTGTTAGGAGCCGACGTTTATGGCGACTTCATCAGCAACAAAATAGTAAGAGGAAAGCCCAATACCATCAAAACCAGCTTCGGGTGGGTGATCTCTGGGCCAACAAAAGTAGCCACCACACAACATTTAATGAAAGTTCATAGCGGAACAAAGGTGGAAAAAGGTATGGATCGTTTCTGGGAGTTAGAGGAAGTTCAAGAACTTAACGTCATAAGTTCAAACATGGAATGTGAAACTATGTTTCAAAAGACTACAAGGCGAGATGAAAGTGAACGTTACATTGTTCAGTTTCCATTCATGGAGGAAGAACTGGACAAATTAGGAAACTTCAAACAACGAGCACTACAGCGTTTTCTGCAGCTCGAGAAAAAATTGGAGAGAAACCAGGAATTAAGAAAACTATACAACCTGTTTATGGCGGAATACATAAGTAAGGGTCACATGAAACATGTCCCTCATCACGGAGGAAAATACCATTTACCCCATCATGCAGTGTTGAAGAAAACTCCGGAAGCAATTAAGATTCGGGTGGTTTTCGACGCGTCGATGAATAATGTCCTCAATGACACAATGCGCATTGGACCACCACTACAAAACAACTTATGGGCTATATTGCTGAAATGGAGGAAACATCGAATAGTGTTTTTCGCGGACATCGAAAAAATGTACCGCCAAGAAGTAAACATCAGCCGTTATTAGAATTCCAATTAACCACCGTTACGTATGGAACATCAGCTGCACCATATCTGGCAATTCGAACTTTACATCAATTGGCTGAAGATGAATTCAGCAGTCATGCCGAAGACAGTCACATCCTAAAGAATGAATTCTATGTAGATGACGTGTTAACTGGTGCAGATAATGTAGACGAGGCTCTACACTTAAAATCTCAGCTTAATCAGATACTGGGCAAGTGTGGAATGGAGTTTAAGTAAGTGGTCCAGTAACCATCCAGACGTCTTGATGGGGATAACCAAGGATAAAGTACTGATAGGTGGTCTGAAGTTCATGGACGAGCAGGAAGTTAAAACCCTGGGAATACGATACAATTCAGCTGGAGACTATTTTCTATTTCACGTGGACATCGCACCCAATGGCGAACTCACAAAACGTCAATTCCTGTCGGAAATGTCGAGAATCTTCGATCCATTGGGGTGGCAAAGACAATTGTAGATTGGAACTTCATGGGTTTTGTGATGCGTCCGAACAAGCATACGCAGCAGTAGTTTATAGTCGAGTCGTGGTCAACAATCAAGTGGTTGTGAGTCTTTTAACTGCAAAATCCAAGGTCTCGCCTAGAAAAACAACCGTAACCATCCCACGTTTAGAACTATGTGGAGCAGTATTGTTAAGCCGACTTATTCAACAAGTTATTAAAGCTCTCGACGTAGACACACATGCAGTAACACTATGGTCTGATTCTACGATCACGTTAGCATGGATTCGAAAACCATCATCCACGTGGAAATCCTTTGTATCACATCGAGTGAATGAGATTCAAACTAATACTAGTATGGCCACCTGGAGACACGTCCGATCTGAAGACAACCCAGCTGATTGTGCGTCTCGTGGGACAACCACACAAAAATTAGCATCCTTGACCAAATGGTGGAAAGGTCCAAACTTTTTAGAAACGTTTGAACCATCCCCTGACGAAACGCTTTTTTGAAACATCTGAGGAAAAGAAAATAACGGTGGCGTCATTTGTACAGGTAATACAAACTGAAACTTCAATTTTGGAACTTATTCAAAGGCAGTCAACACTGAAACGTCTCATTCGAATAACCGTTCATCTGTTAAGATGGCGGACTAAACAACGAGGTGCTATAAAATCACAAGAATGGGAACACGCATTATCAGCATTAGTTCGAGCAACCCAACTTTCGGACTTACAAGAAGATCACTTTACCTTGGCAAAAACAAATACTGTTCGGAAACATAGTAAGCTTCAATCCTTGCATCCTTTCCTAGATGAACAAAACATCATTCGGGTAGGGGGAAGATTGGAAAATTCTCAACTAGCATATGAGGAGCGACATCCAATGATCCTACCCTATAAGGGACCCCTCACCAAATTAATATTAGATTGGGGCCATCGAGAGACGTTACACGGAGGCAATGCCTTAACATCAGCTTTCATTCGTAAACGGGTTTGGGTTCTCAAAGGAAATCAAGCCGTAAAACACCACAATCGCCAGTGCACTCGCTGTCACCGATTCAAAGTGACAACATCAGAACAATTGATGGGTAACTTACCATCTCCCCGAGTCACCATATCACGACCATTTACCCATACTGGGGTCGATTATGCGGGGCCTATTAACATGCGAATGAGTAAAGGGCGTGGCACTAAATCATACAAGGGCTACATATGCATTTTCATTTGTCTCATTACTAAGGCGATTCACATAGAAATAGCCTCCGACCTTACAACGGAAGGGTTCATCAGCGCGTTCCGAAGGATGACTGCTCGGCGGGGAAATGTTGCACACATCTACAGTGACAATGGGACAAACTTTGTAGGAGCCAACAAAGTATTACAACCTATCAATTGGCATTTCATACCACCTTCGTCCCCGCATTTTGGAGGATTATGGGAAGCAGGCGTGAAATCAATCAAAACGCACTTAAAAAAATGTATAGGAGACACCAAACTAACTTTCGAAGAATTGACCACCTTAGTAACACAAATAGAGGCTTGCTTAAACTCCAGACCCCTCTGCCCACTAACAGAGGACCCGGAGTCACTGGGTGTGTTAACACCACGTGTTAACACATCCAGTGTCTCCGGTACTAGAAGCTCGAAAAGGAGCTTCTAGTACTTCAACATAATCTCCTATCACGATGGAAGGTAGTACAGAACATACGGACTCAGTTCTGGCAAAAATGGGTGTCAAAATACTTACATCGTTTGCCACAACTCCCTAAATGGCGCCAAGAAAGAAAGAACTTGGAAATAGGAGACCTTGTTTTGCTCCGAGATGAATTACAACCACCGACGAGATGAAAATTAGGACGAATTAAGGAATTGCACCCCGGAGATGATGGAGTTATTCGCGTTGTAATTTATAATAAAAAACTATATTAAACACCATGACTGCCAGCATTATCAATCACCTGAAATCCAGTTTACCGTAGTAGAAATTACATCTACCAAACAACGCCTTCAGATAGGAGCGGTATATTTTCCTACAACATTTCAATGGTAGATTTATATTAGGAGGTGATTTTAATGCAAAACATGTTGACTTTGGATCTAGGCTTACAACAACCAAAAGTAACGAACTAAAAAATGCAATAAATGAAATGGGATGTAAAATACATTCCACTGGCAAGCCGACATATTGGCCTACGGACGCAGGTAAAACTCCTGATCTACTAGATTTCTTTATATCAAAACAAGTTTCATCAAATTTTATTGAAGTAGAGGATAATTCAGATATGGTCTCTGATCATTCTGCAGTGATACTTACCATAAGCGACAAGATAATTAGGAAGGAAACAAGACCAACTCTTGTCAATAAAACAACTGGCTGGGTTAGCTTCAGATCTGAATTAGAAAGCTATATTAACCTACAAACACGATTAAAAACGGTAACGGAGCTAGAGGAAGAGGTTGAAAACTTCACAAATATCATTCAATTGGCCGCGTGGAATAACACTAAAGAAACAGCACCCAAAACTACTGGTAAAAGCTACCCAAGATAAATTAGGAACCTGGTCTTAGAAAAAATGAAAGCTAGGAAAAAATGGCAACAAACGAGGAGTCCATCTGACAACACGATCCTAAATAACAAATCACATCAGCTTAAGCGAGAAATTCAGAAGTTAAATGAAAAATCGTTTTCTTTGTTTCTTGGAAAGTTGACGGTTGATGAAAATGCAGGCTACTCATTATGGAAGGCAACCAAAAGAATGAAAACCCCAATCATGCAGATCCCTCCTATTAAGCGAAGTGATGGCTCGTGGCCCAGGGATGACAAATCAAAAGCTGAAGTTTTTGCTAATCACCTGGCTGGTATTTTCCAACCGAATGAGACCGAATCGGATATTATAATTGAAAATGGAAGCAACGACTATGAGGGCAGAATCCCTCTAATAACCTAGAAAGAAGTTAATAGGTAAATAAAATTCAATCTCAAGACCGCAAAGGCTCCTGGATATGATCTTTTAACAGAAGAAGTTCTAAAGCAACTACCAAAGAGAGCTATTGTTCAACTAACCCAATTGTTTAATGCTGTTATTAGATTACGGCATGTTCTTTCCGCCTGGAAAGTTGCAGAAGTTATTATGCTACCGAAACCAGGTAAACCGCCAAATGAAGCTCAATCATATCGTCCGATATCACTGCTTCCTATCATCTCAAAGCTAATGGAGAGACTTCTTCTGAGAAGAATGACACCAATACCGACTTTTCAGAGTAAGACAAGAAGATTAGTATTCTGAACTGAGGGAGGTAAGGACAGGAGTTCCACAAGGCAGTGTTCTGGGCCACTTCTATATCTACTTTATACAAGTGATATACCACAGTTCGATAATGTAGGCATAGCAACATTTGCTGACGACATCGCTATACTAGCAACAGCGAAAACTGTCGAAGAGGTGGCGAATAAACTTCAATATGCAAGTGAAGAAATTCACCAGTGGACCAGGCGATGGAAAATCAAATTTAATGAATTAAAATCTGCGCATGTACTGGCTAATTGGACGAAGGTCAAAATTAGGCACAGACAACAAAATATTGATTTACAATCAAATCTTAAAACCGGTCTGGCTATATGGTATTCAGCTTTGGGGCTGTACTAAAAATGCTAACATCAAACATTTACAAAACTTCCAGAATAAGGTACTTCGGAGTATAGTCAATGCACCCTGGTACATTCATAATAAGGATTTGCATCGAGATTTGGGGATACCGGATGTAAATAAAAAGATTTGCAACGAAGCATGGGTCGAGGCTATTGCAACATGTTAATGCATAAGCCTTTCGGCTACTGGATAATAAAGACTTGGTTAGAAGACTAAAGAGAACCAAACGAGCTCGACAGTATGTGAGCAGCTACCTATTAACGAACAGGCATAGGAACATCGCTGGATCAACAGTGACCTCATTATAGTTTAGTTTTTAAGAATTCAGATGTAAATTGATGGTTAGTCTGAAAAGACTAGTTTCTATAAATAATAAAAATAAAAAAAAAACACTCATCCTCAAAAGATTGAGACAAACGTCAAAACAGATATAAAAAATACCTCCCGCACCACATATCAAAGCAGTAATGGCAGCATGTTTAAGCGGCCAATCACCAAAATCAGCTGTCTACCGATTGATGATAATAACCTGATGGAGAAAGTGGGTCTGCAAAAAGCTGTTAACAACAACACGGAAAATGGGTAAGCATCACCTGCTGCAGACATGTCGAAACAAAAACGACCAATACAACACGGACGAACGACAAGAGCAAACAGCAAATTAAACCTGTTACTTTGCTCGCTCGCAGTAATCTGCATGATGGGACCAACCATAGCACTAACAAGAATCAATATAATCCGGTTCACTTCCCATCCTGGCATTTATTTCGATAAAATTGGTCAAGGGCAGCTTATCAATGGAGAATGTAAAATTATATCCTACTATAATCTTACAGGAAATTGGGCAGAGCTGGACCACCTAGGAGGGATTTCTCATCAGCTAGACGAACGATGCGACACATTTAGACAGCGACACATTTAGGCACGTTCAAATATTGTGCAGCAATTGTTTTGCATATTAGGACATTCTACACGGAGTTGTACGGATCAAAATAAAATAATATACACCCTAGGTAGAAATAAGGCCCACCGAAGAAGAAGATCACCTTTCGATTTTGTTGGTACAATTGCCAACGAGTTATTTGGTGTGCTCGACCAACGTGCTGGCAATGCGTACAAGGATAGCATAAACCAATTAAATTTAAACCAGCAGCAACACCAACAATTATTACAACAGCAAATGTCGATTTTGGAAACCACTATCAACGTGATTAAGCACAGCTTTGAGGAGACCGATGAGAGATTTCAAGCATTTAACAACATAATAAACAGCATTATTGTCCATGAGGAATTTACCGAACTTGCGGTTTATGCTATGATGGAAATGACTAGACTTCACGCATTTCAATCAACCATAATTGACACCATCACCGAAGTTCATCAAGGCAAACTCGATCCTCTTATTATGACACTCCAGCAACTTCAGGATCAGACTAAACAGATCACACATAATCTAAAAGCTAATCAGGGTGTCCCAGGTCGCACCTTAAAAATAGCCACATTAAATAAGATAATCGAAGTCGGAACAATTAAAATTGAAGAAACTATAATCTTTGAGGTTAAAGTTCCATTGGTACAGAGATCCCGATATGAATTATACTACGTTATACCAGTTCCCACGATCCACCAGCAGGAATTTGTCTACATCATGCCATTTTCTAACTACTTGATGGTGGCACTACAACAAAAAAGACATGATAGTGGCTTAGACAGCGATTTACAGCAATATTTGAGGGCGATTGGGGAGAATACAATCCGGACCGGCTAACTTGTTGGTGTTAATGTTTGCAAGGACTTTAGCGACAACTCAAGATCTAAATCTAATGCGGCGCATCGATGAACTGGCTAGAGAGATAATCGGGGGTGTTAAGTTAGAATCAGGTAAATTGGAGTTTCTGCAAATTTTCGGGCGAAGAGATTAGATTTTTCTTGAGCTGTAGAAAAAATATAGTCCCCATCTTTCAGAGGATTGATGATTTCCTACTGTTCAAGAAGTTTTCTTCTACTTTGCGGGCAAAGGACCAAAAGGTCCGATTGCTATTGCCCCGCTTTAAGACCTGCCCAACTCTTTTTTTGATATTTTTTTTTAGCTTCTACTGTTTGCGTTGCCAGATTTCTAGCCGCCTTAAATATAGCTAAATTTTCATTTGACGGGTTCTTAACATATTTGCGGTGAGAGGCTTCTTTATTGGCGGTTGTTGTTCTACAGTCATGACTATGCCAAGGATTGCCTGATTTTTTTTTATTTGGCTTAGAGAGACTGGAAGGAATTAACTGTTCCATTCCCATGAGAATGACAGTCGAAACCAGAATGGCTGCATTATCAATATTACCGAAAGCTGAACAAGAGTACCATTCGAACTATTGAAAGAACTGGTTCATTCCTTTCCCAGTCCACATATTCATAGTGCCATAATCGACGTTTAGGCGGGTCATTCGTTTGGCACGACCACGACATTGGAAATTCCGCTGTAATAAGCCAATGGTCAGAGTTTACCAAAGGAAAAGTGACGGAGATACCAGCCGGTGTTACGGACTTAGAATAAGGAAGCCACTTGTCATTATGGACATTGAAATTACCTGCCACAGCGATTTCAGCATTTGGTGATTTCTGAAGGATACACTCAATGGAGTCTGACAGAGTATCAAACCCAAAATGAGCATCGCAGTTTGCGATATTTGGGCTTCAATAGAGACCACATAGGAAGAGGGGGTATTTCGAGACATGAATTTCAACCTAAATGAAGCTGAACTCATTATTCGTGATTTGGCCTAAAAAACTGGAAATGGAAAAAGGTATATCGTTGCGGATATACATGGCCAGTCCCCTATGGTGAATAAGCCGATGGATTAAAGAGTTACCCTTAATACCGATGGCCGAAGAATAACCAGAGTCCAAAATTTTGGTCTCGGTGAGAAGTAGAACCGCTGGTTTTGTGAAAGCTGTATGGTGTTCCACGGCTTCAAACTTTGTCCGCATTCCACGAATATTGTAATAATTGAAGAGAGAAACACTCTCCCCATTACACAGAAATACAGAGACTCAAACTTAAAGAACGCAAGAACCGTGTTAGACCAGCAAACAATGATGTGTCCACAATACTACCTCCGAATCGCAGTGTATTAACCTTCCGACCGAACACACTAAAATGTACACACAACACCGTTTGCTTAACAACAGCTATTCAGCAATTCATTTATCTACTTGTATTAAACAAGTCGACTAAACGGAATTTAAAAACAAAATTAAAAATTTAACAGATTAACGGGAAATAAAGGGGATGGATAGAAAGTATTTATGAGAGTGTGTGGTTGTGCGCGTCAATTTATCTTAAAAGTGACAAACATTAAAATAAAAATCTTTCACGACAGTCTTTAAGCACATTTTTATTAATGATAATTAATGTTTAATTAATTAATTAATTTTCACTACACCACATTGCATTATAGTGACTGTGATTGTACAAGTCAACTTTAATTTTTCAACACATGTTAATACATGTTAAAAAAATGAAAAAAAAACAACAAAAAAAATAAAATAAAAATATCAAATTAAACCAATGAGAAATGAATTGCAATGCGATGTGCATTGCTCGTCGGACAGAGAAGAACTGAAGAATATATAAGAGACATGTCCAATACTGATGCAACTATAGCAATATTTGCTGATGATAGTGCTATATTAGCGACAGCACAAAATATAACTGATTTTAGCCACAAACAAATTATGCAATTTGACAAAAAAAATGGCGTATTAAACTGAATGAAACTAAATCAACATGTGTAAACTTTACTAGTCTGAGAGTTGGGCACAGTGCATACCAATAATGATCCATTCACAAAAAGTTCCGTATGCAAACACGGCTAAATACTTCGGTGGAAAGAACATATAAAAAAACGAGAGAAGAATTAAACAACAAATTCAGGGAAATGCATGGGCTTCTAGGGAGACAGTCTGGGCTCTAAATTTATGATAAGCTTCTGCTATATAAACAAATTATGAAACCACTATAGTGACATACAACTCTGGGGTTGTGCTAAGAAAACAAACATCAAAATAATCTAAACATTCCAAACTACGATCCATTGTAAATGCACTGTGGTATACATTAGAAACGCCAACCTTCATAGAGACTTGAAAATGGAGCTTGTTAAATGTCTGCATGAGCATGCAATTCATGACCAACATCACTAGCATAAAAAGGTTACAAAGAACCAAACCATTGGACCTAACGTAACCTAGATGACAGAATGACAGCAGCGCAAGAAGCCTATTGAGGAATCATTGTAAACTGGGATTATCATATAAGGCTTAATTCCAATAAATGTATAATAGTATGCAATGTAAATTACTAAATGAGTAAACTACTCAGTCGTTATAAATAAAAAATAAATAAAAATTTACATAACATAAAGTGTACTCTATAGAGATTCAAAATTCTAGATTTATTAAAATTTTACCTGAAATTAACAAATAAATATAATTCACTGAGCTTTTAAAGGTCACCACACGAAATATTTGTATTTATACCAACTTTCTAAATTTATAAAATATATTTTCACAAGCTTTTTTCAAAACTTAAATCACAAACCAAAACAAAATAAAAAGAAAGCTGAATATCTTGCAATCTTCCCAAAAACAAATAAAAAAGCTTTAGACCTCGCAGAATTTGTGTCTGCGTAGTGTATATCAAGAAAAAACAAAGTTGTTAAATAAAATTGTTGACAAACTCAAACTCAATATAAAAAAAAAACTGGTGAAAATCAACAAAACAAAATAAAATATAAAATAAAAATTTCCCTGGCTAAAAGTATTTTTTTTTTTTCATCTATATTATTTATGTCTTACCGTTATTGTTATTATTGTAATTCGGATGTAGCAGTAATCCTCGATTTATTTTATTTCCCCTGTACCGTTTTTTTTTTTTGGATTAGTTTGATAGTTTATTTTTTCAGATTTGATTTTTCAAGTCGAATTTTAGAGTTAAATAAAAAATTTTCAAGGGATATACGAGGTCATATATAAAAAAAAATTCAATAAATGAAAAAAAAAATGAAAATGAAAAAAAAATATAAATAAATAAATAAGAAAAATAATGGAATAAATTTGAGAAAATTTTACTTTTGTCAATTTATACAAAAAATAATATTACCTGTAATAATTTTTTTCCGCAAGATCGCCACCCCCATTAACAAGCATCGAACGTAACTGTATATTTTCATTTTTACTATTATTATTATTATTATTGTTCACGTTGTTGCCATTTTCTACACCAATATCATTACCAAGTCCACCCGATTCTCGTATTTGAATAAAATTTTTCGTAATACTATTCATTCCTTCGGCAAGACCACGATGCATTTCGAAATATGGACTATTATTCTCCATACGTGATTGTACTGGCGACATGGGAAATGTTAGTCGACCACTCGATAAATTTAAATTCGATTCGTTTGCTTTGTTATTACGACCGCGAAATGTTACGGGACCATGACGGCGCATCGACGACCAAACACTGCCAAATAGTGTATGATTTCGCTTTAAAAAAAAAAAAAGGATTTATAATTTTAAAATGCAAATTTGGTTTAAATAATTGATAGTATTACTTACTCGATGCATTGGTTCGGGTTCATCCATCATTTCGTCTAAATTACCCGATATGGCACGTTTTAGTTCCGGTCCAGCTTCGTGTAATGTACGCAAACCAGCTTGTAACGTAACCGTATTATTTTGTTCGCGATCTCCTTCCTTTTGTTCCTGTTCTTTTCGTTTTTTAAATCGTCTAAAATAGTCTTGAATTAAGAACGTGGCATAAAATTTGCCAACCGTTACTTCATCATCAACGCCCGGTGGTGGTACAACTTGATCCAATAATTTTGGACTTGTTCGCTTCCATATTTGTTTAATGACTGCACGCAATTCTGTATTGGCCTCATCGATATTTCCTTCGGTTTTTATTTTTAATGAGGTGCGCACAACAGCAAATAGTGTGGCATTAAATAGAACAGTGCCATCACTATTCAATGGCATATTCATAGATACAAGTCTTTTACAAGCGACCCGATGTGGACACAATTTACCAAAACCGAGTGGTGGAGATATTTTTCTCAACAACGTAACAACATCTAAATGCTTAATACGACCTTTTGCATCCGGATCGTATTCACTCCACAATCGAATAAATTCATCTAAATGATGTGGTCCCAAAATAGACCAATCTCGTGTCAGATAATCAAAATTATCCATAATAACGGCAACAAATAAATTTATAATTAAAAATGAGCATAAAACATAAAACGATATAAAATATGGGAATGCAATACTTGATCCGCAATTATCAGATGTTTTATCATCTGATTTCGGATCACACTTTACTTCGCCTGGCCGCGACGAACAATCCATCATTATATCTTGCCAAGCTTCACCCGTTGCAGAACGAAATAGTACGAGCACAGCTTGTGGAAACGTTTGAAAATTATTATTCCGATGAATTGATGTATCGTTATCGAGGGCAATTTTTCCAAATACTTGCATACCGATTACGGCATAAATGAAAAAAAGCATAACAATCAATAGGGCGACATATGGTAAAGCTTGAAATGATTTAATAAATGTCCATAAAAGTGTACGAATACCTTCGCCACGACTTAATAATTTTACAAGACGCATGACACGAAATAAACGGAAAAAATTTATCGAAATAATAGTTGATCCTGGCTGAAAATATATTAAGAAAAAAAAAATTAATTATTAATGTGATATAAAGCATAATTTTTAGGATAGTAACATGCGATTTACACAAAAGCTTTGCTTCGATATTCAGGACACAACAAAACAATCAAGTTCGATTTAGTAAAATACGCTTTCGTTCAAATTATAGCCGATTTTCATTCAACAAATTTTGAAGAAGAACTTGATCTACGAAAATAGAATTCAATTCATCAGAATCGAGATATAAACAGAAGACATATAGTTATCCCCAAAGTATACCGCATATCAACAATCTGGTTCCATCTGGTTTATAAAAATATTTATTCTATGTTTTTTAAACAATGAGCCGGCGTGGAGATGCCAACTGCATCGGTGAAAATAAAATGAGCAACAACTAAGAAAATGGAGGAGATGGTGTGATGACCACGAGACGAAGAAGAAAATACAAAAAAAAAAACAAAGAAGATACAAATATTTGTATTCATATGAACGCAGCTGATCCGACTGAATACAATAAACATAACTGTTGCTTTTGCGTTGCAATAATACAACGCAAAAGCAACAGTTATGTTTATTGTCATATTATATAAAATATTTGATAAAGTCAGTCGATCAAGAACTCTCATACTGTGTTTACCTATATTACACCTTTCCTGCAATCATTTAACGTAAATGAAATAAAAAAAATACTTAATTATACAGTTAATAAGAAGTTGTGTATTATTTAAAGTCTATGTTCATTTATAAGCTAATAAAGACATAACAGATAGTTAGTAGACTTTTTGACGCAAGCAAAGAAGGAGAACAAAAAAAAAATATAAATGGATAAAATAAAAAAAATTTAAGAAGATTCATCAAGCAGAGCAAGACTGCGAACGAAAAGAATGAACCATGAAAAAGAAGATTAAAAATAAAAGTGAAAACAGTAACTTAAAGAAAATTATAAGAATTAAAAGGTATTACAAGTACATAATCGGCAATAAATTTAATAAATCAAGAACAATTTATAAGAGTGCAGACCGAAAGTGTGATGACGTTGTTTTTTTGTTTTGAAGTGATACGCATGTTTGTTGGTTGTTTGTGTGTAATCTTGGTGTTGGGTTTTTTTGGGCCCCAGGTGAAAAAGGCTGTTTTTGATTTCAAAGCAGTTGATAATCGTGCGTATAAACTACGTTTACGCATGCGGTTAGCCAACCTGTCAATCATTTGTGTTCATGCGCCCATTGATGTAAGCCACTTAAAGATAAAAACTAATTTTACAATAATTTGGATAATATGATGGGATCCAAAAGTGTGATTGGTGTCTTAATTGCTAGAGCTTACCGAGCAAACGGTGCAGTGGTTAAAGCTGCGGTGCTTGAGTTGGGAGGTACCGAGTTCGTATCCCAACAGGGGAGGGTTACAAAAGGGATTTTTTATCATCTGATTTCAATTGGTGCTGACAATGAACACAAATATGACCCCCGGAATTCATGGGCCAAACCATCGTCCATGCCAGTACAGGCTGGCTGGAGCAATGCAATGTGCAGATGGTATTCAAAGCGAACCTGCATTCGTGCGTCCGCAAAAGAATTAAGTGTGCTGCGGCCCCATAACAGATAGCGTAGATATACAAAAAAATAATAAACGCTAGAGCTGGCAAAAATCAGGACTTATGTGGAAAAATGGGTCTTTACGCCCAACACGAACTAGTGACTGATAATGGGGAAAGACTGATATCCTTTGCGATCACGCATGACTTCATAGTGGCTAGCACATTCTTTTCTCATAGAAATCTCCGTTTCAATGCCGTGCTCGACACTGAAAGGGGCCTTTCTCTGATTTACTCACTGATCAACAAGTGTTAAATGCTGTATTTTAAAGTTGTCAAATACAGACTCGGAGATGAGCATAGAGGACCCGTCCTACGAAAAATTTATACTGGCCATGTAAAAAAAGAAACAGTTCCGCTGGGATTGATTCCAAGCTCTTGATATTCGGAGGGGATTATAATCAATTTATTCCCTAAGGATGATTTTTTTCTAAATATTACGAACCATCTCGTGACGTACATCTGATGTACTTAGATTTCCACCAGGTCAATGACTCAATCCATCGGGATAGTTTATGGTTTGCTTTATGATATCTATGGGAATACCTCACAAATATGTGCGTTTATGTAAATGACAATGTTGTCAAAGTTGTGAACAAGCTATCAGGAATTTTTACAATTAGCTCTGGGGTACGGCAAGAAAATGTTTTCCCCGATACTTTTTAATCTCATGTTAGAATTTATCTTTCGTTAAAGTGGAACACCTCAGGACAACACCTTTTACTGTCGGTCCAACCACTACCAGTGTAATTAGGCTAAATGGTAACGGTATCAAAGAACTACTGGACTCACTTCTACGATTCTCAGCTTCTTTAAAATCAATGAGATCAAAACAAAATACATGATCACTAGTTTTAGAAACCAAGACGCAATGGAGTTTTGTACTTTACACCGTGTAATGAAAATGTCCATAATTTACTGTAAAATAAAATTATGTATATGAATCAGAAAATTGTTCCTCGATTACATTAAAATATATTTAACATCAAATAGCTATGGACCAAAATTTCCAAATTGGACAAATATAAAAAATAACAAACAACAATAGGAAAAGATTTTAAGCGCATCATCTATATTGAACAAATAATATTTTGCTTTTGTTTAATTATGTAACTACATATGTACATGTCATTGATCGGCAATCGCTCAAGAAATAACGAAAACCAACCGAAAAAACAATTCCATAAAAAAAATCTATCACATTCAAGCTTTGTAACTTTATATAAATAAAATTAAAGTTACTCACTAGATGGATTTCAAAAATATGGATTTTGCAGAAAAAATATTGTTGCCCGTACTATTTTGTTTGTGTCTTCACTTCTGATATAGTATATTTTCTTTGGTAGTACCATTGAATAACCATAAATAGAAGGTGACACCGCTAACTTTGCAGCGACATATGAGCCAAGTGCTAATAAATTGTACTACGAAATAAATATTTCTGAGTCTTTGCTAAATTATGTCCACGAATATTTTTTATTTTATGTAATTGGTACGTTTATATTTCCAATTTAAAAATGTGTTTGTTGGAACACATGTGTTTATTAGATGAATGTGTTTATTAGTAGGTAATAAAATGTGTGAAGATTTAAAAAACAAAAATAAACAAACTAACAGCAAAAATTTTTTCATTCTTTTCTTTTGATCAAAAAGTAAAGATAATTTTAACTCGTAAGGAGAAAATAAATTTTTTTGGTATCAATTGATTTTATTTTTCAGCGATTTGATCGTTTTTTTTTTTTTTGATCACACGATATTTTTCATTAATTAACAGGATTTATATCGTTCCCTTGTGTTTACAACAGAATTTTTATCTTCATCTATATAAGATTTCTATACATTTTGAATGAAATTTTGTTTTAAATTTTAATTTTAAGTTAATATCAGAGAAAAAGATAAAGAGAAGCTTATTTTGTATGGTACTAAATTACCAAAAAAAATTGTTTAGGTTTTCTCTGTGCATTTATTTGCTTTTGGGTGGAATCGAAACGCAATATGTATCAAAAATGTGGTTGTCTCTTTTTGACCTTTTATTCGATTAGGTTATAAAAACAAAAATAATTTTAGATGAACGTAAAAATTACAATCACATTTAAATTTGGCTTACCGAGCAGATATAATATGTAAAAGCATTATAATCACCAATACACAGGTTGTAATGCAAAATAACAAAACTAACACTTTTTTATATACAATAGTGTTGGTTTTGAAAATGATAATAAAAGTTCCAATAGCTGAGTGTATTGAAAAGTAGAACTGGTTTCACCTAAATATAAATATTACGATCGAATAATGTACATCAAAATATGTTAAAAGTCTATACACTCGTACACGATATAAGAGTGATTACAGGTGAATGAAAACTTGTATCGGTCATTGTATATGTATATTGTGTTGTAAATCTAATATTTTTTGATAAATATTTTACATTTTTATGTTTGGTCATGCAGCAAGATAATTGATTTTTTAACGAAATTATCACAAATTCCTCATCAGATGAAAATTTAAACACTGTTGCACAATCACATACACACCTCCAACATCTGAATAATTAAATAACAACACAATCATAGTCGTTATAATCGATTTATTTTAAAAATACATAGACTACCTATCATCACAGATATAATAGATGGCTGGCGATATTTTTTTAAATTTTCATAAATATGAAACGGTCATCTAAGAAAATGAAACAACGGAAAAATACATTAATTTATCTTATTTGAATGTCACAGATTTTATGATGTACAGACAACTTTATTCAGAATCTTATTTACAATTTTTGAAACAATTTTAACACATGATCACTCACTGTAAAAATAAAAGGGAAATGTTTACCGTCAATATTATACCTAATTATTATACCTTATTATAATCGCTAATTTATCAGCGTATAATGCTAGACTTAGCTTAACAATGGAATTTCAAGCGATTTGAATTAATGAAATAGTTTTTTTTTTTAACTAACCATTTAATATTTTTAGTTTTTTTGAAGCTTGTGTTTGTCCTATTTTATTTTTATGTTTAAAATTTATAAAATCTCCTTTCAAAACCGACCATTTGGAATTTTTCCTCGTTAAAACAACTACAAAAAAATTAATTAAACTTTTTAAATGTTCGAAGCACGGCTCATTTCTTAAAGGCAAAAACCCAGGATAGTCTCGAATAAAAAAGGAATTGTCATATGTTTAGTCATCGTTTTCATGTAAAACAACATCAACATATTTCCGTTGCTGATGACAACGCTGTGGCCAATTTTGTGTAAAATTATTCGTTGGGCTGACCACCAACAACGATCGCCAATTGTAAAATTCTAAATGGTTTTAATTTAAGATGTTGTAAAAGATGTGAGTAAAGAGTCAACTATGTCCTGTAACACTGTTAATGTTTTTAAATTTGAAAAATTACGGGAATTATTTATGTGGTTTCATAAAACATTATCTGACCCAGCGTTAGAAAAGCAGTTTTCAGCTTATATTGCTTACAATAATATATGTGAATATTATTTCGATTTCATGACTAGGTATGACGTATATAGAATGTGTATAAAAACTTAACTAAGATTTATAATTAAAACCAACTCCGGCCGTGGGAACATCTAGTTTAACTACTTTTTAATGATTACGAAATATTGATAACAGATGATTTATGCATGTGAAGATGACCATTTACAGTTTTCGTAATAATTGATATAAGCTAAAATGAAAACGTTTACTAATGGTAGAAGGAGAATTTTTGAGTATGATATGATTATGTATTATGATTATGAATTAGAAGCAAAACTGACGGTTAATAGTCAAGGGCCAGCAATAGCTTATTATCGTCAATTTATTAAATTTATTATACAAAAACAATTATTAATTGGTTGTCGTAGCGAATAAAATGGATAACGGTAAAAGCCGTTACTTGTATATTACTGGTTTCCCAACACTGAGAAATTTACCAACACTGATTTTAATTCCAGTTTTAAACAATAACCGTTGAACACTTTTTCCCTTATTTATCATTTAACAAATAGATTTGTGCAAAATAAGGTTGTTATATTAAAACTGTATGAAAAGTATATTAAAATTATCTTAAACAATATTACAATATACATAACTATTACAATATATAATTTAAAATTGTGAATTAAAGTGTTAAATAATTGTGATATTATCAGTATGGCTTCTATTACGAATCAAACTGATGAAACTATAATTGGTCAACCTAGTTCATGTATGTACATAATTTTATAATTTTCAGTCTATAGCTATATAGTTTCATTATACAATTTTCTTAATTTATCTTATACCTCTTTAGCTAGTGGTAAGATCTCTAATCGGCTTCGAGCTACATGCATTGTCCCAAACTGTAAATTAAAATCGGCAACATCTAATTTGAAATTCTACCGTCTTCCATGTGACTCAGTTAAAAGAGCCATTTGGATAACATCAATTGGGATGAAAGAAGCAGAGTTAAAAAATAAAATTAATTTTATATGTGAAAAACACTTTCTTCGTGAGCATATAGGCTTTTCTAGGCTGACAATGAATGCTGTTCCACGACTAGATTTAAACATATCAAATGAAGAAGAACAAAATACATTTGAGTCACACTCACCCAACAAAATTGAGTCATTGAATCTATCGCGTGCTAAAAAATGTATATCTGTTGGTATACAGTGTGAAAATAATGATGAATCGGAATTTTTAAAATTAATCAATCTAGTGAACTGTTCTCATTGTAACATAAAAAAAATTAATTATGACTGTTCAAGTTGTAGCAAAAAGGCTAAACAATTAAAACTGTTGAAAATGAAACTGCAAATTTTGCAAAAAAAATTTAACGCACTGAAAATAGTTACCAACAGATGCAAAACAAATTTTCAAAACTTAAAATCTAAACATAATAAAATCAAAAGTTTAACCATTGATGATACAATTAACAATTTAGATGTGAATACAAATACGAAAAATGTTACCAAGTTACTTTTAAAGGAAACATTTTATTACAACAAGGAGGACAAAACATTTGCGCAATGCTTATATTACAAATCTGCGTCTACTTACAAATTTTTAAGAAATATATTAAAATTGAAGTTACCATCGGTGTCATCGATTTATAAGTGGTATCCGATAAAATTTATTCCTCCCGGTATTAATGAGGTTTTAATGGAGCAACAAAATTCTTTTTTTATTAATTTGCCATCATCATCAAAAATTTGCGTGTTGAGCTTTGATGAAATTGCAATTAAGCATGAATTAACGTACAACATATTATTAGACAGAATTGAAGGCTTCTACGACGATGGACAAGAAAGAAAAAATGAATTGGCCACTTCTGCTTTATTTTTTATGGTTCGATCAATAATCGGCGATTGGAAATACGTACTTAATTACGCTTTAATTAATAAAAAATTTTCGGCTAACAATCTGTGCGAAATGATAAAAAAAAATTTAAAAATTTGTAAGGAGACACTTAACTTAAATGTCGTTATGCTAACGTGTGATCAAGGCGCTATTAATATACAGACCTACAAACATCTTGGCATTACACTGACACAACCATATTTTGATTTCGATGGAAAGCCAGTGTTTACGCAATATGATCCTCCGCATCTTCTAAAGTCAGTTCGAAATGCACTATTAAATAATAAAATTTCTCACAATGTGAATGGAATAGCTGATATAAATGTACTCCGAAAGATATATGAGTTTGATTCGGTACAAAAATGCAAAATGCTACCATAACTCACCAAAAGGCATTTATATCCAAATAGTTTTGAAAAAATTAACGTTGCATTTGCAGCGCAATTAATGAGTAACACAGTATGCTGCTCAATTAAAACAGCTCTTCAAACTTGTCCTGAGATTTTGGGACCATATGTGGAATCAGCATTACCAACCGCTCAGTTTATAGAACAATTTAACCATATTTTTGATTGCTTAAACTGTAGAAATTTTTCATCAAAATCAACATTTAAAAAACCTTTAAAAAAAGATAATAAAATTTACAAATATTTGAACGAAAGCTTGAATTTTTTGGAAAACTTAAAAATAATTTCAAAAAATGAAAATTATTTTAAATTTATCAAAGGATTTCAAATAACAATCAAATCACAGTTATTGATGATCGAATATTAACAAACAAATTTTAATGTTGAATATGTCCTTACTGGCAGAACCAACCAAGATGGTCTCGAAATTTTTTTTTCGAAATTACGTGCAAAAGGTGGTTTTAATTATACTCCAAATAGTCATGACATCGGAGTGCATTTCGCCAATATTATTGTAACGGAAATCTTATTTACAAGTGCTTACTCAAATTGTATAGCAGACGATGGAAATATGATTGAATTAGAGTGGGGAACTTTTCAAGAAGACTACAAAGAAAGTTTATTAAACAGTGAAGTCGAAAATGAACCTGCTATTGAGCTTTATGATGTAGAGTTAAAAAGTGAGAATGACATTCTTAAAAAAAATGCAATATCCTATTATGTTGGATATTGCGCATTTAAAAAAATTAGCTGCAATGAATGCAAATCTAAATTAGTAAAAAGCAACGAGGAAATCGCAACACCCTCAGATATACTAATTAGTGAAAAAAAATTTAATAAGTCTACAAATTTTGGAGCTCTCAAAGCACCAACAATTGAATATTTTAATGTTGCCAATGTTTTAGTTTCTATTTTTGAAAATATGTTTAAAAAAGAGTGCCATTTATCAAACATATGTTTGAAAATTACAGAAAAGTGTCTGACCATAATAGAACGAGACTATCCTTTTGTTTTTACCTTTAAGAAATGAGCCGTGCTTCGAATATTTAAAAAGTTTAATTAATTTTTTTGTAGTTGTTTTAACGAGGAAAAATTCCAAATGGTCGGTTTTGAAAGGAGATTTTATAAATTTTAAACATAAAAATAAAATAGGACAAACACAAGCTTCAAAAAAACTAAAAATATTAAATGGTTAGTTAAAAAAAAAAACTATTTCATTAATTCAAATCGCTTGAAATTCCATTGTTAAGCTAAGTCTAGCATTATACGCTGATAAATTAGCGATTATAATAAGGTATAATAATTAGGTATAATATTGACGGTAAACATTTCCCTTTTATTTTTACAGTGAGTGATCATGTGTTAAAATTGTTTCAAAAATTGTAAATAAGATTCTGAATAAAGTTGTCTGTACATCATAAAATCTGTGACATTCAAATAAGATAAATTAATGTATTTTTCCGTTGTTTCATTTTCTTAGATGACCGTTTCATATTTATGAAAATTTAAAAAAATATCGCCAGCCATCTATTATATCTGTGATGATAGGTAGTCTATGTATTTTTAAAATAAATCGATTATAACGACTATGATTGTGTTGTTATTTAATTATTCAGATGTTGGAGGTGTGTATGTGATTGTGCAACAGTGTTTAAATTTTCATCTGATGAGGAATTTGTGATAATTTCGTTAAAAAATCAATTATCTTGCTGCATGACCAAACATAAAAATGTAAAATATTTATCAAAAAATATTAGATTTACAACACAATATACATATACAATGACCGATACAAGTTTTCATTCACCTGTAATCACTCTTATATCGTGTACGAGTGTATAGACTTTTAACATATTTTGATGTACATTATTCGATCGTAATATTTATATTTAGGTGAAACCAGTTCTACTTTTCAATACACTCAGCTATTGGAACTTTTATTATCATTTTCAAAACCAACACTATTGTATATAAAAAAGTGTTAGTTTTGTTATTTTGCATTACAACGTGTGTATTGGTGATTATAATGCTTTTACATATTATATCTGCTCGGTAAGCCAAATTTAAATGTGATTGTAATTTTTACGTTCATCTAAAATTATTTTTGTTTTTTTAACCTAATCGAATAAAAGGTCAAAAAGAGACAACCACATTTTTGATACATATTGCGTTTCGATTCCACCCAAAAGCAAATAAATGCACAGAGAAAACCTAAAAATTTTTTTTTGGTAATTTAGTACCATACAAAATAAGCTTCTCTTTATCTTTTTCTCTGGTACAAAGATCAACCAACTCAACATCAAAGCTATACACATACAGAGCTACTTATTAAAATCGCCAGTATGAAAAAACTACAAATGGAGGTGTAGCATTACCAACAGAAGTTTTTGTAAAATTAATAAAAAAAATAATTAAGATTTTTGAGGATAATTTTGATACAATCTGTTTCAAACACAAAGTTGACAAACTTTATAATTTGTGCGAAAACCAATACAAAACTTCTTGACGCATTGAATAACATAAAAAAAAAATTAATTATGCATACATTAAGAGTACTTTTACGTGCAAAAATCCATAGAATTATTTCTAAAGCAAAAAGTACCAAAAAAATATTAAGAAAATTTGATATACTTAATCATTTGTAAAATATGAATTAAATGACCTTGGACATAAACATAAACATTTTGTGTTTCGTTTTTTATTTAGATTTTCCTGTTGAATTCCACTGGTTTTGTATTGACATTAGTTTTGACTGTATGTGTTTATATTCGCACTGAATAAACAATGTAAAAAAAAAAATCATAAAGTTTTTTTTTTTTTTTTTTTTTTTTTTTTTTAATAGTTGATACTTAAACCCGTAATTTAAATTTATCTAAGATACAAATGCATACAGCGCTATAACAACTACGTAGCGGCGGAAACGTTTGGTGTCACTTCTATATATGGTTATTCAATGGTAGTACATAACTTAACCAGGAAAAAAAATGCGATTTACGAAATTTCGATTTACGGACAACTTTTTGGGAACGAAACCCTTCCATTAAGCGAGGGATGAATGTAAATTATTTATTGCGAAATAAGAATAATATTTGTGTGCAGATAAAAAAAAATGTGTAGCAATTACATTATGTCAAGTGTTTACTAACCTTAGCGCCCTTGCTTACATTCACTTCCGAATATACAATATCAATAAAACTTCCAAGTACAATTATAAAATCGAACACATTCCACGCGTCCCCGAAGTAATTCTAAAAATAAAAAAAAACATAAGTTTTAGTTCAATTATTTATATTAGAGCCAAGTTACATACCTTAAATCTAAACGCAGCAAGTTTAAATACAAATTCTAAGGCGAACACAGCAGTGAATATCATATTAAGTACATCGAGGGCTTCAGTATAAAAAGTTGGTTGTCGATAAAATTTCATCGCCAGCGTTATTGTGTTAATCATAATCAATATAAAAATTGTATACTCAAATGGTTGTGATGTAACAAACCACCATACTTTATATTGAATCCGATGTTTTGGTATGTATCGACGCACCGGTTTTGCTTTTAATGCAAATTCAATACAATTTCTTTGATTTTTATCAAGTTCACAATTTTTATACTCCTGTTCACCTTCATTTTGAAACGTTACAATAACGAAACCAACGAATATATTAACCATAAAGAATGCAATAATAATTATATAAATAATATAATATGCAGCTACAATTGGACGAAAATTATGTATCGGGCCAAAATCTTCCCGATTCGAATCAATCGAAACATATAGTAATGTAGGCCATCCTTCAAATGTTGATACCGTAAATAGAGTTAACATCGCTTTGGCCACATCATCAAAATGAAAATCGTTTCGCTTCCATTCGCGCTCTTTTAATTCTGGTTTATCATCAACTCCGCTCGCAAATGATAAATATGTTCCGCTGCAAATATATGACAAAGCAAAAAAAAAAAAAAAAAGGATTATATAATACATGGTTGTTATCGATACAAAATATGGGATTTTTTTCACCTACTGGCAATCTTCTTCAATCATTTTTGATCCATCGGAGCATTTGAAAAATTTACCCTAAAAAATATTTTTTAGAATAAAAATTTTAGTATATCGTTGGTTAAAAACTATTCATAAAATTTTAGTAAATTCGATTTGACTTTATTCCTTATAAATGTGTAAGATGATATATATATATATATATATATATATATATATATATATATATATATATATATATATATATATATATATATATATATAATTATGAATAATTAGCTGGATAAACTCAAGGAATACCGGGAACATGAGCACAAAAATTAAAGGCTATATACATTCAAAGATAGTGCACATAATTTATATATATATGTATATTTATAATGTGTGTACGTGTGTGTGTGTGTCTGTGTCTGTGTGTGTGTGTGTATGGGTATGCTTTTACAAAACCAACATTTTAATCTAAATAAACCTTAATACGGAAATTATATGATTTTCAAAATCGTGCCACGTAACGGCTTATAAAGATATAATTGTTAATTTTCATGCAATATCATCTTCTATACTAAATCAATTTATTTGAACCAAGCAACTCCAATCCATCCGAATTGATTTTATTACAGAAGATTTTGTTTTAATTGTTTATCGATCTGTATGTGCGTTTTTGTCTTATCTTTTTATAACATATAAGTGTTGTTTCTTATGTTAGTGTTTAAAAAAAAAAATATATTATATAAATAAATAATCAAAAACCCAAAAAAATAAAAACAAAACGTTAAATTAAAACACTTGGAAAATATATAAATTTGAAATGAAAATTCTGTGTGTAAACAAAAAAAAAAGTGTACCAAGAAAATTAATAAAATAAAAAAAAAATATTCTGCATTGTGTCATTCAAGATGGTATTTCTTATATACCGAGAACTAAGACAACCGATTCTGATATATATATATATATATATATATATATATATATATATATATATATATATATAAACAGTTTGTAACTATAGCATCAATGCCACATCCTGAATACAGATTCAAATAATAATATAATAACATCATTTTCCCTTTATGTCCCCTTTTATTTTGTCTAGAATCAAATAAACATGGCTCTGTAAATTTAGATTTGTTTTGTATTTTATAACAAATATTTTTGCAATTTAATTTACCTTAAATAGTTGAACTCCAATTACAGCAAACATAAATTGCAGAAGATATGTGACCAACATAATGTTGCCTATGGTTTTAATAGCAACAATCACACACTTCACTACATACTATAGCGGTTGAAATAAAATATATTTATAAATGATTATGGTGGTTTTTTATATGATAGCCTGTCTTATATTAAAATACAATTTATAGGGAAGTTCTTAGAATTTTCCACAAAATAAATAAAAAAAAAAATGTAACTAAAAAAATCATAATACTATTTTTTTATACCAAAAGGGAGCGTTTACTTGATTTTTAAAAGATTAGTATGGACAATTACGATATATATATATATATATATATATATATATATATATATATATATATATATATAAACAGCGAAAAATTCTTATACTAATTTCAGGTAGTTTCAATTAAACAAGGGAAATTCACAAAACTAACGAACTTTCTTTTTTTTCCTTTTAAATAAGTATTGTAGTGTACCTTTCTATTAAATTAAATTATAACTCATGCATGCATTCAAATGTAACTGTTTATTTTATGAATACACAATCACCTTTCACACTTCACACATAATATAGATACAAATAAACGTATCCTGTGTACCTACCTTAAATCCAATTGACTTCAACATAATGTCAAACTAAACCAAAGCCATCTTCAATCTCTTTTATTAAGCCTGCATGTTCTTGCCGTACGCAGATATCATTTTATAAATGTAACCTATTAGTGCGGCAAAAATCCATATGAAAAAAATAAAATTTTCTTTTGTTCACTACTACCAACAAAATTTAATGGTTTTAAATAACCCACACTAGTATAAATTTGAGCATACACTACTCAGATATGTTAACAAGAACAAATTATAACATTTTCAAAATCATCTATGCGATGAGTTGTAACTACAGAAAACTTTTAACAAAACTTTTGTAAATCTATATATCTATATTGGGAACCGCTCAGAACTGGACATTTTAAAACTGGATATTTCAAAATAGGATATGACAAAACGAGATAAGGTACAAAATTGGATATTTCAAAATTGGATATTTCAATACGAGATAAGGTACAAAACGAGATATGGTACAAAACTGGATATTTCAAAACAGGATATTTCGACATGTGATTTAAACTTAAAATGATTTTTTTGGAAAGTTCTGGAATATGGCCGATTAGGGAGGAACTCAGCGAGTTGTTAACCGATTTTGATGAAATTCGATATGTAAGATGAAAATGGGATTTTAAAATGGTTTTTTGGAAAAGTTCTGGAATATGGCCAGTAAGGAAGGAACTCGGCGAGTTCATAACCGATTATGATAAAATTCGATATGTGGGATGAAAATTGAATTTTAAAATGATTTGTTGGGAAAGTTCTGGAATAAGGCCAGTAAGGTTCCATACTTGAATATTTCTAAGGTTCTAAGGAGAGAAATAGAAATTTTCCTTCACTTAATGTTTTCTCTTTAATTGTATAATTAAATTTGATTTTAAAACCTTTTTAGGGAAAACCTCTGGAATATGGCCAGTAAAGTTTCATACTTGAATAATTTTAAGCAGAGAGATAGAATTTTCCTTCACTTAATGGTTTTTTTTAATTGCTGCTTTTCTTATCTTATTAAAATTAATTTTCACATTTTCATCCTACATATCGAATTTCATCATAATCAGTTAAGAACACGCCGAGTTCCTTCCTAACTGGCCATATTCCATGACTTACCCAAAAAATCATTTTAAAATCACATTCCCATCCTATATTCCAGAATTTTCCCAAAAAATCATTTTAAAATTCCATTCCAATCCCACATATAGAATTTCATCATAATCGGTTAAGAACTCACCGAGTTCCTCCCTAATTGGCCATATTCCAGAACTTTTCCAAAAAGTTATTTTAAAATTCCATTCCAATCCCACATATAGAATTTCATCATAATCGGTTAAGAACTCGCCGAGTTCCTTCCTAATTGGCCATATTCCAGAACTTTCCTAAAAAATCTTTTTAAGTTTAAATCACATGTCAAAATATCCTGTTTTGAAATATCCAGTTTTATACCATATCTCGTTTTGTACCATATCTCGTTTTAAAGTATCCAGTTTTGAAATATCCAGTTTTGTACCATATCTCGTTTTGTACCTTATCTCGTTTTAAAATATCCAGTTTTGGATTATCCTGTTTCGTCAAATCCAGTTTATAAAATATCCAGTTTCGACCGGTACCCATCTATATTATAAAGTAAAAAGTTAGTTTGTATGTAAGTGAGCGCAAATCTCATAAACTACTGAACCAATTTTCACCAAATTTTCACTGTTGGCTTCCTTATAGCCGTCGGATGGTTTTAGGTTATTGATCGGGCTATTTTATGAGCGAGATAAGCAATCAGTTTATTTTATTTTGTTTTTGGTTTGTACGTCTAAAAAATTATCGACTTCGCTTTTGAATTAAAATACAAATTTTCTTCAAGTAACAAGTAACATTAATGAAAATCATTTCACTTTAGAAACCAATCGGGAGTCTAATTTTGGGGTTACAATCACTTTCTAAACATTTTCTCGACAACACAACGAGGAATGAAACTCTGTTTCAAATTACTTATCACATTTTGCTCAAACAATATGCTAAACTATAAACGAGATTTTATGGCATTGCTTCCAAAATGCTTGCAAGAAAACCATTGCTACATCTAAAGTCTTAAATATACTCTTGAAATAGGGGAGGAATAGATGATTTTCATGCTGACCAAACACCGCAACGGAAATCAGGATACTCACGAGCGTGCCTCCAACATAGGTTAGTATGTTAACCTATACCGTCGTCATTTAGCGGCCCATCACGTGACATGCAAAAAAAGATGCAGGATGCCATGTTGTATGTATTGCCAAAACTAAAATATTCGGTTCAGTAAAAGGTCACATTTTGAGTGTAGAATGGCAAAAGCGGGATTTGCCGCACTTTCAACTACTTTTGTTGTAGCAGCAAAAACTTCAGCCGGACGAAATTGATAATATAATTTGTGCTCCTGACAGAAAAAGTGACAGTCGCTTTTATCAAATAGTGAGCAAAAACATATTATTGGAAGTTGCGGCGAGCAGAACCGAGCCTCACCGTGAACTGGCGATGATGGCTATCTCATATACAGACGAAAACCTCATAAATAAATGTTTAGATTAAGATACGTGCTGCATCCAAAATGACAAAGCTGAAATACAGATGTGAACAGTCGTTACATAAGCACTTCAGAAACGGTCTGAGGAATATTTGAATTACTTACTTTACATGAAACAAGCATGCATTAAAAAAAGCGTGGGAGAAACGGTGAAGGTAAAAGTCGAGAACTTCTTTTTAAAAGTTGAGGAATGTGAATGGTATAGCTTACCGCAAAACTGCCTCCACGAAAATTACGATCACTACAAGTACACTTGCCGATGCCGTTGTCTTTCATTTGAATTACAAGTTAAGAGAATTATTTACAATAATTTTGGTTTTCTACCAAACGTATTATGGGAACCGATAAAATGCATGTGAGGACATTCGTCACAGAGAGCGGATACGATGCAATGATAATACTGTAAAATTTTCCGGAGATATCTTTAACCAATGCCTCATTAAAATAGAAAACAACGTCTGCTACATCAGAAAAAATAGTTCTCTCGGAAAAATATTGCAGAAAACTACGTTTTTTGTGTGGAAAGAATTTTCCTAAATGGCATTTGTGAAATGTTGGATTCATTTTTCAAAAATAAATTTGCAATAGCATTTTTTCGTTTTTAAAAAAAAAAAATCCAAAATGTTGTTCGCATAATCGCATACAAATTTTTTCGATTTTCTAAAACATGACCAATTTATATTACATTTAATCGCCTAACTTTAGTACCGAGCAAAATTTTTTACAGGAAAACTAAACAATTTGCAATTTTCATCCCTTTTCTCAATTCTTCCACAAACCACAAATTTTACACCAAAACTACAACTATTTTCAGACATATACATACACAATAAAAAACTGTACACTTGTTATTTTAAAATAACAATAAAAACTACACTAAATATAAAAATTCTGTCGTTTTATAACGGTATATACTTATAACGGTATTAAACAGTTATTATAATAAAGTGGATAGATATATACATTATACCCTAACAGCCTGTACATAATTTTACCATGTATGATTTTATTAATTTAATAGTTAGTATTCCTGGCAGATAAAGTATTAATCGAACATTTTGGTTTAATTCAGAACAATTGAAATATCTTAATAGACACACACTTTAATGGTCATACCACATTTTAAATATCCGCTATTTTTCAAATATAAAAATAAACAGTTAAAACAAAACAAATTACAAATTCGCTCATTTTTTTTTATTTCCTCTTTAGTTTGCTATTTTGTTATTATTTCGACAGGTAAATACAGTTATAAACGTCATACAGTGATAAAATCGTATAGAAACGACGACATAATCTCAGAAATGCATTCAACAGGTTACATTTCTCTCATTTTTTACAGCTTATGTATGAGTACATTTGCGGTTCCTGTAAGGGATTGAAGACGGCTTTGAACCTATGTGTATATATATATATATATATATATATATATATATATATATATATATATATATATATATATTATGTGAAATCCACAACGACTGTGATTTGATGCCTCGATTCAATATTTTTAAGGAACTGTGATTGATTGAAAATAAGTTCAGTAGCTCTAAAATTGGAGACATTTACAGTTGAGGAGAAATCGATATATATATGGCGTTTGGAAGCTGCAGATTTTAATGCCAAACTAGCATCTGAGTTTGGTGTGGCACTCTCAACTATGTAGGTGACTTCTGCTCTATTTGAAAAGGAGCTTCGTCTATGGAATAGACAATTGTTAAAGCATCACATACACAATATATACGGTTGGCACCGGTTATAATAAAAACAAAAATGATTATGCAACAACTATAAACGTTAGAACTAGATTGGGATACACAAGTACCCACTGAATTGGAAGCAAAATGGATTTGCTATGCTAACCAGTTGAAGGCATTGGAGACATTCAAATTACAAAGATGGTTAAACCACAACACATAATACATCGGCGAATTACACAGGCTTTGCGATGCCTCAGAAGATGCATACGCAGCAGTAATCTACTACTGCCAAAACAAAGGGTGCACAATTAAAATTCAATTTAACCATCCCTCGATTGGTATTATGTGCAGCTGGGCTACTATCAAAATTAATCAAGAAAACTAGACAAGCGTTACAAGAACCAAATCCGTATTACCTCCATTATAATGGGATTACGTAAAATCCGAAGAAAATCCTGTGGATTGTGTGGGGTTCGTTCAAATGTGCTCATAACAATTACAAATTAAAGAAACCTACAGCAACTGTGGACCATGACAATTCGACTAGAGCCCGGGAATATGTTACCACTCCAGATGGTAACAAAAAATTCCAACATAAAAACATAAAATTGCCAATATGGCACACTTATATTTTATTTTGGAGTTTTCTGTTACCAGCTGGAGTGGTAACAATAGGACTTGAAGTTTTACCAGATAATCCTCAAGCATCATTACTGCATCCGTGTGATACAGATGGTTCGGATGGTTGACAAAAAGAGTGCGATATTTAGATGCGATTTTTATGGTAGCAGAAGCTTGAAATAATGTGATAGGCAACAAAATCCAAAAACTACTTCAAACATGCAGATCTGTTAGATTGTGAATTTAATTCTAAAGATGATCTAGCTCTTGCTCAGCTGTTCGGAAACAATGCCGTACATTTAGTCGAAGATGACTTACCGATAGCTCAATAAGTCTAAAATCATGATACGCTGCACAAAAAAAATGACTTCTTTAAGTTTTATTGAATAAATTATGAAAAATTGTATGTCCATGAAATTATCAAAATAAATTCCGATTTATACTCCGTAGTACCGCCTTGGCCACAAAAATGTACAATTATTAAAAGTTTTACATGTACAATTTCATCCCATCCGGATGAACGACATTCAGCTATATTGCCGAACTTTTTGTAGCTCCTTCGCGGTCGCTTTAAGTGAATTTCACTATATATATATATATATATATATATATATATATATATATATATATATATATATATATATATATATATATATACATATATATATATATATATATATATATATATATATATATATATATATATATATATATATTTAACAATATATATATATATATATATATATATATATATATATATATATATATATATATATATATATATATATATATATATATATATATATAAATATAACGGACCCCTTGTCATTTTTTCATAATCATCTATACAACCCACTATTCCAAAAAATATTTTTTTTGTTTACACAACAACCATTTCCGGTACAATTTATATAGCAATTTGCCAAAATATTTAAAAAAAAAATTAAAATTATGAAAATAATTAATTAAGAAAAATGGTTCATGCAATTTAAACAAAGAACTGAAAATACACAAAACTCATTTATACGCCCTGTTTCAAATGGGTTTTATCGCGCAATTTTTAATATTAAAGCAACAGGTTGAATTTTACAACAATATTATATATATATATATATATATATATATATATATATATATATATATATATATATATATATATATATATATATATATATATATATATATATATATATATATATATATATATATATATATATATACATGCGTGAATAATTTAACTAGATACAATTTTACAATGATCGCTTGACTTTTTTTTTTCACTGGAAATATTTATTTAGATGACCCACCCAAATGTCGAGACATTGAAAAAGGTGAAAATCGACAACAGACCTGTCGAGGTGTTATGCACAGATTTTAGTGGCAAAAATTATTCTTAAACAAAATAATTTTTTTTCATAGAAAACTGTGTGCAACCAAAACTGCTATACTTTTTTTCGTGTATGTAACCAAAAATCCAAAAAATGTCAACGTATGATTCGTAACGTATTTATTACGAAAAGAAAATTTGAATTTCATTATTTGCTTTTGTTCTATTTTATTTCTATTTTTTGTTTTATTGTCGCTGTGGATTATTGTGATCAAATAAAATTGTATTTCTCATTTTAATTATTTAAAAATATAATAACCACAACTATATAATATTTAAAACTATTTTCACTTAGAATTTTTGTATTGAATATTCAGAAATCAAAACAACACAAAACTAAAATATAAACGTCAAATTAGGGGTAACGGTCGAAACTGGATATTTTACAACTGGATTTGACGAAACAGGATAATTCAAAACTGGATATTTCAAAACGAGTGTGACCAAAAGATGACCCTGTGTCAACCGAAAAACAATCAGATACTTCTAGACGACCCTGTAGTTCCCCATCTTGATAAAATTCGAAATCAACCGATGAGAGACAGACGACAACAGATCATAGCGACGAGCAGATGTATCATTTGTATTTGTTCAGAAGTGGGATTCGAGAACTAATTAATCGAAACGTGGTGAATTTATCGAACAAAGAAAAATTTTTGTATGTGTATGAGCGAGATAACCAGATGGGTTATACATACAACAAATTCAAAAACCTAACAGTTAAAATAGAATTCATAGGGTGAAAAAAAAAAGAAAAGAACGTTATTCAAGTAAAGAAAAAAAAAGTGGTGATTACCCGGATTTTGTTGTATAACAAGAGGAATGTAAAAGGAGATCATTGTCAGCGAAAGGTAATAAAGCCTGTTTGGCGAAGCGGTTATTCGAAGCGGTTATATGGGACAACGTTGATGACAATTCACAAATTAAAATGGTGGATCTAGATGTTGAAGGTAATAATTTAACTGCTTCGGACGTAGATGAGTCAATCTACCATTTAAATTCTACAGTGCAACGTAGATAAATCAACTGTCGAGATGTATAAAATTTAAATACTATTACGAATTATGGACGTACATTGGGTTCGGATTTTGACGAAGCGGAAATGTTAAGACGTGAACGAGATCTGTTTGAGCGGGAAAAACGATTATTTCAAAAAGAGCGAGATGTGTATTTCAAATCAAACGCTCCGAACTTGAATACAAATCATGTTAATGTAACGCCACGTGATGTATCTGAAATTATACCAGAATTTGACCCGGAAAACCCAATGTCAGTTACAAGCGAGGAATGGGTATCGGAGCTGGGTAAAACCAAATCTGGATGACAAAATTATATTGAATATAGACGATATCGTTGTTCCCAGCCGGAGGATACAGGAGGGACTGGTAGTATTAGAAAAATTGTTAAAAGTTATCCAACAGCACGGTGTAACTTTAAAATTAGAAAAATCGTCTCGAAGGGGTGTCTTAAATCGGGAACTTTTAAGACTGATGCTATATCGAACTACCCTGTTCCTAAGAACAAACACGAAATAAGACAATTTGGGTTAGCAAGCTATTTTCGTAAATTTATTGCTAATTTTGCTCTTATCGTTGAACCGCTAACCCGACTAACGAAAAATAATGTAGATTTTACATGGACGGTCGAACAAAGTAAAGCATTTGATGAATTAAAAACGAAATTTGGAAGCCGTGATGTTTTGACTATTTTCGATCCGAACAAAGAACACAAAGTCTTTACAGACGTCAGTTCCAGAGGACTAGCGGGTGTACTATTGCAGATGAACGATAAAAACGAAATAAGACCCGTTTCGTATTTCAGTAGAAAAACAACAGCAAATGAAACAAAGTTTCATTCTTACGAGTTGGAGGCTGTAGCGGTTAGTAAAGGCAATGCATGATGATGTTGGTTATGTCGGTGTGGACAAAACGATGCAGAATATAAACGAACATTTCTGGTTTCCCCGAGTAAGGGATTTTGTCAACCGATATATTTCTGCCAGCATTGAATGTGGCTTTATGAAAAGTATTGGTGGTTGATCGGAAGAGGAATTGTATCCTATCGAAAGAATTGCCGTTCCTTTTCATACCGTACATTTGGATCCTCTCGGACCCTTCCCGAAGAGTAAAACTGGTAATTGTTATTTAATCGTGATGGTTGACAGCTTCACAAAATATGTGGTGATGCGGCCGGTAAAAGGTGCATCGACACAACCAGTTTTGACGATAATGGAAACTTCCAAATTCGCCAATTATTGTAAGGAGAATGTAATAAAGCATGTTTTGAACGCGACATCGACACCTCGAACAAATGATCAAGGCGAACGTTACAATCGAACCGTGTTAGCAATGCTGAAGGCAAGAGCGTTGAAGGACGGAAGGACGTGGGATATTGGATTAATCAATCTTCAATGGGCACTGAACAACAGTATATACAGTTCGACGAAGGTCTCTCTACAAACTTTATATTTAAAAACAGGATATTTCGACATGTGATTTAAACTTAAAATGATTTTTTAGGAAAGTTCTGGAATATCGCTAATTAGGGAGGAACTCGGTGAGTTCTTAACCGATTATGATAAAATTCTATACGTAGGATGAAAATGGAATTTTAAAATGATTTTTTAGGAAAGTTCTGGAATATGGCCAATTAGGGAGGAACTCGGTGAGTTCTTAACCGATTATGATAAAATTCTATATGTAGGATGAAAATGTTGATGAAAATTAATTAATTTTTCTCACATAGATTCTTTAAAGTGAAGAAAAGTTATATTAAGTAGAAGAATAAAAAATAGATGAAGATAAATTTTACTGACAGTAAACTTGATCAAGTAAATGATTATTTTAGTAAGATAAGAAAAGCAGCAATTTAAAAAAACATTAAGTGAAGGAAAATTCTATTTCTCTCCTTAGAAATATTCAAGTATGGAACCTTACTGGCCTTATTCCAGACGTTTTCCAACAAATCATTTTAAAATCCCATTTTCATCCTACATATCGAATTTCATCATAATCGGTTAAGAACTCGCCGAGTTCCTTCCTAACTGGCCATATTCCAGAACTTTCCCAACAAATCATTTAAAAATCTCATTTTCATCCTACATATCGGATTTCATCATAATCGGATAAGAACTCGCCGAGTTCCTTCTTAACTGGCCATATTCCAGAACTTTCCTAAAAAATCATTTTAAAATCCCATTTTCATCCTACATATCGGATTTCATCATAATCGGATAAGAACTCGCCGAGTTCCTGTCTAATTGGCTATATTCCAGAACTTTTCCAACAAATCATTTTAAAATCCTATTTTCATCCTACATATCAGATTTCATCATAATCGGATAAGAACTCGCCGAGTTCCTTCCTAACTGGCTATATTCCAGAACTTTCCCAACAAATCATTTAAAAATCTCATTTTCATCCTACATATCGGATTTCATCATAATCGGATAAGAACTCGCCGAGTTCCTTCTTAACTGGCCATATTCCAGAACTTTCCTAAAAAATCATTTTAAAATCCCATTTTCATCCTACATATCGGATTTCATCATAATCGGATAAGAACTCGCCGAGTTCCTTCCTAACTGGCCATATTCCAGAAATTTCCTAAAAAATCAATTAAAGTTTAAATCACATGTCGAAATATCCTGTTTTGAAATATCCAGTTTTATACCATATCTCGTTTTGTACCTTATCTCGTTTTGAAATATCCAGTTTTGAAATATCCAGTTTTGTACCATATCTCGTTTTGTACCTTATCTCGTTTTAAAATATCCAGTTTTGAATTAACCTGTTTCGTCAAATCCAGTAGTAAAATATCCAGTTTCGACCGGTACCCATTAATTATATTATATTGGTCCTTTCGAAACTGGCTAGATTCGAGTTTGAAGATATTGCAATAGCTGAATATTCTCATGTAATTAATGGCTATTAAACTTCCATATCTGTATATCTTTTTCTGTGGTTCAGTGTTAAAGACTAATAAAAGTGATAAGATATTATTTTCCATGGCATTGAATTTCAAATTGGAATTCAATTCCTGGTCAAAAAAATAACCAACCAATTCTCGAATTTTGTTTTTAAAGGTTGGTAGTGTATTTTAAATTAAAAAATAAAAGTTAATAAAGTTATTAAAATTTGGAATTTGACAACATACTTAAATTTTATAAATACCAGATTAGATAGTAAGAGACTGTTTACAAATGGCAAATTTTACAACAAAAAGAATTCTTGGGAGTACATACTTCAAAAATCAAATATTGAACCTTGGCTACACGGTCACGATCCGGGATTTAGAACATCAGAACTCTATCAAGTTCTACAACTAGAGAAGTAATTGCAATATTAAACCAAGCAATGGCAATCACTGGAAATCCTCTGGAAAATGAAGACGCAAATTTAAAAGGCGTGAGCATATTAATAATTGCTAAAGCAAGAAAAACATTGGTACAGACATCAGTGACCTAACAACCGGCATTGGTGAAAATGCATTGGATTCTATGCGAAGCAATAATGAAGGAGAAATAATTGGATTGACAAATAAAGCAGGTTGCGAAAAATTTAAAAAAATATTTTAAAAAAATTCGACAATATACCAGCTCCAAAATGGAAAAATAGCTGCAGCATCAAGAACGCGAAAAAATTAAGCATTAGCCAGAAACTACAGCAAAGCCGGAGATAGTAGAAAAACAAAAACCAACCTCAAAAAGAAAATTAAAGAATTGAAAAACCTTTACACCGAATTTGTTGCCACAGGCGACCAAATAATAGCAATGAATCCTCCAATCAAAGAGGATCATCACTATAGGGGTACCGGTCAAAACTGGATATTTTACAACTGGATTTAACGAAACAGGATAATTCAAAACTGGATATTTTAAAACGAGATAAGGTACAAAACGAGGCATGGTACAAAACTGGATATTTCAAAATTGGATATTTCGACATGTGATTTAAACTTAAAATTATTTTTAAGGAAAGTTCTGGAATATGGCCAATTAGGGAGGAACTCGGCAAGTTCTTAACCGATTTTGATGAAATTCGATAAGTAGGAAGAAAATAGGATTTTAAAATGATTTTTTGGGAAAGTTCTGGAATATGGCCAGTTAGGAAGGAACTCGGCGAGTTCTTAACCGATTATGATGAAATTCTATATATAGGATGAAAATGGGATTAAGAATCGGTTAAGAAACAAAATCGGTTAAGAACTCACCGAGTTCCATCCTAATTGGCCATATTCTAGAACTTTCCTAAAACATCATTTTAAGTTTAAATCACATGTCGAAATATCCTGTTTTGAAATATCCAGTTTTGTACCATACCTCGTTTTGTTCCTTATCTCGATTTAAAATACCCAGTTTTGAATTATCCTGTTTCGTCAAATCCAGTTGTAAAATATCCAGTTTCGACCGGTACCCAAATTGACAGTAAATAACAATGAGACCACGAAACGATACATTATGTTCGAAATTCACAGCTAATTTCCGAATTAGCTGTGCGATCACAATTTAAGGTGGTCGGAACCAAATTTGCTTACAAGCAATGCGCATTTAGCAAAATAATAACAGATCCAACTATAATTGAAAAATTCTCTACTTTCACAAAAAAAAAAGAAGAGTAGTCGAGAAGAGTGATTTGACGTCAGAAGGATTTGTATCTGCTTTCAAACACTTCATAGCACGAAGGAGAAAAGTTGCAAATTTATATAGCGATAACGCGACAAAGTTTGTTGCAGGAAATAAGTATCTGCAAGCCATCTACCACCATTCGGGAAATATTTCAAGCAAATTTTCGATTCAACTTATACAGTGGTATTTCATTCCACCAGGACCTCCCCATTTTGGCGGTCTATGGGAAGCGGGTGTAAAACTAGTAAAACAACATATGAAGAAAATCATCGCATCGGCACTACTAACGTTCGATGAATTGACCACTTTACTATATCAAATCGAAGCATTATTAAATTCTAGAAATCTGTGCAGATAATCCAAACGGGCTTGAATTCCTAACACCAAGACATTTTATAATAGGCAACTCTATGCTTGCCCCACCTAACGACCAGCCACTTCAATTAAAACCACAATATGTACCAATTCACATTCACATTTGGATAATGGCAAAAGTGCTAGAAACACACCCAAGACATGATAAGTTAGTTAAGAGTCTTGAAAACTCAGAACGGAACTCTCAAAAGATCCATCGCTAAAATCAATCCATTGCCAACTCACTGCAACCACGAAGCAAACGATAAAAAAAATCTTACAATTTCCGAGCCGAGAGATCCTACGCCCGTGGATGGTTCATCGCGGTTTGAAGACCCGATTACGATCGATGATGACGATGAACACAGCTATGACCCCCCTGTTGGAGTGCAGAATCCATAGACCGAACCATAGTTTATGTCAGTGCAGGCTGGCATGCAGCAATACATTGCAAAGATGGGTATTCAAAAAGCAAACCTGTATTCGTGCGTCCTCGATTTGGCTCTTGATGGCTTAAAGTAGGACGTTAAAAAAAGAGTTGGGTGAGCTTCGGCCCTAGAAAAGATAGTATGAAAAAAAAAGATTAAAAAAAAAAAAAAAATGAATCCGGTTTATGTGTGGCATTTATCCAACAGTTCGCACACCAAATGGAAAATACTAGAAAAATAAATTTAGCCATCCAGAATTCTAACAAGGAGACGAAAACTCGTTAAGCGTTGATCAAGACATGTAGGACATCTCATGAGCGATTTATTCGATGCTTTAAATGAGAAAGATGCAGAACCTTACGAACAACTAAAATATAAAATCTATGGAGGATAGAAGCGAAACATTGCTCAACTTAGCACGAAACCAAACCTCGATTATTACCGCAACTATAAAGAACCATCATCGAAGTACTCACGCATGCACATAATGGCATAATAAATTCACGCAATTAATCTCTCCTACCCAACTTACAAGATGAAAAACGGAATCAAGAATTGCCGGAACCAAGCAGGTCAGGACAAGAGGAGCCGCTCAGAAGTGAACATTTTAAAATTGGATATTTCAAAAGAGGATTTGACAAAACGAGATAAGGTACAAAACTGGATATTTCAAAATTGCATATTTTAAAACGAGATAAGGAACAAAACGAGATATGGTACAACACTGGATATTTCAAAACAGGATATTTCGACATGTGACTAAAACTTAAAATGATTTTTTAGGAAAGTTCTGGAATATGGCCAATTAGGGAGGAACTCGGCGAGTTCTTAACCGATTTTGATGAAATTCGATACGTAGGATGGAAATGGGATTTTAAAATTATTTTTTGGAAAAGTTCTGGAATATGGCCAATTAGGAAGGAACTCGGCGAGTTCTTAACCGATTATGATGAAATTCGATACGTAGGATGGAAATGGGATTTAAAAATGATTTTTTGAAAAAGTTCTGGAATATGGCCAGTTAGGAAGGAACTCGGCGAGTTCTTAACCGATTATGATGATTATGATGTAGGAAGAAAATGGGTTTTTAAAATTAGTTTTTGGAAAAGTTCTGGAATATGGCCAATTTGGAAGGAACTCGGTAATTTCTTAACCGATTTTGATGAAATTCGATATGTAAGATGAAAATAAGATTTTAAAATGATTTTTTGGGAAAGTTCTGGAACAAGGCCAGTAAGATTCCATACTTGAATATTTCTAAGGAGAGAGATAGAATTTTCCTTCACTTAATGGATTTTTTTTTTAATTGCTGCTTTTCTCATCATATTAAAATTAATTTTCACATTTTCATCCTACATATCGAATTTCATCAGAATCGGTTAAGAACTCACCGAGTTCTTTCCTAATTAGCCATATTCCAGAACTTACCCAAAAAATCATTTTAAGTTTAAATCACATGTCGAAATATCCTGTTTTGAAATATCCAGTTTTGTACCATATCCCGTTTTGTACCTTATCTCGTTAAAATATCCAGTTTTGGATTATCCTCTTTCGTCAAATCTAGTTGTAAAATATCCAGTTTCGACCGGTACCCTAGGACAAGATAGGAGTCATGAAGTAACCAGTGTCTAATAGATGACTTCGTCACGTGGGAGGAGAATTTTGATGCAACATAAATTAGTAAATAAGCAAATTATATTTGTGTTTATATACACTGGTCCAACAGGAGTTGGTTTACGTAAAAACCTCCTTGTCATAAAGAATAATTTTTGTGTCACATGACAGAAGATGAATTCAAGTAATTAAATTTTTTTTTTTGTTTTTTTTTTTAGTTTTTACTTCATACAATCTGTTCTGGGCCGAAGTTAACCCAATTCTCTCGCGGTTAGGTTTCCACGTCCTACTTTATGCTGTCAGGTTCGCTTTATTCAATTTCAAGTAAATTTAAAGCTTGATTTGGAAGTCCAATTAACTTTACTATCAATAAGCTTTAAAGTTATTTGTAAAGTTTGAGATGAATATTCAAAAACGAAAAGCAGCGATCATTGTTTAAAGTACTTTTCTCTATAGAAAATTGTTTTTCCGGGCTTTTATTTGTTTGAGCGTATTTTATATATTATAGTTTTCACTCGAAATCAAACAAACCTAAGCGTGAGTATAATTCTCGGAATTTTCAATTTTTTGAACATATATTCTCATTGCTTTTTTAACAAAATAATTTGGAATTTATTATTTTGTTTCATTGACATTTTTTTTTTTAATTAAAATTAATCTGCAGTTATATATTTTAAATTGGAACCTGGAACTTTATATATCAATTATTGTCAAAGCAAGTAAGCCGTTTTACTAATTATGCGTTAAAATATTAAAAATTTTATATTTTCCCGAATCGTAAATCGAATTGATCAGGTAAAAGTTAGTAATTCATTTTCGTGTAAAATTAATAAATAAAAAAATTTATAAACATATTATACCATTCACGCCATTATTTATTTTAGGAATAAAACGGTTAAAAAATTAAATAATTATCAGTAATTTCCTTTTAGAGAATAGCAAAGTTTTATTGAAAGTTAGTATCTATCGAAAATAATTACAAAGTTTCATCGTTGACAAATTTATAAGCAAGCCATTTACGAATATGTATAATTAACCCGAACCAACTTCGGATTAGACGAAATACTAGATGGGTTTATTTGTTGAGTATCGCTTTAAAAAAAATATCACTCGAACCTTGCTGGAGAAAATTAAAATATTCAACTTTATAATTTCAATATTTACTTTTGGAGTCACCCTATGTACACAGTTCACTCAATATCAAAAAAAAACTTTTACTGTTACAAAATTGTGTCCAAAAAAAAATTACTGATAAACTGTTATACTATAATAAAAATTTATATAATACAAAAAAATGGACACCACAATATCTTAATTAAAAAAAAAAAAAAATAAAAAACAATTTTCCAAACTTTCTTAATCGTTTTCCGAAAATTTCGAAAATAATTATTGAAAGAATGAAAAATATCAAAAAAAAAACAAAATTATTTTCACAAAACTTTTACTGGTTTCAAACAGATTGGGGTGGATGATTGAGTGATTGAGGAAACAGTTAGAATTATAATTTGCCAGCAGCTGAAAAATATCGAAAATGTAAATTAGTCATTTCATACTTACCAGTCGCGAAAAACTAAAATAATAAATAAAATAGAAAACAAAAAAATTGTGTGCATAACACCAAGATGTTAAAATAAAATGGTGATCTATAAGATATAGCCGAGAAAATGCATGCATATTTGTCACATTTTATTTTGTGATTTTAGGGAAAAAAGCGAGCGATTAAACCTGCCTGTAATAAATCCAGAAGAATCTGCCACATATTGAGCGGACTGGTCAGCGTCTGTACCCCTTGGCAGAAAGTATAAAATGTTAGGGGTAATTTACCCTGTTTGATCAAGGCATCTACTAAAGAGGGGAGAAATTACCAGCTCCGTAACCTTCTGGTAGAGTGCGTACCAACAAGCTGTTCTAGTCATGTTTTCTACGCTTCTCTTTCTGGTCATATGCATATTAGATATGATCTAGAGGTACGGATCATGCAGTCACAAGAAATTAGAATTTTAAAGCTAACCGACTGGGCCTTAATACAAAGCACTACTTGGGTCAGAAATGCGTGAAGTATTGGGGGAAAATAGAGGGCTGGAGTTCAGTTCAAATCAACTGCATAACTCCATACAAAGAAGCAAAGGTTATTAAAATAGTGCCCTTGGTAGAACAGGACACAGGAAAAATGCGAGATGTTTATTTAATCAGGCTAAACGCACCAGTAAATGGGAGCGATTATAAAACGGCCTTGACAGAGTACAACCTTGAGTTAATACGGTAAAAGAGAATTTGAAATAAAATTTGCGAGAGAATAAATAAATTGCCATCCGCAACTCGGCTCCAGAAGGTCCCTGCAAAGGACCACTTAAGTGGCAAAGTTTTTACTGAGAACCGGAAGGAAACTATGAGCTTGCCCTCATAACAGGACATAGAGTCTCTCAAGCAGCATATTCATGCCCAGTAAGGTTGGATGGGCTGTTAGCTCATTTAAACCCTTCAAATCCGCTGGAGGTGATGATATTTTTCTAGCTCTCCTACAGAGGTGTATTAAAGAGATTCTTCTTAGCTTGGTCCAGATTATTTGGGCCAGCTATGCTTTTAACTACATTCCAAAACTGTGGAGGCAAGTAAATGTGGCCTTTATACCAAAAAGAGAGGGTCGTCCATATACCCAGCCCAAAGCATATCGTCCAATTAGCCTCACGTCGTTTCTATTAAAAACGATGGAAAAAGTTTTGGATTACCATATAAAAAGTGAGGCTCTAAAAAGGAACCCACTTCATCGAAATCAGTTTGCTTATCAGACTGGCAAATCTTCGGTGACGGCTCTTAGTAGTCTGATCACTAAAATTGAAAGCACTTTTGATGTTAATGAAATCGCCTTTTGCGCCTTTGTTGACATTGAACATGCTTTTCACAAAACCTCCTATGAGTCAATATAGAGGGCAGCATGCGAAAAGGGAATTGAGCGTCATAGAAAAATAGAACTATTACAGCCTAGGTAGTGAATCAGTAACTACCAAGGCTGTAAAGGGATGGTCCCAGGGAGGGATATTGTATCCATTACTATTGTTCAGGGCTACGCGGATAACTTGACTAGTTACAGGGAAATTTGATATTATCATTTCCGAACTTATGCAGAATGCACTTGGGCTGATATGGCGCAATGATGTATTCAGGAAGGACGTAGTGTCAATCCGAATAAAACGATTACTGTGCCCTTTACCAAGAGGAGAAAGCTTGCGCTTCCAGCTTTCTCGTTAAATCGGTATTTTCGGGAGCCATGAGAACATGCCTGCAATGTGGATGCTCCTAGGACTGGCTCCATTGTACCTGCATGTCAAAAAGTAAGCTGCAATTGTAGCCTTAAGAATGCAAGCAGAAGAAAATGTTCAACCAGGCAATATGGTTGGCCATTAGAAAATCCCTCGGGAATTTCAGGCAAACCGTTCCATTAGAATGCTTTCCGAAAGTATGCCAGCTAAACTGGATTTCGATAAGCCCTGTGGTTTGTTGCTGGGTAGGGACAGTTGGAAGACAGGGGGCCATCCTTTGAAAGAAGGTCCATGGTATGGTACACAGACGGTTACAAAACAGTAGACGGAGTAGGAATATTCGGGAGTGGAAATGCCTTTTCCAAGTCCTTGGAAAAGTCCTTGCCCCTAGAAAGGGGCATAAATAGCACTAAGGTCTTTATTGAATCGGACATTCAAGCGGCCCTAAAGGCTCTAGGTCACAGACCATTGAATCAAAACTGGTATGGGATTATCTTAATGCCGTTAAAAAACTGGCGACCACAAATAAGGTAACACTTGTGTGGGTGCCAGGACATACTGGCATCGAGGGAAATGAGGCGGTAGATGGCTTTGCTCGGGCGGGTTATGGTTCTTCATTTATTAGGTCAGAACCCTTCTGCGGTATCATTAAGGCACACCTTAGAACAGCGACGAAAGACTGGGAAGACATTGAAATAGCCTCTTTTTGGCGCAGAATTCCAGGACTATGACAGACGAAGAAGTTTATTTCATCTTCGTCAAATCGAGTTAAAAAAACTCCTCGTACTTGGGAAACCTGAGTAGAGGCTACTAACTGGCTTCTTCACGGGCCATGTTTCTCTAATATATATCATCACTTCCTATCATCATATCCTAACGGATACCTAGCCAATGACATTCGAGATAAAACTTTCTAAAAATGATCTCTTAAAGAGTAATAATTGTTGCTCAATATTTTTTTTAACGGTTAATTTTTAACGTCCTGCCTTACGCCGTCACCAGCCAAATCGAGGACGCACGAATACAGGTTCGATTTTGTTTAATCCATCTGCACATTGCATTGCTCCAGCCAGCCTGTACTGACATGGACGATGGTTCGGCCCATGGATTCTGTACTCCAACAGGACGTCATAGTTGTGATCGTAATCGGGTGATGAAAAATCCCTTTTGCAACCCTTCCCCATTGGAATTCGAACCTGGTACCTCCCGTCCCAAACACCGCAGCTTTAATCACTGCGCCAATTGCTCTGTTTGCTCAATATTTGATTGTCTAAATATTGAGCAAATATTGTCCAATTGCTCGGTTTGCTCAATATTTGATTGTCTAAACCGACATATTTTCTGGTTGGTAATATGCCAAACTGGCTCAGAATTAAAACACATAAATCAATGGTATGAAAACCAACAAACAAACCAAGAGTTAAAATCGCATTTTGAACTAAATAATTAGAGGAACCGAGGGAGGAAATATGAGAATGAATTTAGAAACTAGCATTAAAATTTAAACGTGAAATTTGGATTAGTAAATTTTTATGGGAATTCTACTCAAATCGAAATTAGTATATGCAAGCATGATCCTTAAATGTATAAATTTTCTGAGTGAACTTTTGTGTCTCCATAAATTATGACAAGCTTTATAATATAATTTTAGTGCAAATTCTCAATATTTTAGTAAAAATTTTAGTTTTTAACATTTAAAATCGATTCGACTGTAGACTCATGTAGATTTCGTTTTCAATGATAATAAACACAAACGGCAAAGCTGCTGGCAATTATGGATATAAATACAAATTAGCTTACTTCGGTCTTAACTTATCACTTATAAAGAGGGGTAACAGGTAGGGCATGTAGTTCGGTTACATGTAATTATGTATAGGCGAGGTGTATTTAAATGTGTGTTTTAGTGTCTACTATATGCGTGTTAAAAGTATTTTTTAGTTTTTTTGTGAAAAGAAAATTGAGTTTTTTTTTTTTTTTGTAGTTGTGTAGTTTATAATTGGCCTACCTTGAATAATTGAACTCCAATAACAGCGAACATGAATTGCAAAAGGCAGGTAACAAGAACAATATTTCCGATAGTTTTTACAGCAACTATGACACACTGCACTACATGCTAAAGTTTGATATATATATATATTGAATTTATATAATTGTTAAAAAAATTTTGTGAAATGTTTTATTTTTGTCATTTTTGTTTTCATTTAAATTTTCGAAAAAAAATTTTCTAAAAAAAAAATGTTTCCTCTCATATATCAAGTAAAGCTTGCAGCTTATATCTCCCTTATAAAAAAAATAAATAAATCTCAAAAATATATTAAATAAATTAAATAAAAATTTAAATAAAATGATGGGGAAAAACCTAAAAATATTTAATAAAAACGTAGCGTACCTTTAAACCTTTTGCCCGATTAATTGCTCTCAGCGGGCGAAGAACGCGAAGAACTCGTAAAATTTTTACAACCGAAATTGCCCCGGAACTAAAAATAGTTTTTAAAATATTTTGTATTATTTATTTTTTTTTTTGTTAAATCATAAATATAATTTAGATACTCACCTAAAGAACATGGATACCAATGAGACGCAAACGACCAGAAGATCGAGTAAATTAAATGCTGAACGACAAAATGCTCCTTTGTGCAATATAAAACCATATGCAACCAATTTTAAAACCAATTCAATCGTGAATACGGTCGTAAAGAGTACATCAAAATGGTTTAAGATCTATATATGGACAATTTAAAGATAATTATTAATTTAAAATTATTTGTATAATGTTTATGTTTAATTATAAAGTATAACTTTCTTTTTTTTCGACTTAAATTCCCTTGAAGGCTAATATTCAATACTTTTTGCATTCACACAAATTCATTCAACCCATTCACACAAGTACAGTGTAGCGACTTCGCTGGGTGTTGGGTGTGTCTCAATAGGGTAGGGGTTGATTGTTTATAGCCATGACTCATGGTTTATATTCCAACTTTGTAACTATGTAGAAACCACCAAATGTGTCTAGTATACCTCCAAGTGGTAACACCCGGGCAACGATGGAATACTCATCGGCTAAATACTAGAGGCGAGTGCAACCAATACACTATAAAAACGCAATGAGTGTAACAAACAAGGAAACAATTACCCCAGGTGGTATACCTGATGCTCAGGGAAATCCACTCTCTTCGGAGATCGGTCTCATGGATTCTGGGGGAGACCAATCATTGCTATACTATAATTATTACAACCAATCCCAAGATATGTTAGGGAAAAATAATAATACTCAACTGAGTACAAAAGAAAAGGATATTTCATATCCATTCCAAAGGAGTCAGAAATTAACTCGATCTCCTACAAAAGTCACTAGCCTCTTTTTGGAAGGCAACATCAAATCAGTGCATCAAAAGGAGCAAACCGTCCTGAAAAAAAAGGAAAACTCGAAAAACGAACTGTTGCAAGAGAACTGCAATCGTTCTTTAACTGAGGAAAAACTTTACAGTGAATTGTGCAAAGCCAATAGTGCATTGGTCGATTCCACAAATATAAACAAGCAACTGAATCAAACAATTACATGGATGCAGGAGCGAATAAAAGTTCTAAAAAACGAAGTTAGTACTCTTAAATCAAAGGAAGTCAATAGTCAAAAGACTAATATAATAACAACAGCTGTGCAAGAGTACCATACAGATGAAGAAGAACTAGCTAGGGAAACGGAGTTTGTAAGAGTTATAAATCGTAGAAACAAAAGAAAACGAAATAATACACCATCTCCGCCTCAATTACAACTGAATGTTCCAAAGGTTATAACAAAAAAGCCACAAAAACTAGCTCAACCCCCACCAATAGTCATAAATGAAATCAAAGATTATGACCTACTATATGAAAAAATAAAAAAAATAACTGCAACAGATCAGTTTAACGCAAAGGTGATGAATGAAAATAATATCAAAATAAACTTGAAAGATAGTGAAAGTTACCGACAAGTAACAAAAATGCTTAATGAAGGAAAGCACTATTGGCACACGTTTGAAGATAAACAAACTAGACCAATCAGAGTGATGGCTAAAAACCTTCATTACACATGTAAAGTAGACAAGATAATTGATGACTTAAAAGCACAGGGATTTAAAGCTGTTGATGCATCAATTCAATTAAAAAAACGGGATAAAACACCTCTTAATATGTTTATGTTGACCTTCGATGCCGATGAGATAATCGAAAAAATATATCAAATTAAGTACATCTTAGGATGCAAAGTGATTATACAGCCTTTAAGAAGGTCTAAGCTTATACCACAATGTCATCAATGCCAAGCGTATGGACATACACAAAAGTACTGCAATAAGGAACCAAGATGTGTCAAATGTACTGGAAAACATCATACAAGAGATTGCGTACTACCAAAAAATGGGCAGGCCAAATGCGTTCACTGTGGAGAAAATCATCCCGATAACTATAGAGGATGCAGTGTTGCTATTGAATTGCAAAGCATCAAGTTTAGAAGAATGAATGAAAAAAATTCAAATTTAAGTAGAAAACCAACCATTCGAAAAAACAAGCCCGAAGTAATACGACGAAAAGTATCGGAAATTCCTCGAGAAGAAATGAGCAATTTGACTTACGCTCAAGTATTAAGGAGTAAAGTAAATCAAAGAGAAACTACCCAAAGTGAGGATATTAGTCAAACTCTGAAATTGATATTAAGTAAACTTAATACGTTTGATGAGCGATTACACACACTTGAGTATAGAGCTAAGGGAGCTATCCCTAAACAGAAAAATGGCCAATGATCTTAGAATTATATGCTGGAATGCCAATGGACTAATGCAACATCAACAAGAATTGCAGGTGGTCTTGGAAATAGAAAAAATCGACATATGTCTTATCACGGAAACTCACTTTACTAGACAATCAAATATTAAATTCAAAAATTATCAAGTATATAAAACCAATCACCCAGAAAACACTGCTAAAGGAGGTAGCGTTGTTATAATTAGAAATAATATCCACCATTACGAAGAGCTGAAATATGAAACAGTTGAAATACAAGCAACTGTTGTTAACGTCAAAACAAAAAATAATTATGTTAGTGTTGTTAGTGTTTACTGCCCTCCGAAACACGCGCTAAAAGAAAAAGATTATCTCGAATTCTTCAGTAAACTAGGAAAAAGATACATAATTGGAGGAGATTTTAATGCAAAAAATGTCCATTGGGGTTCTAGGCTAACAACGACTAAAGGTAAAGAACTGCTTAAGGCTGTCAGAAAATGCGGTAGTGAAACCTTGTCAACTGGAAAACCAACCTACTGGCCTACAGATCAAAACAAAATACCAGACTTAATTGATTTTTTTATAATCAAAAATATATCAATGAACTATATACAAGTAGACGAAAGTCGAGACCTAAACTCGGACCATTCTCCTATACTTTTGACATTAAGCGAAAAAATAATTCAAAAAGAAAGAAATCCAAGCCTAATAAATAAACGCACTTGTTGGGAATACTTTAGGCAGTCCTTAGAAGAAAAAATTAACCTAAAGGTTCCATTAAAAAACGAGGAGCAAGTAGAAAACGAAGTTCTAAAATTTGTAAATGATATACAACAATCAGCCTGGGAAAGTACCCCAACAATTAAATATAAAATAAAAGGAAATAACTCCCCTAAAGAAATTAGAGAACTATTGGCAGAAAAAAGAAGAGCGAGAAGAATATGGCAGCAAACACGAGCTCCTCAATATAAAACTAAATTAAACAATTTAACCCAACAGTTAAGAAGGGAAATCCAAAAAGTAAAAGACGAGTCAATCAGTAACTGTTTAAAAAAACTAACTAATGATAGCAGGACTGATTATTCACTTTGGAAAGCAACCAAAAATATTAAAAGACCAACAATGCAGAACCCTCCAATAAGAATAGAAGGGGGGAAATGGGCTCGAAATAACGAAGATAAAGTTCAATGTTTTGCGGAACACCTCGAAAAAATATTCCAACCACATGATGATCATACTTTAGAATCTCAAATAATAACGGTGGAATCTGAAAAAGAAAGTGAAGAAATTCTATTGACTTCACCAAAAGAAGTCATGCATGAGATAAAATTCAATATGAATTCGAAAAAAGCTCCTGGTTATGATCTTATTACTACAGAAATTTTAAAAGAACTACCAAGGAAGGCCCTAGTTAAGCTTACTTATATTATCAATGCAGCATTTAGAATCAAATTTGTACCCAGTTTGTGGAAAATTGCAGAAGTAATAATGATATCAAAACCTGGTAAACCACCATACGAAACTTCATCTTATAGACCAATTTCGTTGTTGCCAGTTATGTCTAAACTCTTTGAGAAAATACTGATTAAAAGGTTAAATTCGATAATCGAAAGGAATAACTTAATCCCAAATCATCAGTTCGGATTTCGTCGTCAACACTCAACAATACAACAAGTACACAAAGTAATCAATGTAATTGAGAAAGCACTTGAAGAGAAAAACGTCTGCTCCACGATATTTTTAGACGTGGCGCAAGCTTTTGAAAAGGTTTGGCATGAAGGACTTAATCATAAGTTAAGAAACCTCCTATTAATGCAATTCGCTAAAATACTGGAATCATACTTGAAAGATAGATTCTTTAGAATTAAATTTGCTGAAACTTATTCTGAATTAAAAGAAATAAAAGCAGGTGTACCGCAGGGCAGTGTATTAGGACCGATTTTATATTTATTATACACGTATGATCTACCTGAATTAGAATACAACACAGTGGCGACTTTTGCTGATGACACTGCGATCCTAGCTGTTGGAAAAAGCAACGAAGAATCAACACAAAAATTATAATCAGCTATCTCCGAAGTATATAAATGGACTAAAAGATGGCGAATTAAGCTAAATGAAACTAAATCAGTTCACATTAATTTTACCAACAAACGAGTTGAACATATACCTGTTTCAATAAATCGAGAACTAATACCGTATGCGAACACAGCTAAGTATCTAGGCATGACCCTGGATGCTAAACTTAGATGGAAGGTCCACGTCAAAAAGTAAAATGTAGAACTAAAACTCAAATATAAAAAAATGCATTGGCTGATAGGCAGACACTCTTCTCTATCATCATACAATAAGCTGCTACTTTATAAACAAATACTGAAACCAATATGGACTTATGGTATTGAACTCTGGGGTTGTACAAAACCCAGCAACGTCAATATCATTCAAAGGTTTCAGAACAGGGTACTAAGGAACATCGTCGATGCACCATGGTACGTCAGGAATAGTGATCTACATAGAGACCTTAAAGTGGATCCTGTTTCAAATGAAATTAAAAAAAATGCAAGGAAACACGAAGAAAGACTCCAGCAACATGTGAATATAGAGGCAATTCAGCTGTTAACCAACACCAATATTATACGCAGATTGAAAAGAACCAAACCCTTTGAACTGGTTTAATTGTTAATTCAAACAGCGGCTTGCTGATTTAAATCCACAATACCGATGTGGTATAACCAACAACTTACCAGAAACTGTGAAACGCCAATGGGTGGAGTCATAGATATAATTATTTTAGTAAATTAAGTCAGAAACAAATTGCTCATTAGTCCAGGAGACTAGATTGTAATAAATAAAGTCAATTTATTTAAAATAAAAAATAATTGATCTAAATAATAAAAAAAAAAATGAAAAAAAAATATAATTCGCTAACGCTACATGTACATAAATATATATAGAGCGTAAAATAGCATTTACACATAGCACTCGGTCGCCATGGCCTGATGAGATGACAAATAATTTTTAACAAAAATTATTACGATTCCTTATCACACCACCTACATCTGAATAATTAAAACGACGTTATAACGTTGAGTCGTCAACTAAAATTCACAGTGAACAACGTATGTGAAGTTAGCCCAGAAAATCATCCCAGAAAAAATAAAAAATTTCATCAGGCAACCCTAAAGTTATATATTGTCATCCCAGCCCAGTATTTAATTAAATATAATTAAATTGACAACATAATTATTTCAGACCAAAAATATAAAAATTGATCAAACATAATTTATGAGTACAATAAGCATAACATGATAAATATATTCAGAAATGAGACAATTAAAATTCGGCGATAATTTAATATACACATTTGTAAATACATATATATATTGGGCCAAATACTAATGAGCCTATAACGCCAATCACAACGGAAGGATTGACTTGAATTTTTTTTGTTGAGTTGTGGTCTTTATTGCGAGGCGATATCAGTTGGTTTGGTTTCCGGAACTCTTAATTTCTGGGAACCACAAAATAAACACTTCATAGATTGGGCCAAATACTAATACTAATGAGCCTATAACGCCAATCACAACGGAAGGATTGACTTGAATTTTTTTTGTTGAGTTGTGGTCTTTATTGCGAGGCGATATCAGTTGGTTTGGTTTCCGGAACTCTTAATTTCTGGGAACCACAAAATAAACACTTCATAGATTGGGCCAAATACTAATACTAATGAGCCTATAACGCCAATCACAACGGAAGGATTGACTTGAATTTTTTTTGTTGAGTTGTGGTCTTTATTGCGAGGCGATATCAGTTGGTTTGGTTTCCGGAACTCTTAATTTCTGGGAACCACAAAATAAACACTTCATAGATTGGGCCAAATACTAATACTAATGAGCCTATAACGCCAATCACAACGGAAGGATTGACTTGAATTTTTTTTGTTGAGTTGTGGTCTTTATTGCGAGGCGATATCAGTTGGTTTGGTTTCCGGAACTCTTAATTTCTGGGAACCACAAAATAAACACTTCATAGATTGGGCCAAATACTAATACTAATGAGCCTATAACGCCAATCACAACGGAAGGATTGACTTGAATTTTTTTTGTTGAGTTGTGGTCTTTATTGCGAGGCGATATCAGTTGGTTTGGTTTCCGGAACTCTTAATTTCTGGGAACCACAAAATAAACACTTCATAGATTGGGCCAAATACTAATACTAATGAGCCTATAACGCCAATCACAACGGAAGGATTGACTTGAATTTTTTTTGTTGAGTTGTGGTCTTTATTGCGAGGCGATATCAGTTGGTTTGGTTTCCGGAACTCTTAATTTCTGGGAACCACAAAATAAACACTTCATAGATTGGGCCAAATACTAATACTAATGAGCCTATAACGCCAATCACAACGGAAGGATTGACTTGAATTTTTTTTTGTTGAGTTGTGGTCTTTATTGCGAGGCGATATCAGTTGGTTTGGTTTCCGGAACTCTTAATTTCTGGGAACCACAAAATAAACACTTCATAGATTGGGCCAAATACTAATACTAATGAGCCTATAACGCCAATCACAACGGAAGGATTGACTTGAATTTTTTTTTGTTGAGTTGTGGTCTTTATTGCAAGGCGATATCAGTTGGTTTGGTTTCCGGAACTCTAAATCAGCCTTTTATTTGTCAACTCTGGATTTTATTTCATTGAGTAGGGCCACTGATTACTAATTTTCGTGGTAATTTTCAGAATTTATCTATGACACAGTAAAAATATAACAACGGTTAAATATGTGTACTTTCAAAATTATTCATATGAATCGTCTAAAGTACTAAAGTGGTTGGAAAAATCCAGCCTTCTCATCAATTGAGAGGCTTGGAAAGAAAATAAATGAAGGATATAATTATTAACAAAACGGCTTCGGAGGTGTTCGAAAACCTGGTAAATAAAGAAGATCCTAAATATCTTGAAAGCTCAATAACCACCATTGTGAAATTATTGAAAGTTTTGCGGAAAGCTCGTTCAGAAAAACTTCAATAAGAAGATAATGATTCTGACGATATTATCGATATTTTAAAAGAATCCCTCTCTAACAATTTAATTCAAAAATTTTTCGTTAAACCATTTTATGTAATTACATATAATCAAACCCAAATAAAATTGTTGGAATTATTACTGAATAATTCCAAAAATTATAACGACGGCGGTGACGTGTCGTTATTTTAATTTGCAAAGCAAAGATGTAGATGGTGTGCAAAGCAAAGCTCAGTTTCGATCTGATGAGGAATTTGGTTAAAAATTAATTGTCATCTCATCAGGCCATGGCGACCGAGTGCTTTGTGTAAATGCTATCTTACGCTCTATATATATTTATTTACAGTGTACATGTAGCGTTAGCGGATTATATGAATGTGCACGAAATATCTGAATAATTGTTTTTGTTTGTGTAGCGAAGTCGCTACAAAATGAAACGTTAGTGGCGTATCTGGATGCAACTAGACCCCAAGGTCAGAAACCCATTTAAAACAGAGTCCTCAATTTTATATTACGCTTTGGTTGTACCTGTTACCATTACGTCAAGTGAATCTTCTGATCAGTTACTGATATGATCAGCTCTAGCCACAATATGGATACGATTGGTAGTTGGCTTAGATCTTATCGTTTTGAACTTGAAAAAAAAATTAAATGTTGGCCAATATTCGAAACAGTTGTCACTGATTTTAGTTTTGCTGGTATAAATGCAGTTTCAGGTGCTTTTAATAAAATGGACATTGTCTAATATTTAAATCTTGCACACGACGTCATTATAACGCAAACTAATAAACCTGATTTGGTAAAGGTGCATCTTTATGTTTCTCATTTAATGCACAATATGACGTCCGATATAAATAAATGTTTTACTAAAACTTTAAAAAACAACAAAGTTCTAAAAGAAATCATGGCTTCAATCTATTTATTAACTGATTTAATTAAAGATATTTGGCGTAACTTGTCGGTAGTCTTAAAAAATAAATATGTAACACCGAATGTTTTAGCTAGTTTACAAATAATAGTAGAACATAGTGCATCTATGAAAATTGACATTTCTCTAACTGAAAAAAAGGATATATCTTCATCAAGAAAGTTGAATGAAACCATTTATAGGCAAACAAAATTCTATAACGATTTTAAAAAAAAATCGGATTCAATAATTTTAGCACCTTGCTCAATCGAAACCTATGTAGTAAATTTATATACAACCCGCTATTCTTAGAAAAGTTTCCACTCTGGTCCAATATTTGTCACGAGAAAACCCAAAGCAATAATCATATAGAAAACTGTTTTGCAACAATAAAAAAGCGAACTAAACGCAGTTTAACCCTGGAGAAAACTAAAGGATTTGGACCGAAGGAACACATATATTTTAAAAAGAAAATTGTTATGCATTCCAAAAAAGTTTACTAAATAAGGTTTAGAAAAGGATGAAAACACCAGTTATACTACCAGTTGTGCAGAGAAAAATTTGGTAAATATAATGGATGAACTAGAAAATTGGAAGGGACAGCCTGCTAAGGTAGCCCGTTCGAATTTTAATTCAACTACATTGAAGCGCCTTAATAATTTAGAAGACGAAAATAAAAATCTGCAATTATAAAATGCTTAATGCGAACAAAAGATACAACCCTTATAACACTCCTAAATGTTCAAAAAATACAAAAAGTATTAAATTACTAAAAACGTCAGATAGGGATCACTTATCCTATTTACGTAACGGTTTAGTTACCGGTGAAAATTATACCCATACATGTGCATTTGATTCATTTATTCAATGCTTAGTTAATTTGGAAAATACTGTTTTTTCAATAGCGGGTGAATATTGTGAATTAATTAATTTTCTTAAACTGGGTAATACGGAAAAAGCATACGAAACGCGCTTTAATAGTTTAACGAAGTTTTACGGGGTAAACGTAAACTGTTCATCAAGTATAACAGAGGTGTCTTAATTTATATTTAAAACAACTAAAGTTTTTAGTATTGAGGCACAAACAAAATGTATTACCTGCAAAACCACATCAGTAAAAAATTGTATAAAATATATTCCACTCAATTTGAATCAGCTAGACATTTTAGGGCTTCAAAATCTCCAACAATGTATCGGGCCTATAGATTTTTCTGTCGAAATTGTTATGGACCGATGATCCAACAAAATTTGTTGTTAAGCAATGTAATATTTTTATATGTAGAACCATCAGTCAATCCCAATCAACAGGTTACATTAATTAATGTGCCATTAAAGATTAAAATTATATCAGACACTTTCAAATTAAATAGTTTAGTATGTTTTGTACCTAAGTCCAAACACTATATTATTAGTTATTGTTATCGGAATAACCAGAAATACGACGATTTACTGGATAGTTCACCCAAAATAAAGTTTCCCAAAAACCATTATGTTATACCGCATTTCCTCATTTACGTGAAGCAACCATAAATCAAGTAAAACAGTGAAAAATTTAATTAACCGTCTCCATGAAATTTATTTTCAATATATTTGTATGCAAATAAATTATACGTTGTGTAAATAAATAAATAAATAATAAAATAAAAAATACTAAACAATACATTTTAACGCTCATGGGCTCATTAGTACTTGGCCCAATCTATGAAGTGTTTATTTTGTGGTTCCCAGAAATTAAGAGTTCCGGAAACTAAACCAACTGATATCGCCTCGCAATAAAGACCACAACTCAACAAAAAAAAATTCAAGTCAATCCTTCCGTTGTGATTGGCGTTATAGGCTCATTAGTATTTGGCCCAATATATATATGTATTTACAAATGTGTATATTAAATTATCGCCGAATTTTAATTGTCTCATTTCTGAATATATTTATCATGTTATGCTTATTGTACTCATAAATTATGTTTGATCAATTTTTATATTTTTGGTCTGAAATAATTATGTTGTCAATTTAATTATATTTAATTAAATACTGGGCTGGGATGACAATATATAACTTTAGGGTTGCCTGATGAAATTTTTTATTTTTTCTGGGATGATTTTCTGGGCTAACTTCACATACATCAGTGAACATACGTATTTAATTTCAATGAAGTAAAAAATTAAAATTAAAATAAATAATTTTTTTTTTTTTTTTTTTTTTTTGCCACATAAATTAAATTTTATTATATGTTAAACTGGTTTTGGTAAACAGTTTAAATTTAAAAAAAAAATTGACTTCAGCAATTGGTGATGGGTCTTTTCTCCCCATCAAAAAAGAAAAACAATGACCAAAGAACACAATCGACATCTGATATAACCGAGTGTAGTGTAGTGGAAAGTGCGCCAAAAACGTGTAAAGTTCAACATTCTCCTAAGAAAGTAGAAAAAACAGAAAATAAAGAATCAACGGTGTCAAATTTAGTTATACCGCCGTATAAAAAAAAAAATTATTTTTCAACAAATAATACATTTAGTGACGAACACAATATGGACTCATCAGCAAATTCTATAAAATTGAATCAACTCAGTGCGCTCAGTTTAAATAAAAATAAAAATAATATTATTTCATCGTCAGCAAATAGTATTATTTCAGGTGATATAGGTCAGTGTAGTAACACGGTGAAAACCGGAATGGACAGATATATCACTGTTACTAAGCGCAAACGAAGCCCAAGATCTGCGCAATCTGTTAGCAAAACCAAAGCTACAAGGCTAGAAGAAACTACTGCCCAAATGCCTTTAAATAATAGATTTTCTAACTTTAAGGTTGATGCGTCCGATGGCACCGAAGAACGGATAAAAAACGAGAAACCGCCGCCGATTTATCTAAGGGAGGCTTCAAATAATGAAACCGTAAAAACTATTAGTAGTTTAACAGGCGCTAAATTTTATATTGCTCCGCTTAAAAGGGGTAATATAAACGAGATCAAAATACAACCATTTGAAATTGATGGCTACAGAGCAATAATAAAACATTTTGATCAAGCTGGTAAGCATTATTACACTTACCAATTGAAAAGCCAAAAGGGGATGATTATAGTTTTAAAAGGTATAGAAAGCTGCGTAGATGTAAGCGATATATATGCTGCTCTCGCCGAAAAAGGGTTTCAAGCAAAGACTATCACAAATATCCTAAATCGTGATAAAGTACCACAACCAATGTTCCGGATAGAACTTGAGCCCGATGAGGTAAAAGTAAAAGGAAGACACAGCGTATACAATTTAAAATATTTACTTCACCGCAAAATCACCGTAGAGGAACCCATTAAGAAAACAGGACCAGTGCAGTGCATCAAGTGCCAAGAATACGGCCACACTAAAGCCTACTGTACGCTGAACGAAGTTTGTGTTATTTGTGGCGAACTTCATAGTTCAAAACAGTGTAATAAAACAAAAAACGATCCATCAGTAAAACGGTGCAGTAATTGTGGTGAGAATCATACTGCTAATTACCGAGGCTGTCCAGTTTATCTGGACTTGAAACGCAAAACTACCCCAAAAATGCGATACGAACAACGAGTGCTTAAGACACAATACAACCAAAGTAATATGTTCTCAAGAAATTTGATTATTCCAACAGCAGATGTATCTACAACCGCACAAAATAATAATATCCATATCACTGAAAATAGTTTCGCAAAAACTGGCATCTCCTATGCAAATATTCTAAAGGGCACCAAACCAACACCAAAAGTTCAATTAAATGCCGAAGAATCGAATATCCACGCAACCATAAATAAATTGACTGAAACAATTCAAAATTTCATGATGATGATGGCAAAACAAATGAGCATGATGATGCAAAATATGACCACTCTAATGCAAATTATTATTAAAAACCAGAAATGACTCTCCTAAAAATAGCTGTATGGAATGCAAATGGTCTTTCACAACACAAAGCTGAATTACAGTCTTCCCTCAACGATCATAATATTGATATCATGCTGATATCAGAAACGCACTTTACAACTAAAACATATTTTAAAATTAATGGCTATTCAGTTTATGACACCAAACATCCGGACGGTAAAGCACATGGCGGCACTGCAATTCCAATCAAACAAAGAATAAAGCACTATGAACTAAACAAATACGATAAAGATCAAATTCAAGCAACTAATATCTGCCTGGAGGAATGGTCTGGTAATTGTGTAATTTCGGCCGTTTACTGCCCTCCTAAACATGCAATTAAAAAACAGCAATTTACTGATTATTTTAATCAGTTGGGCGTAAAGTTTGTCGCAGGAGGTGATCACAATGCTAAGCTTGTACAATGGGGTTCGAGACTGACTACACCTAAAGGTAAACAACTTTATGAAGCAATTACCCAGGCAAATCTGGATTATTTATCTTCACAAAACCCTACTTATTGGCCTACAGATAGTGTTGGAACGAGAAAAAATGAACCCGATAACGATGACAACCCAGAATCTCCAAATGATACAATCATCAGTGTATCATCGACAGAATCGCAGTAATAATTCCTTACCTTCCTAATTTTCCTATATAATCTCGAGACAGGCCCGAGTAAAGGTCTACCTTCCCTAACAAAGTAGTAACATTTTTCCCTAACAAAATTGTATTCTGCGCCTAAATGTCATCATGTAAAAATATGTAGTAACTAAATATCTTATACCTTTCATGCAAGTGCTACAATCTATATTGTTGGCGGCTACAACAATTTTATATTTATTATACCAATTGAATTGTCGTAGCTTTAACAAAAAATAGCATTATTCATTACAAAGTTTTGTCTCCGAGTGTCAACACAACAAGTGGAATTAATTAATAATAAAAATATAATTGAATAAAAATATATAAAAAAAAGTTAAAATTATTGGCGATTGTTCCTGCATCTACATTTGGTCCTTCGAGCCGGATATATGGGATTAAGTTGCCGATTAATTGAAGATTTTTGTCGCCATTGTTGGATACCACGAGGTTGGACAGAAACCTCGCCGCATGGAAAAATTCTTCCGGAACTTAGTCAGTTATCCAGTACCGTTATAGGATGATCGCAAAAAAAAAACATTGAGTATCATATTTATATATTTTTTACTAACAATAACTTGCATCAATATACCTCTATAAAAAAAACTATAATTAATTAGAAGACATTAAAAAATATTTAACACATAATATTTAATAACGCAAATTTTTACCAATATTATTGCGTGATATTTCTATCCATATTATTGTGTTGTGAGTGATATAAAATTTGTGATTTTTTTTGGTGATTAACGGGACATATTTTATTTTATCTTCAAATTTAACGTGTAACGGTACGTCTTACGAACTTTGAAAATGGATGGTTTAATTCGACGAAGAGGCATAGTAAAAGGCCAAGTGACTAAATTAGTTAGCTTTGCGAATGCCGTCGGTGAACAAGTAGCTTACGATGATTTAAAAACTCGTATTAATAAGCTTAATGAACATTACAAGGAATTCGTTGAGTTAGAACACCAAATTTTTGCGATTGATGCTACAGTTAAGTCCGACATGGACACGGTTGATGAAGACTATTATAAAATTTTGTCGATTCTTCAAAAATTCATGCGCTTGAAGACAAATCCTCCTACGGTTTCTCTAAATGATACCTTTCTTAATACCTCAAATACAATGAATTTAGCAGCAGACTACAAGCTTCCTCGGTTAAATTTACCAACGTTCAGCGGTAAACCAAGAGAATGGAACTCGTTTTATGATCTTTACCGTTCTACAGTCCACGATAACACGAGCCGCTCCCCCGCGCAAAAATTTCAATATTTAAAAGGACAACTGCGAGGATCTGCAGAGCTGCTGTTGCGCCATTTTAGAATTGAGGATGCGTCATACAATGAAGCATTTCAACGTCTCGTCAAGCGCTATGACAAAAAGCGACATATTGTCAACGATTTCATCAGACTGTACCTGGATCAGCCATCAATCACGTCTGTTTCTGCCGAAACAATTGGTCGCATGCACGATGCATGTGACGAAGCCCTACGTGGCTTAAAGGCACTTGGCAAAAATGCTGAATCTAGGGACTGTTGGTTGCTATACATAGCTGAAAATAAGCTCGACGAAGTAACTCGTCAACTTTGGCGTCAAGAGACCGCGGAAATTGATTTTCCTTCATATGATTTATTTTTAACATTCCTCAGTAAACGCATGGACGCTTTGGAAGGACTTAAACCACAAGCTTTTCGACCAAGAAGATCTGCGTCAATACCATCTCCAGCCAAAGCTTTCCATGTCCAAACTCTCCCTAAGTGTTTTCTATGAGAAAGTGAAGAGCATAAGCTCTGTGATTGTCCTAAATTCATCCAAATGGACCTCTACAAACGCAGAGAATATATTAAGGATTCTAATAGGTGCTATAATTGCTTCAGTGACTCTCATACCGTCTTTAATTGTCGTACCAAAAAGAAATGTCACCATTGTGGGAAAAAACATCACTCGTTAGTTCACCAAGATCCAAACTCCAAATCTATACCAATACCAAAGGTCACAACCAGCAACGCATCACCAGCTTTACCGTCAAACAAGACTGTTGACGCAACCTGTTGCTATTTGTTGCCTACAAACCCAAGTGTCTCTGATCATGACCCGATACCTACGGAAATCATAAAAGACGATGCCATAATACCAACAGCTCTAGTTGAAGTCCAAGATAAGTTTGGTGCATGGCAAACCTGCCGTGCACTTTTGGACTCTGCTTCAACTAGATCTTTTGCCACCGAATCTTGTATCCATCGCCTTGGATTACACAGAGCTAATGCACGGCTCAATATCGATACGCTCAACGGCGGAAAAGCTGGTTGTTCCAGAGGAGTAACAACCATGCGAATACGATCCAGAACCGACCATAAATTTACCATGAATTTGACAACGTATATCCTACCCAAAATTACGTCAAATCTACCAACAAAAGCGATACCACTCTTGAAATTGCGATATCTCCGTGATCTCGAATTGGCAGACCCTTATTTCAATATTCCGGATAAAATTGACATTCTAGTAGGTTGCGATCGATTCCTGCTCCTCCAAACAGAAGGTCAAATTATTAAGAGTGAACAAATACCTACCGCACAGCACACCAAGTTAGGATGGATAGTGGGAGGAATTTATAGAGACCTAGACGATTTACCGAATGCCGGAAATTCCACAACTATGACTTCTCACCATAATGAAGTAGTAGATATTGATAGGACTCTTAGACAATTCTGGGAAATAGAGAATGTTCCGCAAATTTCAATGTTGTCAAAGGATGAGGAACTATGCTTGGATAGTTTTATGTCAAATTACACTAGAGAAAAGGATGGAAAGTTTACAGTAGCTCTCCCATTCAAACCCAACGCACCTAAAATAGGCGAATCTCTATCTCAGGCACTGAAACGATTCAGTTCTATTGAACAGAGACTCTTAAAAAATTAAAGCCTACGCGAGCAGTATGTACAATTTATGAGGGAATATGAACAGTTGGGGCACATGGAGCCGATTCCGATGGACGAGATTAACAAACCGTATTCTGAAATTTTCTATTTGCCGCATCACGGAGTAGTCAAAGAATCCAGTTCTACGACTAAGCTGCGCGTTGTTTTTGACGCCTCCGCGGTATCAAAGTCTGGAGAATCTCTAAATTCCTCACTACTTGTCGGGCCCGCAATTCAACAAAATCTTGTCAACATTCTGCTTAGATTTCGCAAGCATCGTTTTGTGTTCTCTGGCGATATCGAAAAAATGTTTCGACAAATTTGGGTGCGCAAACCTGATGCTGAATTTCAGCGAATTATTTGGAGAGAATCACCCGATTTTTCTCTGCGACACTACCGTCTCCTTACTGTCACTTATGGCACAGCACCAGCATCTTTCCTATCGCAAAAATCTCTTCAGCTGACAGCTAAAGATTTCATTGATAAATACCCTGAAGCGGCAAAAACTATTAAAAATGAATTCTACATGGATGACGTTATGTCTGGAGCAGACACAACCGAAGAAGCAATAAGACGACAGAAAGAATTAATCGAAATCCTTAAGTCGGGCGGATTTCACTTGAAAAAATGGTCTGCGAATCATGTCGATCTTTTGTCTCAGTTTCCAGTGGAAGACCAAGAGATTACTCCAAGAGAAATAAACGAGGGTACAAAAACTATTTCTGTTCTGGGCATACGATTTTTGCCAATTAAAGATGTGTTTTCCTTTAAGGTCGATTTATCACCCAAGACAAAACCCACAAAGCGTATCTTGTTGTCTGAAGCTTCGAGGATATTCGACCCTATGGGTTGGCTATCACCCGTTATAATTGTCATCAAAACTCTTTACCAATCGCTCTGGCAGTTAAAAATAGATTGGGATGACGAATTACCTTTTGAGATCAGCAGCGAATGGTTGAAGGTTAGAGATAATCTAAAAATGCTGGAATCACTTGAAATTCCGAGATGGTTGTACTCTTCGAAAAATATTGAGCTTATCGGTTTCGCAGACGCCTCCCAAGCAGCATATGCTGCAGTAATATATTCGAGAACAGTGCAGGAAGATGGAAATATCCTAACCAATTTGATAGCCGCTAAGACCAAGGTCGCACCATTATCTATCACGAAGCGCCAGACGATACCACGACTAGAATTATGCGCAGCGGTTCTACTCACTAATTTATTGAAAACAGTACAGGATTCATTGGATCTAGAAAAATCACCTCCCATTCATCTTTTCACCGATTCGTCAATTGTCATAAGCTGGTTATCCACACCACCGGTAAATCAAGAAGTTTTTGTCAGTAACAGAATCGGTCAAATTCTACGTACTACCAATACTACTCAGTGGCAACACGTACCAGGTAAACATAACCCGGCCGACTGTGCCTCAAGGGGGATATCACCTTCAGAGCTCTTAAAACACGATTTATGGTGGCAAGGGCCAAGTTGGCTTAAAAATGATCCCATGAACATACCGAGAGAAGAGCGAAAGAGGCACCCGTTAAAAAATCAAGAAGAAAACTTGCTTATTTTAACAGTTCCGGAAACATCAAACGTTTTTTAACGCTAAACAACTACCAATAAATGAGGTTTATCGCATAATTAACAACCATTTCAGCTTCTACAAATCAAAACGAATCCTGGCATTGGTTGTAAGAGCTGCCTACAATTTTCGCAACTTCGAAAACACCAAGTCGAGTTCTTTAACATATAAGGAACTCTCGATTGCGGAAACCTTAATAATTAAGGTTGCTCAACATGAGAATTACAAAGACGAACTTCGCTCACTGACACAGACAAAACCATTATCACATAAAAGCAAACTAATTTCGTTTAACCCATTTTTAGATAATGATGGCATCTTGCGAGTTGGTGGCAGACTACAAAGGGCAGAAATTCCATACGATGCAAAACACCCAGTCATCTTGCCAAACAATCACAAAATTTCGGAGATGATCGTGCATGAGGCTAACAATACGCACTTACATGCTGGGCCGTCACTACTTGCAGCCATTGTACGTCAGAAATTTGCAATACCTCGATGTAAGGATCTTGCGAAGAAAATTACCAACAAATGCATCACGTGCTGGCGTTTGAAGAATAACACCCTATCACAACTAATGGGTCAACTACCACAGTCGAGAGTAAACCTAATCCGACCGTTCCTGCAAGCTAGCGTCGATTATGCGGGACCTTATATTCTACGAACCGAACGCAAACGAAAAGCCGCTACATACAAGGCCTACCTGGTAGTCTTCACATGCATGGCATCAAAAGCGGTGCATTTGGAACTCGTCACCGATTTATCCGCAGAAAGATTCCTAGCAACCTTACAAAGGTTCCAAAATCGTCGCGGAATTTGTAGCGATATTTATAGCGACAACGGAACGAATTTTGTTGGAGCTGCCAAGGAGCTAAAAATTCTTCACGACAACATCAAGGACAAGAAGTTTGCCGAGACAATCGAAAATTTTGTCCCACCATCAGCTCCTCACTTCAATGGATTGTGCGAAGCCGCGGTAAAATCAACTAAGTTTCACTTGCAACGTGTGCTTCTTGACGTAAAACCAACCTATGAAGAATTGTACACCCTGTTGACGCAAATTGAGGCGACACTAAATGCCAGGCCTCTCTGTAAATTAGCAGAGGACGAGATGAATCCCTTAACTATTGGACATCTGCTAATTGGGCAACCGCTTAATATTCAGCCTGAACCTGATCTTCGGCATTTCAAAATATCCCGACTTTCACGATGGCAATTAATGCAGCATTTTTGGGATCATTGGTACAATGAGTACCTAACTACGCTCAACCGCCTTACCAAATGGCAGCGCAAGGGCAGCGATATTAAGATTGGCGATATAGTTTTACTGCGAAGTGAAAATTTACTTGCCGGACAGTGGCCGCTAGGACGAGTGGAACAAGTTCATCCTGGCGAGGACAACCTTATTAGAGTTGTTACCGTAAAAACATCCAAAGGGACGTACAAGCGACCGATCACGAAAATATCAATCATACCTACCTTTGACTCCAATGTGTCAACCGGGGCGATATGTTGGAACGAGAAAAAATGAACCCGATAACGATGACAACCCAAAATCTCCAAATGATACAATCATCAGTGTATCATCGACAGAATCGCAGTAATAATTCCTTACCTTCCTAATTTTCCTATATAATCTCGAGACAGGCCCGAGTAAAGGTCTACCTTCCCTAACAAAGTAGTAACATTTTTCCCTAACAAAATTGTATTCTGCGCCTAAATGTCATCATGTAAAAATATGTAGTAACTAAATATCTTATACCTTTCATGCAAGTGCTACAATCTATATTGTTGGCGGCTACAACAATTTTATATTTATTATACCAATTGAATTGTCGTAGCTTTAACAAAAAATAGCATTATTCATTACAAAGTTTTGTCTCCGAGTGTCAACACAACAAGTGGAATTAATTAATAATAAAAATATAATTGAATAAAAATATATAAAAAAAAGTTAAAATTATTGGCGATTGTTCCTGCATCTACAGATAGAAAGAAAATAACTGATCTTATAGACTTCTGTGTAACAAACGGAATCGCCCGCATCAATGCTCAAGTAGACGATTGCTATGACCTATCATCTGATCACTCTCCAATTATAGTCAAATTAAGTACCGATGCCTTAAAAATTGACCCACCTATACGACTAACAAGCAAATTAACTAAATGGAGTATATATAAAAAGGTCATTGAGCAGAACTGCCAACTGGATATTCCACTGTTCACACCAGAAGATATTGAACTGGCAACAGAAAAGCTAACGCAAATAATGGAAACAGCTGCAAAAAAGGCTACACCAAGAGTTATTAGCTCTGAAAGAGTCAATAGGCCAACACCTAACATTCAGCAGCTAATTCAACAAAAGCGGAAAATACGCCGGCAACACCAAAAGTCTCCACTACTCAAATGGAAACTAAATAAAGCTATTAAAGCTCTAAAAAGAGCTTTGGTAGAGGAAGCAGATCAAGGAGTTCAGAATTATCTGAGTGAACTCTCAGCAACGGAAAAAACCGATTACTCACTATGGAAGGCAGCAAAAAAAATAAAAAGGCCAGCCCTACCGAATCCACCAATCAGGCAACCAGATGGTCACTGGACCAGAAGTGATATTGAAAAGGCTAATGTTTTCGCCAACCACTTAAAAGAGGTATTCACACCAAATGCTCAAAGCAATATTAGTGTACTGCCGGGTTATACAAAGGATGCTTCTATCTTAAATCCTATAAAATTTAAGTAGAAAAGTGTTAAAACCACTATTAAAAAAAGTCTAAGTTCAAAGAAAGCTCCAGGACATGATTTGATTACCGGAAAAATGATTAAAGAATTACCAGATAAATGCATAAAACTCTTAACCTATATTTTCAACGCAATAATGAGATGTGAATATTTCCCTAAAAAATGGAAAACGTCACTAATTATAATGATTCCGAAACCTGGCAAGGACGTAACGCAGGTCACGTCATACAGGCCGATAAGTCTTCTTCCTACAATCTCAAAACTTTTTGAAAAAATGTTACTACAAAAATTAAAACCAATATTATCTGCAAAGCACATTTTACCAGACGACCAATTTGGATTTCGTGACCAGCATAGTACTGTTGAGCAGGTGCATAGGGTTATAAACGTAGTCAAACTAGCTCTAGAGGAAAAGAAATACTGTTCCGCTGTTTTCCTGGATATTGCACAAGCTTTTGACAAAGTGTGGCATGAGGGCCTGATATACAAAATAAATACTCTGCTTCCTAAAAAAATTCATGCAATCCTTGAAAATTACTTGTTCGAAAGAAAATTCAAAGTTAAACAAAATGAAGCCATTACCGAACTAAATCTGATAAGTGCAGGGGTTCCACAAGGAAGCGTGCTGGGACCAGTGCTTTACTTGCTGTCCACAGCTGATCTACCAACAACTGAAAAGGTGATTACATCAACATTTGCCGATGACACTGCTATTTATGTATTCATATAAAAATCCACAAACAGCATCAAGAGAGCTACAAGATCACATATACAAAATTCAGGACTGGCAAAACAAGTGGCGCATAAAAACGAATGAAAACAAATCGGCACACATAACGTTTACACTAAATAAACGAACATGCCCCCCTGTAAAATTAAACAATGTCACGATTCCTCAACAAACAAACGTCAAATACTTGGGTCTTCATCTTGATAGAAGATTGACTTGGAGAAAGCATATTGAATCAAAGTGTAAACAAATAAAACTAAAATTCTCAAAAATGTACTGTTTGATTGGGAGAAGATCAAAACTGTCACTAGACAGTAAAGTTCTATTATACAAGGCGATCCTAATCCCCATTTGGACATATGGAATTCAACTATGGGGCTCTACCAGCGCATCAAATATAAACCTTTTACAACGTACACAATCAAAAATACTACGTAGTATTACAAATTCTGCTTGGTATATTCGAAATGAAAACATCCACAGGGATCTAGAGATTAAAACGGTAAATCAGACGATAAAAACATACAGTTTGAAGTACCATTCAAAATTGGAAACTCATCCCAATGAATTAGCAAGGGAACTACTAAAGCAGCCAAGGTATAGACGGCTTCGCAGAATAGACCCACTAGATCTAATGCAGCTATAAACATAATTAATCCGTAAAGAGCTAAATAAATTAATTAATTGCCTACCAGTATAAGTATTAACATTGGTTAAGACTTAGTATTAGATAGTTTAGATTTAAGTTTTGCACACTTCTTGTTAGTTTCAGATAAAGAAAGATTCAAGAATAAAGCCATTGGCAATAGTAAAAAAAAAAATAAAAATAACGTCGGGGTCACCATTATAACGACGGTGGAATGTTGTGACGTTATTTTAATTATTCAGAATTTGGATGTTGTGCAATGTTTGCTAAAATGCTTTCTAGCTTGTCGAATGCCTGTTGACATTCATCTGGCCAGAAAAAATTCTTCGGCGTTTTTGACTTCTTAAGTAAAGTAGCCAAGTGGGTGTGGATAGGACCTAAGGTTTCCGTTATTCTAGGCATAAGCCTGTGGTAGTAATTTATCATGCCGATAAATTGCTGTATATGCCTGATGGTTTGTGCAGCTGGGAATTCCTGAATGGCGTTAATTCGTTCAGTGGATGGCAGAATACCATTCGGGGTAATCTAGTGACTGAGGAAGTCGAGGGAGCTAGCGCCGAAAACGCATTTCGCACTGTTAATGCTCACAAAACACAAAAAAAAAACAATTATTCAGATATTTCGTGCACATTCATATAATTCGCTAACGCTACATGTACACTGTACATAAATATATATAGAGCGTAAAATAGCATTTACACATAGCACTCGCTCGAGTTACGTCTGGACGATATCCAGCCCACGGATATCCATATCCAAACGATACCAATGGTGTCAACATCCGCTGACCACACGGATAAATTAATTGTTTAGACTATGTAGATTAAAATTGTAATTCAAGTATCAAATACATTTTATACATATTATCTTATCAAATAAATATACAATACAGAATGTGATTACTAATCAGTAATCATAATATATAAAGAAATAAATTAAAAAATAAAACAAGAACATAAGAACAAGAAAAGTGATTACTAATCATTTTCTTGTGATCATGTATTTTTATATAAATTGAATTAGATTTAAGTTTATAGTTGGACTGACAACACCGTTGTAATAATTATATTAAATAAAAAACCTCAAATAAATATATTATAAAAATTAATAATCACGACTGTTATTAATAATAAATAATTGGCGCAGCCGGTAGGATATTTTTTTAAATATTCTAAATAATAATTTCTATAGTTTAAAAGTCAAATATTAATTAAAGTGTTAACGTTAGTTAGCTATCGGCGGTTTACCGGTAGAAAGTGCTTAATTAAATAACGGACTTTTAAGCCAAAAGGTGAAAAAAAAAAAAACAAATGCAAAAAGTGACATACCAGAAGGGTTATCATATCAGCATGCAGAAATTATTATCTAATTTAATAATTATTATAAGTACAACTATAGTAATTTGGTAAGTGGTGAATTGAAAATATTTTTTTTTATACTTTAAATAATTTCTCGAATCCATCAATTTCCTCCTTAAATCTCATTATACGACGGTTTATCGTAATATTTTTCAATCTACAGAAAAATTAGTTAAGAAATCGACGGTTTATCGATTTAGGTTAGGTACCTCGGTTTAGGGTACATTACAGAATTTAAGTGATTATAAATTAATGTTTTGCACAGAAAGTGAAGATAAAATTCGTGATTCAAATATTGAAAATTTAATAAAAGAAATAAGAAGTTTAAATATTAAAGATAATTTAGTGCAAATAGATATAGAATTATTAAAAATGACACAAGAAGTCGAATTAAAAAAAATTGAAAACTTAATAACGATGGAATTAAACAACTTCCCGAGTTCAGAGGTAACCGTCATACCCTGCACGAATTCATTAGTAACGTTGACGAAATTATAAATCAATGTGAAAGTATTATCGGTGACAAAAGTGTACCCAAAACATTTATAAGGGTGAAGCTACAGGGTGAAGCTGATGAAGCTGTTACCATGTATAACACCCCACTTGACTGGACACAAATAAAATCTAATCTGATAAATCATTACGCTGACAAGCGAAATGAAACAAGTCTTATTAGAGACTTGCATACAATTTACCAAAACAATGATACCATAGAGAAATATTTCTCTAGAATCATTGAAATACAATCAACCATAACTATGCATGTCGCCGTCAATGAAACTGATAATATTGTAAAAGTAGCGAAAGGAAAACTCTATCAAGAGATGTGCCTTGCTACCTTTTTAGCAGGTTTACGTGAACCATTAGGATCGATGGTTCGTGCTAGAAACCCAGCAACATTATCCGAGGCATATTCATTATGTATATCAGAACAAAATATGCATTATATAAAAAATCGATCTATATCTTACAATAATAGTCATTCAAATAATTTTCAACAAAAATCAAATTTAAATAAAAATCAAAACCAATATCGCATTAACTCGCAACCGCCTTCATTCCAACAAAATAAATATTTATTTTCTCAAAATTTTGCATTGCCAATTTCTAAATATTATCCAACTCCGCAATTTAATCAAAGGTTTCCATCTAATCAATCTAAAAATAATCAAATATCTCCAGTTCAATTTAACTATCAACGACCCGGATTATTACCAAATTTCAATAATAATAATACAAACCAATTCAGGAATAACTATTCTTCAAATTTGCCTACCCAAAAGAAATATGAGCCAATGGATACTACGTCCAATATGGATAAGTACAAACAGCCTACGTATGCTCAAAAACCTCAACATCAAATTGCAACTGATCAATTTAAGAATAAACCTTATTTTTTCCAAACAAACGGAACGCCTAGAATACACAGCCAAGAATTGTTTAATATGGAATTGTTTAACTTCCCGAAAATGCGAATTTTGAAAATCCCGATTTGTTTTATCCAAGTGAATTAATCGATGAACCAATCGATTATTTTCCTAATCTTCCGTATGACTATGATTCAGTTCAAGTGCCAACTATTGAAGAAATCGATGATCAGGATTTTCAGGAAAGTGCCTCGAAAAACCCATCGGAAGCTTAGATTTTAATTCATTCCAAACAGGAATGTTACCTTATATTCATATTAAGTTTAATGACTACACATTAAAAATGCTTATAGACACCGGGGCAAATAAATCATTTATTAACCCAAAATTTCTAAAAAATGTTAAATTAATTCCAATAGAACCCGTAAAAGTTACGACCTTATTTCAAAATCATTTTCTCAAAGAAAAGTTAATCCTCAACGGACTCAATGAACTTAACACATCCGAACCTTTAGAATTTCTCTCTTTTGAATTCCACAAATATTTTGATGGACTAATAGGATTAGAAATTATTCAAAAATTAAATATTAAACTAGATTTTAAGCATTCAATCTTTGAAACCGATAAAATACGAATTCCTCTTTTATTCAAGCCAAACTTTATTTCCCCACAATATAAAATAGAACCAATGACGAAAATTATTGTCAAAATACCTGTAGATATAAAAGATGGTAACTTTTATATTCAGCCTATTCAAATTGAATCTGACCTAATTATTCCTGAAGGAATTTACAAATCTAAAAATTGGCATTCTGCGATGGAAGTCATTAACTTATCTAAAGAAGAAAAACTTTTTCTTTTCGAACATCCCATAAAAACAAATCCTATTAGTAATTATCGAATTGAGATAAATCATCTCCCCATTTTAACTCCACAAAACGAGGAATCCGATATCAAAAACCTTATCAGAACGGATCATTTAAATATAGAGGAAAAACACAAATTAGAAATGATTTGTGAAAAGTTTGACCATATATTTCCCAAACAACATCAAGAGCTTACCTTTACCAATCAGGTAAAACATGAAATCAATTTGCATAACAATAAACCTGTGTTTACTAAATCGTATAGATATCCATACGTACACAAGGAAGAAGTTAAAACGCAAATTGATAAGATGTTAAAACAAGGGATAATTCGGCAAAGTTATTCCCCTTGGAGTTCACCTATTTGGATAGTACCCAAGAAAGCTGACGCTAGTGGGAAACCCAAATGGAGGCTAGTCGTCGACTATAGGAAGCTAAATGAGCAAACTATAGACGATCGATATCCTCTACCCAATATTAACGAAATTGAATAGAAGTGAAACCAGAAGATATCGAGAAAACCGCATTTACAGTAGACCACGGGCATTACGAATACGTACGCATGCCATTTGGACTTAAAAATGCTCCAAGTACTTTCCAAAGAGTCATGGATTATGTTCTCCGTGATTTACAAGGAAAAATATGTTTATGTTATATGGACGACATAATCATCTACTCAACTTCCTTACAGGAACATATTGAAAATTTAGAACAAGTATTCAAAAAATTAGAACATGCAAACCTTAAGATTCAACTTGATAAATCGGAGTTTTTAAAAAAGGAAGTAGCCTTTTTAGGGCACCTTATTACTTCTGAGGGTGTCAAGCCAAACCCAGAAAAAATCAATTTTAGAATTTCCGTTACCCAAAACAGAAAAGGAAATAAAATCATTCCTTGGTCTCTTAGGTTATTATAGGAAATTCATACCAAACTTTGCCAATTTGACAAAACCTTTAACGGAATGTTTAAGAAAAGAACAACCCATTATTTTAAACGAAAGGTATACAACGTGTTTTGAATATTGTAAAAGTCTTCTATGTAACAATCCCATCCTACAATACCCCGACTTTACTAAACCGTTTATACTGACTACTGATGCCAGTAATGTCGCTATAGGTTCAATTTTATCTCAAGGTAAAATTAATAAAGATCTACCTTGTTGTTATGCCAGTCGAACGCTCACCCAGACTGAACAGAACTATTCTACAACTGAAAAGGAGCTTCTCGCAATTGTTTGGTCAGTAAAATATTTCAGACCATATCTTTATGGCAGGAAATTTACAATAGTTACTGATCATAAACCACTTGTATGGCTAATGTCACTTAAAACACCAAATTCCAAATTAATTAGGTGGCGACTTCAATTAGAAGAATTTGAATATGAAGTAGTTTACAAAAAAGGCGTAAAAAACACCAATGCAGATCCATTATCTAGAATGGTGCCTGGTGTAGAAGTAAACAATTCAGAATCAACTTCTAAATCAAGTCAAGATACGGACATTCAAACTTTTGTAGAAAGTAAACGAAAAGATGTAATAGCAACTACAGAAACCGTACTTAACGAATTCAACTATCAATTAATATTTCAGCTCGACAGTTCAATCAAACGGAATTATGAAATAGATTTCAAAATATTATTCTTTAAGAAAAAGCGTTATACTATAAAATCTAAAAATTTTGACGAGAAAAATTTAACGGACATATTAAAGGAATATTTAATAAAAAATAAGCAAATAGGTATTGCTTGTAATCAAAACACATTTAGGCAAATAAATAATATCTTAAAAAATAATTTCGATACAAAACTATACAAAATAGTTAGGTGTACAAATATAGCAATAGACATCGAGGATGAAGATATGCAGAAAAGGTTAATTATACATCAACATATCGAAGGTAACCATAGAGGTATTAGTGAAAATTTACAAAAAATTAAAAGAAAATATTACTTTCCAAAATTAAAACATTTAATCAATAGAGAAACAAATAAATGTGAAATTTGCCAAACATTAAAGTATAATAGAAATGAAAGACAGATACAACTTCAATTAACAGAAAATCCTACAAAACCACTTGAAATAATACATATAGACATATTTGATATTCATAAAAAGAAATATATTACTGTAATAGATAAATTTACTCGATTTGGATCAGCTTTTCCACTAGACAAATCAGATGGTATCGAAATATGTAAAATAATGAAACAGTATTTTTCTATTCATGGAATACCCAAAAAACTAGTTACCGATAGAGGTACTGAATTTACCTCGATAGTGTTTAAACAATTTTGTTCAATGTTTAAAATAGAACTTCATTTAACAACTGCAAAATCCTCAACAGGTAATTCATCTGTTGAACGTTTTCATTCAACTTTGATTGAAATCTATAGAATAATAAAATCTAGAAGTCCAGAACTAAATCCCGATGAATTAATGAGTGAAACTATTATAACATATAATAATTCGATTCACTCCGTTACAAAATTAACCCCTTTCGAATTAAAAAACGGACATTATGACGCAAAAAACGCATTTCCGCAACAATTAGATACTGACAACTTACACGAGTACCTACGAATTCAAAATAAAAACTATCGGAAACTACTTAATTTAATAGCTATTAGAAATAAATCAAATAAACAAAACTATATCAATAAATTAAATAAAAATAGGATACAACCTCCGGAGGTTAAACCCGGCGAAATAATATACGAAAAAGACAATAGACGGAATAAACTAGATCCAAGGTATATAAAACACGTAGCGATAAAAAATAACAAAGTAACCATCCAAACTGATAAGAGAAAAGTACACAAAGGGAAACTAAAACAAATACGATCATTTACGCAGGATTCTTCCAGAAGTACAAAATCAGGAGATGGACATACGCAGTTATGATAAAAATCAAGGTTTAATCGCAATTAAAACTCATGATGCTCGTATTATTACCAACTATCACAGATTAATACATATAATTGATTTGGAAAATCTCGATAATCAAATACAAAAAATTAAAGTAAACGAAGTAAAATTGATCAATCTTATAAACAGCGTGAACAGTGCTAACACCTTCTTCCAATATAAGTTGAATATAATAAACGACAGAATAACAAATTTACAAAGTCTATTTGAAGTAATTAAACCTCAAAATAGAATAAGACGAGGACTTATAAATGGATTGGGCTCAATCATAAAAACTATAACGGGAAACCTAGATGATTCTGACTACCAGGAAATAAGTAAAGCAATTAAAGACATCGATAATAATGAAAATAAATTGAATCATAGAATTAATGAACAAGTCACAATAAATAGGAAAATGATAGAAAGATTCCAAATTATACAAAATTACATAAACAATCAAACCGAACGAATAAATAACTTAACAGACGTTAATCAGCAATCGTATGCAATGCTAACATTAAATTCATTAATAGATCAATCACTTTATAATATAGATAAACTAGAAAAACATATTTTTGAAATTGAACAGGTAATGACATTTGCTAAATTAGGTATCATATCACATAACATATTAAAACCACAGGAAATGCATTATATTGATGATCACTTAAAAGCTCAAAATTTAAATTTAAATTCAATTGAAGAAATTTATAATCTTCTGGAAGTTCAGGCATATTACAATAACACACGAATCATTCTTTCTATTCAAATACCTAACTTTTATCCATCAAAATTCCAATTTTTTACATTAAAAGCCACATTAATAAATGAAACCTTCCTCATACCTTTGGAAACAACAGAAATTATACTGAATAAGGAAAATTATCAATTCATTACTAAACCTTGTTATTTGAGTTTCGAAACAAAATTCTGCCGACAAGAGAATCTACAGAGTACCATCGATAATAGTTGCATACCATCAATCATCAATAATGTACCAACAAAGTGCAACATGACTAGGAGAATCTATTATAATGAACTAGATTTAATAACTCATAACATTCTATATTTTTCAAATAAAGAAGCCGTTCCTTTTCAATCCACATGCAACCAAGATCGGAAATATCTTCAGGGACAATTATTAATAATCTTCAAGAACTGCAGTATAAATATTAATAACAGAATGTTCTCAAGCATTGAATATTCATTTTCGGATGTATTTCAAATATCAACAACATATGAAGACGTGTTACCAGATCAAATATTCGATTCAAATAATATCGAAAAACTCAATTCCTGGACGCTTCAAAACATGCAGGAGATAAAAGATTTACACCACGACATCAACCACCATAAAAAACATAATTATGTAACTTACATGATCATCGGAGGAGTAATATTAATTATTATAACAGTAGTTGTTAAAAAATTAAAAGACTATTGAAATACAAAAATATCAACAACATGTATGGCATCTGCTCCAATGGCCCAAAATAATAAAAAATCATTTTGGCCCATTTTAAGGGGGGAGGAGTTACGTCTGGACGATATCCAGCCTACGGATATCCATATCCAAACGATACCAAGGTGTCAACATCCGCTGACCACACGGATAAATTAATTGTTTAGACTATGTAGATTAAAATTGTAATTCAAGTATCAAATATATTTTATACATATTATCTTATCAAATAAATATACAATACAGAATGTGATTACTAATCAGTAATCATAATATATAAAGAAATAAATTAAAAAATAAAACAAGAACATAAGAACAATGTTTAGGCGTCTACAATCATCTTTACAATTGGCGATATTTTTGTTTCATTCTATGTCATTCGCATTGTATATTGTTACCGTTTGTCTATTTTGTTACTGTACATAATTTTAATCGTGTTTTTTTTGATAACATAAATGTAAAAGGAGTCTGTTTTGTACGCTCGTCAAATAAAGATCAATAAAAGAGAACATACGCTTGTTGTTAATTTCAAAATTTCAATATTTCTGCTTGGAAATATTTTGGAGTCGAAAAAGCTCGACATCCCGTAAACAAACAAGAAAAGTGATTACTAATCATTTTCTTGTGATCATGTATTTTTATATAAATTGAATTAGATTTAAGTTTATAGTTGGACTGACAACACCGTTGTAATAATTATATTAAATAAAAAACCTCAAATAAATATATTATAAAAATTAATAATCACGACTGTTATTAATAATAAATAATTCTCGCCATGGCCTGATGAGATGACAAATAATTTTTAACAAAAATTATTACGATTCCTTATCACACCACCTACATCTGAATAATTAAAACGACGTTATAACGTCGGGGTCACCATTATAACGACGGTGGAATGTTGTGTCGTAATTTTAATTATTCAGAATTTGGATGTTGTGCAATGTTTGCTAAAATGCTTTCTAGCTTGTCGAATGCCTGTTGACATTCATCTGGCCAGAAAAAATTCTTCGGCGTTTTTGACTTCTTAAGTAAAGTAGCCAAGTGGGTGTGGATAGGACCTAAGGTTTCCGTTATTCTAGGCATAAGCCTGTGGTAGTAATTTATCATGCCGATAAATTGCTGTATATGCCTGATGGTTTGTGCAGCTGGGAATTCCTGAATGGCGTTAATTCGTACAGTGGACGGCAGAATACCATAACCAATAATCTCTCCGAAAGCTGAACCGAAATCCATCCTGAAACCAACATCATCCACAACCAGTGCAGGGAAGTCCAACGAAGAGTCGATGAAAACCATCATCATCGAAACTCCAAGCCAGGATACATCGGCCCTCAGAATTCCTATTCAGAATTGGGGACCTCCTGCCCATGTTATGACACATTCATCAGAGATCAACTCCGACAAAAATCAGGCGCTGTTCCACGAACAGGACGTAAATATGTGGCTCCTGTATAGACGCCTGGATACCATCAGGAGGGACTGGGATTCAGGAAAGTGTTCCCAGACTTATGCCAAGATCAAAGTTGACCAAATAAATAAAGATTTGGCGGTTATTGATCAACTACATCGGGCCATCCTCATCAACACCACCGAAGAGGAACAAGAAGTGAAATACTTCAGCGACGATTACTATGGAGAGTTGAGCATGATTGCCGAGGAGAGATTAATAACGTTACACGACCTCATCAGTAACGAACCACAGAAGCCCACGCCATCGTTAAGTATGCGGCTTCCCCGGATAGAGGTTCCCGTCTTTTACGGTGAATACGAGAAGTGGCAATCATTTAAAGACCTCTTTACCAAAGTTATTCACCAAGGGGCCCTATCAAACACCGAAAAAATGTGTTATCTAAAGGCGCACGTGCAGAAAGAGGCGGCAAAACTCATCAGCCATCTTTTTTCAGTGGACGGTAATTAAGAGAAGGCGTGGAGTATCTTACAGACAAGATACGACAACAAACGTTTGCTTGCGTCTACGTACTTCAACACATTATTATCACTACACCAAATTCATCAAGCAACAGCGTCAAACATCCGAGGGCTGCACGATACGGTTGTTAAAACCATTCATAATATTCAAAACCTTCAACTAGATAATACTTTTGAAGCTTTCGTGGGTCATCTCATTATGAAAAGGGTCGATGCAGAGACGTTAGAAAAATATGAATTATCCCTCGCCAGCCCACGAGAAATTCCAAAGCTGGAAGATTGCATGGAATTCTTGCTTCGAAGATTCCAGCTATTAGAATCAACAGGGACACAAAAACGCGTCCATCACGCGAACAACTAAGTCCGATCACCCGGTTCATCAGCGGATCGTCTCCCTTGGCACTGAAAGAGCCGAACTCAGGACACAACAACCATCCATCACGCGATCAGTTAGGACAGACTACATGGCCCAGCAGCGTGGCGTGTCCCCCGTCATTGAGACTGGTGATCAGAGGGCCTACATCCAGAAGTTTACGACCGCCTGCTCTTATTGCAAAGAGAAAGGGCACCTCGTTGACCAATGTCACCATTTCCGCAACATCAGCATAAAACGACGGATCGACTATATTAATCGAGCACACATCTGTACCAACTGTCTGCTGCACACCTCACAAATAACATGCAAGGTTAATACAGCATGCACAATGTGCAGCAACCGGCATCATCAATTGCTGCATGAACCACAACAACAGCTGGATAAAAGAGTCACCATCAGCACATCAGACTCTCACCACACAACCCTGTTGGCAACCGCTCTAGTCAAAAGCAAAAATATGTGTGGAGAGTTTACCGATTTCAGAGCCTTGATAGATCAGGGGTCACAGGTCTCGCTCATCACGGAAGAGGCGGTTAATCGGCTCGGGCTACCGTTATGCCAAACATCTGTTACCATTTCGGGAATAGGAGCAAATAACACCAATCCAACAACCGCCAAAGTTCAAATATGGCTTCACCCACATTTTTCATCATCATATCGATTAAAGTTTGAAGCATATGTATTGCCAAGGATCACCATGAATGTGCCTGAACAACAGATCAAATGAAATAACCGTTGGAATCAGTTAATCGTGGCCGACCCAACGTTTGACACGCCCGCTCCCATTGACATTTTATTAGGAGCCGACGTATATGGAGATCTCATTGAAGGTCCAATAATAAAAGGGAAACCAAATGCCATCAAGACGAGCTTCGGTTGGGTGATCTCAGGTCCAACTCAGATAAAAACGGCTCATCTCTCAGTACAAATTCACAGCGGAACAAAGCTGGAAAAAACGATGCAGCGGTTCTGGGAACTAGAAGAAATCGTCGAGGGTATTGGAAAAGAAACAACTGAAAACATCGCTTGTGAAAATACCTATCGTGAAACCACACGACGAGACCCTTTTGGACGATATGTGGTCCAGCTGCCGTTCAAAGAAACGCACTTAGACCAGTTAGGGAGTTCAAAGCAACGGGCGCGCCAACGGTTTTTACAACTAGAACGAAAACTGGATTCAAATAATGAATTAAAAGAGCAATATTGTCAGTTCATGGCCGAGTACCTCAACTTAGGGACATGAAACGGGCACCGCCCCACAGCGGCAAATATTACTTACCTCATCATGCTGTCATTAAGAGGACAGCAGAAGCTACTAAAATTCGAGTTTCGAACACAACTCGATGAAAACATCGACGGGCGTAAGTTTGAATGACACGATGCACATCGGGCCTGCTCTACAAAATGACTTGTGGGCCATAATGCTCAAATGGAGGAAGCATCGGGTCGTATTCTCCGCGGACATAGAAAAAATGTATCGACAAGTCAAGATGCATAAGGAGCATCAACCGTACCAGACCATACTATGGAGAGAGAAAACCCATCATCCTTTACACGAATACCAACTAACCACAGTTACATACGGAACATCGGCAGCACTGTATCTCGCAATCCGGACGTTGTATCAGTTAGCGGATGATGAAATCCACCAGCACGAGGAAGCTAGTCACACGGCTACAGTCGCAATTAGTCCAATTACTACATAAGGAGGGAATGGAGTTGGGAAAGTGGTCCAGTAATTGTCCAAACATATTACAGGGCATACCTAGGTCAAAGGTCTTAATGGGTGACCTCGCTTTTATGGACGAACACTGTTACAGCTGTTCATACACATACATATTCACTTAATGAATATTTTCGTTTGATCATTAATTTTTTTTATTTGCGATTACCGGGATTAACCCGTTAGATATTTTTGGTATAAAAAGGCAAAATTTTTGGCTCGGAGGACAGTATTTTTTTTGGATATTTTCAAGTATGGCTCGATGTTACACATCATACTAAATAGTTGAGAAGTTGACTTAAAACAATATTTTAAAGTGCATTAAAAAAAAAAAAATTTAAAGTGACCAAAATGGATTTTAGTTAAAGAAAAAAAATAAATAAATAAACACTTCGATAGTGTTTAAAAGAAGCATTTGGCAAATAAAAGTGTTTATATAAAAAAAAGAACTTAATAAAACCACAATAATTTCATAATTTTTTTGTGGTACCTAAAAATCTAAAATAAAATCACGTGGTCATAAAAATTAAATTATATGGCACAAGTATTGTGTTTTTTTTTTGTGATTGTAAAAGAAAATTCACGAACAAATTACTAAAATTAATTTAAATTAAAACTCAATTATATCTAAAATTGTAATTATTACGTATGTGTAATCATAAATGTGAATATACGTCCTCTAGCTATGGTACAGCTATGTAAAAAAAAAACTACTATAAACATTCGTCAACGTACTAGCATTCTTAAAAAAAATAAATAAATAAATAAATATATCCAGTTTAATATAATTTTTACTTATTGAATGGAATAATTTTCGGTTCAAAGTTTAATGAATACGAAGAAACAACATTACGTCATTTCAATTTTATCAAAAAACGAATTTAACGGGTGGTGCGATGAGGATTATTTTTATAAACCACAACAACAACAACAACAAATAAAGACTGTATTAATATAAATTAAAGGCGCATGAAGGTGTTGGGTATATGTAAGTTTTTTTTTACAATTTTATAAAATTTATTTACTTTTCACAATTTTTTTGTTATTATTAATATTAGTTAAGGTAGTTAAGTTAGTTAAGGATTTTTTTTTTAAAACAAGTTGTATTATTATTATTGAAATTTTTTTGGTTTAGTTTGTTTCTTATATTTGGTTTGTTGTTATTGTTAGTCAATATTTTTTTTATCGTTCTATTAAAAAGTTAACTACAAAAATAATGGAGTAATGTTTTTTTTCAAATTGGTGATGTGGATAAACGAAGACCCCTAGTGTATTTAGAATTTTTTTTTGTGTTTAACCATTACCTTTACACGTACGATTTGTTCTGTATCCATATAAATTGTGACAAGTAATTGGACCTCCCAAGCCGATGAGCTAATCTTTTAATTATACGTGTAGTCACAATAGGACAGTAACAAAATGGCGCCGAAACAGGGACCAAGCACATGTCGTTTGTTAAGATCACGTCTACGTGGTTTAGTTGCTGTTATGTAAACCACATGTTGATGTAGCATAATTTTTTTTTAACAGTTTTTTTTATGGTCGACCTAAAAAGTCATCCAAGCAGCTTCACTGCTTAACACTGGCTTCTTATAAACCGCTTAAAATATTTGTTAAAACAGTTTTTCCATTTAATTAATTTTTACTATATTTTCTCTCTATTTAGCGGCTAGTGGCCTATTGTCAGTTTTTTTTTCATCCAAATATAATTTTGTTGTTTTTTTTTTGTATTAGTCAATCCCATAATTATAAACTTGTGTATTGATCACTGATTGATTAAACGGGAGTTGATACATGAAGATTTCATGAGTTCCTCTGGTTTATTCAGTTATGGCATTCTACACAGGAGAGTTTAAATTTCCCTTACTTTTGTTTTTTTCCCACTTCCTTCCTTACAGCAAGTGTGAAATCACATGATTGAATTTTCAGCTTCTAACTTTGATTGAGTATCAAAAAGAAGATTATTGATTTATCTCAAAGTTATTTGATGAAACATCTCATGATAATTTTAATGCTATGCTATCCTCTTTCCTTCCTCTTAGTATATTCAAAATTTTTTTTTCTTCTAATCACAGGGCAGTCCTAATATTCACATCACCAAAATTTATTAAATTATATAATATATATCGTTGCGCGTTTGCGTATATTTTGCTTTAATATTTGTAATAATATTTTTGAAATTGTACATATATTTTTTTTTTTATTTTAAATTTTCACCAATTTATTGATAGTGGTGAAAGAAACATTTTTTTTCATAAGTTCATAAGTTTTTTTTTGAAATCATAATCGGTGGTTTAGGTAATTTGGTGAAAGCTTATGTCACCTATAGATTATAATATATAGTATTTGCGTTACTATTTTTCTAATTTAGAAAAATTATTATTATTATTAGTTTCTTTTTGCTTTGCTATAATTGTCTAAGTTAGTCCAAGAAATCAATCTGGTTTACAAAATTTTGAAATTTATTGAATATTTAGTACAATATTGATTTAATTTAATTAATACATACGAAACATTGACATATTAAATTTTCAAAGATGGATGCATTAACGTATCTCTCAAACTTATTGACATCAGAACAAGAAGTAGAGTATAAAGTAAGAGGGTTGTCTAGTAGCAATCCTGATTCACATAATTTATTGTGCGATTATTTAACGGCGGAGTTTTCAAAGAGAAGTATATCTCCCAAAGAAACTCATGTGAAGACTAGACCTGAGCTAGAGGTGCAATTATGCAGAGTAAAAATGGAAGAATGGTCTAGACTAGTTGAAGAACAAGGAATCTCACCACCAATTAGTATTGTAACATCCGGGTTAATAAAATCAGTCCATTACAGAGATAGAGTTCAGAGAATAATAAATACGTTTGGTGAAATCAGTAATGCCACCAATATTTTAAGTAATTGGCGTAGATTATATAATTGGTTTACCAAATTATGGCAAGAATTTCAAAATATATCTTCAAAGACGATCATGGTAGAACGCAAAGAAATTGAAGTGGTTTCAGTAGATGACCAGGAAGCTTTGGATAAAGAGTATCATTCGACTCCAACATCTAGTAAAACAGTATCAGCAGAAAAAGGGTAGAAGAATCACCTACTAAACAAATTTATACGTCGAAACCTTCTACATCACATAGTGAACAGTTTGAAGATCCAATAAAAACTGATACTTCGATTATAAGTTCGCGTATGCCACCAATAACCAATATAGATTTAAAGCAACCTGTTGCAGATTTTTTTGCAAGGGTAAATAATATTCGTCCAATTAGTCACCAGGAGTCTTCTATTACACAAAAGGCATATTTACCAAATCAACCTAGCACCGTGTTTTCAAACAAGCATAATGAAGCAATCCGAAATGCTGAATATCTTCAGACACATAAACAGGCACAAAACTATCATCAACCTGCCACTCAGTTTAATATGAATAACTTGTATAAAGTTAAACATACTTGGAACCTATCTTTTGATGGAGAGAATAAGACTTCGAGTGTGCATGACTTCATTCAGCGAATGGAACAGTATGCTAGAGATGATGGGTTACCTGAGAGTATACTACCAAAAGTTTTACATTTATTCTTATCCAAAACTGCTGATGATTTCAAGACTTTGCCACAATATGATTCCTGCGCTCAAAAATGTGACGTTACCACACCAAAACTCAATAAGAACCTTAGACGAGCTGCGAATTCTATGTCAGAGATATGAAGCAATGTGGGATCAGACGGGGTATGACCCGAGACATTTTCACGATTCTTTAGGTAGGCGTAGGCACATCAACGAATTAAACGCTGAAAATGAGGCCACGGAGGATTTTTCAAATTTAGGTTATAATAATCCTTTGATGTCTACAAATATAAATGCTGAGCCAAATATCAATGAGTTTAATACAAACAATGTTCAAAGACAATTTTCAGTGAACAATTCCACCTTGCAACTGATTTGTTGGAATTGCAAAGACTTAGGTCATAAATATCAAGATTGTAAGCAACCATTTACTGACATTTTTTGTTTTGGTTGTGGAGCATCAAACTTCCGGAAACCTTTCTGTCCTAACTGTCAGAGCAAACCGATGGAAAACTACCGACCGGGTGTGACTTTGGCGAGAAGACCACATTCGGATCCGATAAAACATCAGTCCGCAAGGAAAGAGATGAATCCTTCGCCAATACCAAAACAATAAATAAGGTAAATTCAATTAAATTAAATAAAATCAATAGCAAACCACACATACAACGATCAATTCGTTATTTTAGATACAAACGTATCATGATAAGACATTGTATTTCAGCAATTATTAAATCTATAGCCCCAAATGATCCACGATTGCAAGCAAAAGTTTGTATTGCATCAACAACTATGCATGGCCTTTTAGACACTGGAGCATCAGTTAGTGTGTTGGGTAGAAATTCTGTAGAGTTTTTAAAATCTTCCAATATAAAATACACAAAACTAAATTCAAGCATTTCAACAGCTGATGGAACCTTAAATAAAATCGAAGGTTATGTTACACTTCCAGTTACATTCGGGGAACAAACCAAAAACATACAGTTTTGTATTGTACCAACTCTGAAATCTCCTTTGTATCTAGGTATTGATTTCTGGAATAAGTTCAATCTAACTCCTAAATTTTCCATTGAAGAAATATCGTCAACATATACAGAGAATAATAAAATGCACATTTTGGACCCACATGATAAAGAAAAATTGGACAAAGTAATTGCACAATTTCCTTCCTTCGAGAAAAACGGTCTAGGTAAAACGCACTTATATTCCCACGAAATTGATATAGATCCGAGCAGTAAACCTATTAAACAGAGGTACTACCCTATCTCGCCAGTGATTCAAAAAGACCTGTACGAAGAAATAGACCGAATGTTGAAGTTAAATGTAATCGAAGTCAGCAAAAGTTCTTGGAGCTCGCCAGTTACTTTGGTTAAGAAAGCGAATGGGAAGAGTAGACTTTGTTTAGATGCCAGAAAATTGAATTCAGTGACCCAGAAAGATGCATACCCGCTTCCAATTATCGACGGACTATTAGGACGATTAAACGAGACAAAATACATTACAGGACTTGACTTGAAGAACGCGTTTTGGCAGATACCACTTGCGGAATCTGCCAAAGACAAAACTGCGTTTACCGTACCTGGGCGACCGCTTTACCAGTTCAAAGTTATGCCTTTTGGGCTGTGTAATGCAGCCCAATCCATGTGCCGACTGATGCACCAAGTCATTCCACACGAATTACATGACAATATCTTTGTCTACTTGGATGATTTGTTGATCATCAGCGGTACAAAAGAAAGACACTTTGAACTGTTAGAGTTGGTTGCAGACCTACTACAGAAGGCTAATCTAACTATAAACATCGAAAAAAGTCGATTTATGATGAAAGAGATCAAATATCTTGGCTATTTAGTCGGAGAAAATGGTTTAAAGACTGATCCTCAGAAAATTGAAGCTATAGTAAATTTACCAGTGCCAACAAACATTCGACAAACTAGACGACTTCTTGGGATGGCAGGCTGGTATAGACGTTTTATAAGTAGTTTTTCTGCAGTAACGGCTTCTATAAGCGATTGTTTAAAAAAAGGCAAATTTAAATGGACAAGCGAAGCTCAATATGCATTCGAATATTTAAAAAAATGTTTAACTTCCGCTCCGGTTCTAGTCAATCCAGTATATGATGAACCATTTTTCATTAGATGCGATGCAAGCACAGAAGGGGTCGGTGCTGTATTATTTCAAAAAGATGACGAGAAGAATGAAAAACCAATTGCTTATATGTCACAAAAATTGAATAAAGCTCAGAGAAATTATACAATAACTGAATTAGAATGTTTAGCGGCAATACTCGCAATAAAAAAATTTCGTCCCTACATTGATGGCTATGAATTTACACTGATTACTGATCATGCTAGTCTTAAGTGGCTAATGAACCAGCGCGACCTAAGCGGTAGACTGGCGAGGTGGAGTCTCAAGCTTCAAGGGTACCGATTTAAAATTGAACACCAAAAAGGGAAAGACAATGTCGTCCCGGATACATTATCACGAATTTATTGTGATTCCATTGAAGAATTAGAATCCAGTATACTTAAAATTCCAAACTTTTTGAAAAACGCAGAAGCTTTTGAGGAGATCGAGTATGTTAAATTGCGTGAGAACATAATGTCTAATCCTAACGAATTCCCTGCGTTCAAAGTAAACGAAAATCTAATTTTCATCCGACTGGAACCTAAGAAACATGATGAACTTTCAGATTTGTCGGTGTGGAAAATGTGGATACCTAGTGCAATGCGACAGGACCTAATAAAACAACACCATGATGATCCAATGTCCTCTCACGGGGGTATAGTAAAGACTTTAGAGAAGCTAAGACGACTTTATTTTTGGCCTTTGATGGCAAAACAGGTTAAAGAATATGTTTTAAACTGTTTAATATGCAAAACAACTAAGTCTGAGAATTACGTAACACGTCCACCAATGGGAAAACCTTATACTATCGAGCGACCGTGGCAAAGGGTGTATATTGATCTGTTGGGTCCATATCCACGTTCAAGCAGAGGAAAAACAGTGATTTTAATTGTAGTTGATCACTTAACAAAATTCGTTCTATTAAAACCACTCACTAAAGCTACTACTCAACAAATTGTAGAATATTTAAAGAATGATTTATTTTGTGTATTTGGAGTGCCGCATACTATTCATTCGGACAATGGTAGTCAATTTAAAAGTTCCGAGTACAAGAATCTTTTAGGTGAATTTGGGGTAACAGACTCAAAAACTGCGATATACGCACCACAGTCAAACGCATCAGAAAGAGTGAACCGTTCTATTCTTTGCGCCATACGTGCATACATCACGGAGAAGCACACAAAATGGGACCAACACTTACATGAAATAGCTTGTGCTTTAAGAAATGGTATTCATGAATCGATACAAAGCTCACCACATTTTATGCTATTTGGCTACCATAAAATAAATCATGCTGATGACTATCAAACGTTAAAGCAACTAGGAGCCTTATCCGAGGGAGAAATAATGTTACCATTACCATTAAGACTACAGCTAATTCATGATAGAGCGAAGTTACAAATAGCTCAAGCATATGAGAAAAGTTCAAAAAGATACAACCTAAGAAGTAGGCCTATTCAATTTGTAGTTGACCAAAGAGTGTTTGTGCGCACTCATCCTCAGAGTGATTCTGAAAAAAAAATTTTGTTCTAAGTTCGCTCCTAGATTCATTGAAGGAAGAATAACCAGAAGGGTAGGCCATGTAAATTACGAAATCTGTGATAAATATAATAAGAAATTAGGTGTGTTTCACGCAAAAGACATTCGGCTTTAATGGCAATCAAATTCCATTTAACTCAAAGATCGCTTGTTGCAGATTCTAATAACTTCTGGCGATTAGTAATTAGAACCTGTGTTTGTTACAGCTGTTCATACACATACATATTCACTTAATGAATATTTTCGTTTGATCATTAATTTTTTTTATTTGCGATTACCGGGATTAACCCGTTAGATATTTTTGGTATAAAAAGGCAAAATTTTTGGCTCGGAGGACAGTATTTTTTTTGGATATTTTCAAGTATGGCTCGATGTTACACATCATACTAAATAGTTGAGAAGTTGACTTAAAACAATATTTTAAAGTGCATTAAAAAAAAAAAAATTTAAAGTGACCAAAATGGATTTTAGTTAAAGAAAAAAAATAAATAAATAAACACTTCGATAGTGTTTAAAAGAAGCATTTGGCAAATAAAAGTGTTTATATAAAAAAAAGAACTTAATAAAACCACAATAATTTCATAATTTTTTTGTGGTACCTAAAAATCTAAAATAAAATCACGTGGTCATAAAAATTAAATTATATGGCACAAGTATTGTGTTTTTTTTTTGTGATTGTAAAAGAAAATTCACGAACAAATTACTAAAATTAATTTAAATTAAAACTCAATTATATCTAAAATTGTAATTATTACGTATGTGTAATCATAAATGTGAATATACGTCCTCTAGCTATGGTACAGCTATGTAAAAAAAAAACTACTATAAACATTCGTCAACGTACTAGCATTCTTAAAAAAAATAAATAAATAAATAAATATATCCAGTTTAATATAATTTTTACTTATTGAATGGAATAATTTTCGGTTCAAAGTTTAATGAATACGAAGAAACAACATTACGTCATTTCAATTTTATCAAAAAACGAATTTAACGGGTGGTGCGATGAGGATTATTTTTATAAACCACAACAACAACAACAACAAATAAAGACTGTATTAATATAAATTAAAGGCGCATGAAGGTGTTGGGTATATGTAAGTTTTTTTTTACAATTTTATAAAATTTATTTACTTTTCACAATTTTTTTGTTATTATTAATATTAGTTAAGGTAGTTAAGTTAGTTAAGGATTTTTTTTTTAAAACAAGTTGTATTATTATTATTGAAATTTTTTTGGTTTAGTTTGTTTCTTATATTTGGTTTGTTGTTATTGTTAGTCAATATTTTTTTTATCGTTCTATTAAAAAGTTAACTACAAAAATAATGGAGTAATGTTTTTTTTCAAATTGGTGATGTGGATAAACGAAGACCCCTAGTGTATTTAGAATTTTTTTTTGTGTTTAACCATTACCTTTACACGTACGATTTGTTCTGTATCCATATAAATTGTGACAAGTAATTGGACCTCCCAAGCCGATGAGCTAATCTTTTAATTATACGTGTAGTCACAATAGGACAGTAACAACACTCCATCAAGAAGGTCAATCAGAGCTCATCCATCAAGACGCTTGGAGTTCTTATTCCACGTGACTCTACCACTCAACACCAATGGACTGACGAAGCGTCAATTTTTGTCTGAAATGTCAAGAATTTTCGACCCATTAGGGTGGCTTGCACCTCTAATCGTCAAATGTAAAATAATGTACCAGACGTTATGGAGTCTGGACATCGGTTGGGACGACCCGTTACCAATGGAATTTGCAGACAAGTGGAACTAGATAAAATTGGATTTGAAGAGCACCCAGACGATGACGATCCCTCGATACATCAGATACGGTAAAGAAAGTTGCACAGTGGAAATACATGGATTTTGCGATGCCTCCGAACATGCATATGCAGCGGTCGTTTACAGCAAGATCATTAACAACGGCGAGATGACAGTACGTCTTCTGACCGCAAAATCCAAAGTCACACCCAAAAGAACAACGATAACCATTCCACGCTTAGAGTTATGTGGCGCATTACTCTTAAGCCGATTGGTCCAACGAGTAACACAAGTCCTTGACATTGACATGAAGGCCGTAACGTTATGGTCCGACTCCATGATCACATTAGCTTGGATACGGAAACCGTCATCAACTTGGAAATCTTTCGTTGCAACGCGAGTGTCAGAGATACAGACCAACACCAACCCAGAGTCATGGAAGCATATCAAGTCAGAACACAACCCAGCAGATTGCGCATCTCGCGGAGTTACGGCAAAGCAATTAACCGCAACGGAAATATGGACCTCCTTTTTTATTAAATCAGGAACAATACCACAATGACGAAATGTTCGAAACAACAGAGGAAGAGAAGACAGTTGTCTTAGCACACCATCAGATGCTAGATGAAGAATCCTCTGTCTTAAAGATGATCAACCGTCAATCCTCACTCAAGCGTCTCATTCGTATTACCATTACTATGTTACGATGGCGAACAAAACATAGAGGAATGGTACAACCTGAAGAATGGCAGCATGCACTAATTGCGCTAGTCCGAACCATACAACTTTTGGAATTCAAGGACGAGCACGCGTCATTAGAAATAAGGAACGTCGCCGACAAAAGCAGCAAACTTCACTCATTACATCCGTTTTTGGACCAACACCACATCATTCGAGTAGGCGGACGGTTAGACAATTCTCTGTTATCATACGAAGAGCGGCACCCCATGGTCTTACCATTCAAGGGACAGTTTACGAGCTTAGTCTTAGATTGGGGCCATCGAAAAACGTTACATGGAAGTCAGGCGTTGACAATGGCGTATATCCGCAAGAAGTACTGGGTCATCAAAGGAGGGCAAGCGGTAAAACATCATAACTCCCAGTGTAGCCGCTGTCACCGATTTAAACACAAATTAGCCGAGCAGCTGATGGGAAGCCTCCCCAAACCTCGTGTAACCGTATCACGACCATTTACCCATACAGGAGTTGATTATGCAGGGCCCATAAATATACGGATGAGTAAAGGCCGAGGGAACAAGTCATCTAAAGGATATATATGCATCTTCATTTGTTTAGCCACTAAGGCCATTCACATAGAGGTAGCATCCGATCTATCAAGTGAAGGATTTATAAGCGCATTTCGAAGATTCACGGCACGGAGGGGTATTGTTGCCCATATGTACAGCGACAACGGAACCAATTTCGTGGGAGCCCATAAATTGCTGCAACCCATAAATTGGCATTTCATTCCACCGACGTCACCACACTTTGGTGGACTTTGGGAAGCCGGCGTAAAATCCATCAAAACACACTTGAAAAAGTGTATAGGTGATACCAAGCTAACGTATGAGGAGATGACAACGCTATTAAACCAGATAGAAGCATGTTTAAATTCTAGACCACTTTGCTCATTAAGTGAAGACCCGGAATCTTTGGATGTGTTACCACCAGGACATTTCCACACGATGGAAAGTGATTCAAAACATGCGATCACACTTTTGGAAGAAGTGGCGGGCAGAATATTTACATCGCCTGCAACAACGCTCCAAATGGAAAAAAGAAACACCAAACATCATTAAGGGAGACATCGTGTTAATCCAAGACGATCTGCAACCACCAACGAGATGGAAAATAGGGAGAGTTACAGAATTACATCCCGGAAAGGATGGCCTTGTCCGTGTCGTTACCCTGAGAACTGCTGATAACCCCAATATCAAGAGGCCAATCACCAAACTGTCTCCATTACCCATCCAAAGGGGATCAACTGATAAGCGTGATGATGAGATAGTGACAACGGCACCGCTGCCGCTGCTAAGGCAACAGCCAAGCCGCAAAGTAAAGCAAGTACCAAGCAATGGTACAATCAACACTCGAATGTTGTTGCATACCTGCATGGTCCTATGTATGATCAGTCTAGCCCACATTAAACCCGTGATCGGTAATCCTATCCAAAACCAAGAGGGCGTGACCATCAAAGCATGGACAAACTCAGGCATGTATTTCGACAAAATCGCCAAGGTCGAATTGTTAGCAACAAATTGGAAGTTGATTATTCGATACGACCTGACCAACTATTGGAAGGAGATCAACAGTGTAGACGAGGGATTAACGTTACTGGAAAAGACCTGTACTCACGCAAAAGCCATTACATGTAACCTCCTAATACAACAACTGCGTTGGCAGTTTAACAACATCAGACAAGACAACGAGTTCTTGATCCACAATGATCGGAACCATCCAAGATTCAAAGGTGGACTGGGCAACACCATCGGGCTCCTGGTCGGGGATATGTTTGGGATACTCTCCCAAAGAGAAGCAGCAGAATACGAACACCAATTCGAGCAACTCCATTTGGATGATGAATACACCAGGAAACTGCTAAAAAATCAGACGTCCATCATTGATAACACACTACGGTTATTCAAACACAGCAGCGCAATCACTGCCGAACAATTAAGACAACTCTCGGAGACAAATCGACAACTCGAATTAAAATTGACTAAGCTCAATGAATATCAAAGGCAGCAAGATGAATCCATGACATTACTACTCCTGTCCTTCCAGTTAGGGCTACTGCTCAAACATGTAGAGGATACACAGACGGGTCTGCTACAAGTACTAACCGGAGCCAAAAATCATATAATCCACCCAGCATTATTACCCCCCAAACAACTAGAGCATGAACTCTCCATTATCTTAAAACAGGTTCCAAAAGAAATCATAATGCCAGGGCATGGACAACTAGAGTTACACCACGTCTATCAATTAATGACGGTGAAGACCAGAATAACCTACTCCAACGCAATCATCGCGTTAGAAATACCATTAGTACATTCATGGAACTATCAAATGTATGAAGTCATGGCTATTCCAGTAATTCATGATAACACTCAACTACGGTTCCACCCATCAACCAAGTACATCCTGGTGGATCAATTTCGAGAACACTTTGCCGCCATTTACTCAGAAGAAAAGATGGCATGCAGAGAAGTACTTAGTGATCTGCTTCTGTGTGACATTCCCACACTGCATACTCAGCAAAGTGAACACATACAATGCGAAATATCAATGTTCTTACACGCACCGGTTCAACACTAAAGCTGCGCTCTCGAAACAACAGTGGCGAAAAATTATTTCATCAAGTTACACGCACCAAATCAATGGATCTTCGGAGTGACGCAAAAAACTGCCACCGACCTTATCTGTGATGCAATCACATACCCATGCATGTTAGAAGATAACGGTCTCATCACATTACAACCAGGTTGTACGCTTAGGGGCAACCATGTCCATTTGCATGCCATCCGCAACTGGGTCAGTCAACGAGACGAAGCGTTCATCCCAGCATTTAATCTCTCATTAGAAACCACGTCACCAGAACTTACCTCAGCACCTCATCTCAGTTTCGATATCACTACTCCGAACATCACGGCTCTAGAAACCGAACTAAGGGACCTGCAATCGGATGAGGACGTAGCCATGAGCACTCACCACATCCATCATTACGTGGTAATACAATTCCTGCTCTGGAGCATCATCGGCATGGGGGTCACGTTGGCAGTACGACATCTGTACCGAAGGCATCGCACCAAGACGGAAGCCCCGAACATCGAGTCTCCACTATCACGCCCACGACCATCTTCTCGTCGCCTCCCAGAATGTTCAAATGAACCATAAGAGACATGGTTTGTCACCAGACAACCCATGTACTCAATAACCCGCCTGCACCCTATAAAAATATGTGGTACATCCGGTGGCGCATATAAGTTTACAATATATATGCAAGCAATAAACGTTTATTGCTTGCATAAACGTTTTTTCCTTGTAAATAGTATATAAGAACATACATTTAGAAAAATAAAGAGAGTACAATTTTATTATCGTAATATCGTAGTTTAGATATTGCATTTTACAATGTATCTTCATCTATATTTTATTCTTCTACTTAATATAACTTTTCTTCACTTTAGAGAATCTATGTGAGAAAAATTAATTAATTTTCATCAAAATTTTCATCCTACATATCGAATTTCATCATAATAGGTTAAGAACTCGCCGAGTTCCTTCCTTATTGGCCATATTCCAGAACTTTCCTAAAAAATTCATTTTAAGTTTAAATCACATGTCGAAATGTCCTGTTTTAAAATATCCAGTTTTGTACCATATCTCGTTTTGTACCTTATCTCGTTTTAAAATATTGTTAACATTTAACATTTATGAATGAATTTAAAGCGAAAACTATATGTAGCACTTTTGTTTTTATGGTGCGCACTGTAATTTATTTTATAATGTACATTGTTTTAATTTATTTTTATAAAACCTTTTATTTTACAACTTTATTCTAAGAATGTCCCTTATTAGTTTATTACCTTACACTTTTAATTTTTAAATATACCTATATTACTATTTTATTATTTTGATCAGAGAACATCTGTTCTCCACCTTTTTTCTTATGTTTTTTAAATTTTGTAAATATGTAGTTTTTTTTTTATCTAAGAGCAGTTGAGTTTTATATTTGAAGGAGAACGGACAGCGAAATAAATAACGATTAATTTAAAAAGTGAAAAGAAAGTGTTATTTTTTATTTAAACAGAAGTAAAGCTTAAGAAGAGTAATTCCAGCGATAATAAAATACAGTCCACACCAGTATAACATAACAAATATCCAGTTTTGAATTATACTGTATCGTAAAATCCAGTTGTAATATATCCAGTTTCTACCGGTACCCGTGTATTTTGTATCATTTAACATTGTTAGGTCTCTATCTATTCATTAGGTTATAACAACTGTCATAGTGTTAATTGTAATAGTGTATAGTGTATACTGTAATAGTGTTTCTTAAAAAAAATAAAAAATTCTGTTGGAAAGCGGACTCTAGGTACCAAACAGTACTATCCAACATCCAATGTGAACAAGTTCTGCTATTAACCACACTGAATCTCGTAGGGACCTTAACTATTCTTTTCAAGTTCTCTTCAACCTCACACAATTTATATTATTTCATATATAAGTTTTAAAATGTATATCTTAAAGTGTACTTACAATATTTCTATCCGAATTGGCATCGAGTGGATCTTCAGCCGCTAACATAGCAGATGAAAACATGATACACGCTAAAATAACATTGCCAAAGTGGTTATGATTGCAGAGCCAATGACAAAACACCCGAATCCTAAAAAATATATTTAAACCGGATTAGTACATTACTATAATGCGTTAAATTTACAGTTGAGTTTTTACAATATCTCATTATTATATGCATATACAATAATAATTATTAATCATTTACACAAATTTCACTAGCACACATATTCGAACTTGCGGTCTATAATTCATAGTAAATTTATATATATATATATATATATATATATATATATATATATATATATATATATATATATATATATATATATATATATATATATATATATATATATATATATATATATATATATATATATATATATATATATATATATATATATATATATATATATATATATATATATATATATATATATATATATATATATATATATATATATATATATATATATATATATATATATATATATATATATATATATATATATATATATATATATATATATATATATATATATATATATATATATATATATATATATATATATATATATATATATATATATATATATATATATATATATATATATATATATATATATATATATATATATATATTACTTACAAGGCAAAAAAATCTTAAGTCGATTTGACTCAATATAAAATGTATACTTAAATATTACAATCGGAAGGCCGTGCCGCTGCCACATCGATCCACTAATAGATTTAAAGATTTGAAACGTGCCTAGCTCTCGGTACAGTACTACGATTACAGTAATCGTGAAACAATATTTAAGATGTTATGCCTTGTAAGATATATAAATATAAATATACATTGTGCTCGGCACCGTAAGTGAATGTAATATATTAAGACAGTTATAATATTATATATTTGAGCGTTTTTATTAGGTAAGTATTTATTCTTTTGCTGTAAAACATTAGCTAGTTTTTAGATAGTTTTTGCCTGATATAGATTTTAAAATATTTTGAAGCACTGAAGGACTAGTGGATTAAGGATAAAACGCTTAAATATGGTTTTTATTTGTTTAGATATTGGTAAAATAGTAATTAGATATTTTTTAACTTTAATCTGCAACGGCGTTACGGTAACAAATTTTAAAAAGTAAAAATGTTTGCCTAAAATTGTATCCTTTATAACATTCTTTAATATATTACATTTGGTGCCGAAGTTATAGTTTTACTGTTATATATATATATATATATATATATATATATATATATATATATATATATATATATATATATATATATATATATATATATATATATATATAGGGTGTTCAAATAACCGGTTCAGATTTGACATATTGATTATTTTGGCTCTGGCAACACTAATTTCATTCTTTGTTTGACAGAAACTCAGTATATTATTGCTAGTTGACGAATCTATATATATATATATATATATATATATATATATATATATATATATATATATATATATATATATATAAAATAAAATGCGGACAAGCTGTTATAAATTTCATTAGGTTTTGACATTCCATTTGGAGCTTTGGATGATAAAATCGTTTCTTTTATACACACAGAACAACAACAACAATTAACTAACTACATCTACATTTTAAACACAAAACTAAAGTCTGTTGAATTTTCCTAAATCAAAAAAAAAACATATTTATATAAAAATATAAAATTTTCCCGGGAAAATTTCTTTCTTAATTTTGATCACGCCCAAGTTTGATTTACTAATTAATGAACTATTTCAGATTATTTTTCGTATAAATGAAACTTATAAAAAAAAAAAAAAAAAGAAAACTCAACAAAACAAATATTTACACATTTCACCTGTTTGACGGTAAAAAAATAAAAAATGATGATGCTGGCGGTATTGGAAGTGTTTTTGATGGCATATTTAATTCAGACATACGACGTGGCCGAGCTGACACAACACCTGCATCATCGTCTTGATCTGGAAATATTTTGTTGGATGATATTTTTTTCTTTTCGTTTTTTATGTGCAATGTGTGTTGCGATAAAATTGTCCCACGTGTATTTTATAATAGCTCTATATATCGTAAAAATGTATCTCACTTTTTTAATTTATCCTTTAACCATTTTTATAACGTTTTTCTAGCAAAAGATCAAAATCGATTCTAACAACAAAACGGTAAAATCGGGAACTTGAATATTTTTAATGGAGATCAATAAAGGACTAGCTAAGAATACTAACGGAATATATTGAATTGTTTGGTTATGTTATTTGAACAAAAAATAATTCGAATATAATTATGGCTGTTGTCTAAAAAAAATAGACATTAACTGTATTTTGTTTTGTTTTCAAAATTTGTTTTTAGCTTAATGTCAATGCACATTAGAGCACCTTCAATACACATTAGAGCACCCTGCTATTTTAAAACAATTTAATTATTCTCTAAACTCAAGTCCTATTGTATGTGAGACTGAAAATACTAGATTAATTTTTTTTTAAGCACAACGACGATATCTGAATAAACAACAACAAATTGATTAATCTGTCAAAATGAATTATCGAATTTAATTCGAATTTTTCGTATATGCAACAAACTTACTCAAAATTGATGTATGGAATGGATAACTTGAATAATTTATTACCAACATAAGAAAAATGAAAATCGATCAGAAATCGATCATTTTCAAGCGAATCACAAGAAAAATCGTCGGCGATTGACGTCAGTTTCGCCGAAATTAAACGTAAGGATAAACAGATTGAGTTTTTAAAAGGTGAATTAAATGCGGTGGCTCAAAGGTATACTAACGCGTGTGACTTGAATAAGCCTCGCTATAATTTCCGAAATGTGAGTTCAGCATTAGGTAATTTCAACGGAGAAGTCGACTTTCGTGAGGAGAATAGATCGAAGATTTCGAGGAAACAGCTGGGTTGATCTGATTTGGATAAGATGCTGATGAGGTCTGCTGATGTGGAAGATGGCTTGAAAGGGGTAAAAGCATTCCTTCGACAAGAGTTTGGAGTACAGCTGCATAGTGCCCTGATTCACAAAAAAATGGCAGCAAGGAAGAAGCATTTGTCAGAAACTCTTCAACGTTATCTCATCGAACTAAGAGAACTAGGTAAAACTGGAGTACGATGTTTCCAGTGCAAAGGAAAAGGATACAAGTGTTTTCGATGTGAGGAATTTGGACATATGTCGTCCTCGTGTATGATGGTGAATCATATGAGACTTATTTTCATGCCGTCGAAGATAAACTTCTGCCGGTAGAGATTATTGTAGGAAAAGAATTAATGAAACAAACAATCACAATCCTCACACCGAAGAGTGTGATCATGAAGACATTTGTTCCAGAGAACACCGTTCTCGCATTAGCAGCAGAAGAAGAAATGTCTCTTTCAGTTTTGGTGTCGAGCAGAAAAAAGCTTTCAAAAATTTGTGCAAAGCACTTCCTGTTCTTCATATGCTCTCATTGACTGCAGAAACAGAGTTGCATGCAGATGCGTGCAAGATAGGAATTGGTGCTATTTTGCTTCAAAAGTCGGGTGAGGACCAAAATTTTCCACAAGGTTGTGATCGTTACGGATTGCGCTGCATTTAAGGCCACTATGCAGAAAAAGGAGTTGACAGCTCGGACATATGGCTGGTTGTTGCAGCTACAGGAATTCGATTTTTGGCTAGAACATCGACCGGAAGCAAAAATGTGACATGTTGATTCGTTGAGCACGATTTGATGACAAGAGTAAAGGCTGCACAGAAAAACGATCAGTAGCTTCATTTCGGAGCTGGAAAGGTAGAAGAACTAGTACAATGAGATTTTTTCATCTCTTATTGGGTCCGGCAAGTGAGATCAAGAATTGTGTTACATGCATTTTGGTGGAGAGAAAACTGGATAAAGAAGGAGGTCTACTCAATCTTCTACCGAAAGGGGATGTGAGCACATACCACGCGGGTCACATGGGGTTTTGTTCAAAATTGGTAGTCTCTCGAAATTTGTGTGGCTCTACCAAACGAAAGGGCTAACAACGTAAGAAATTCTTCAGCATAGATTGCACAACATAACCACTGGGATGCCATCGAGGAATTGACAGGTTGGACAACTGAATCGCACAATTATTCCTGCTTTGGTAAAATAGTCACGTGATGACCCTGGAGAATGGTATAAGTACGTCGACCGCCTGCAACGTTATATAAATAACACGTACCAACGTTCGATCAACATGGCTCCGTTTGAATTTATGATGTGGGTTAAAATTCGATATCCCGAAGATCTACGTATGATGGAGGCGATAGAACAAGAAATTGCTCAGAATTTTTGTTGAGAACGAGATGATGATAGGCAACAAGCAAAGGAACAAATCGGTAAAATACAAAATGAGAACCACAATCGAAAGAAAGCAATTCGTTATGATAGGGGTGATATTGTTGCTATAAAACGTGCTCAGTACTCAGGGTCAAAACTTCTACCAAAATATCAGGGTTCATATCGTGTAACTAAGAGGTCCGTGTACTATTTCAACGGGAGCCATGTATTTGAAACCGTATTATGATGGTTTGCTGGCGGATGAAGAAAGTGACAAGATTGATGACAAATCAGCTGGAACATCCTCCGATGAAGCAGGAGGGCCGAGTGGAATCTAGACGAGTTCGGACGTGTTTTTCAATAAAAATCTTAGTGTATTTTTGCCATTGGTCGCCGGTATTTCTACTTGGTGGTAAAAAGTATTATACAAAATTTCAAAACCTCCCCATGGAAATTTTCCGAAAATATAAATGTCAGCTGTATATTTATAGGTTAAATTGTGTGAAGTTTTTTTTTTGTTTCGAAGAGTGCGAAGAGTGCGATTAATTTGCATCAACAGCTTCAAATTGCAGAACATCGATTATAAAAAGTTTGGTGACCGAGCAATTGGCGCAGTGGTTAAAGCTGCGGTGTTTGGGACGGGAGGTTCCGGGTTTGAATCCCAACGGGGGAGGGTTGCAAAAGGGATTTTTCATCACCTGATTACAATCGGTGTTGACGGTGAACACAACTATGACCCCCTGTTGGAGTGCAGAATCCATGGGCCGAACCATCGTCTATGTCAGTACAGGCTGGCTGGAGCAATGCAATATGCAGATGGATTTAAAATCGAACCAGTATTCGTGCGTCCTCGATTTGGCTGGTGACGGCGTAGGGTAGGACGTAAAAAATTAATCGCGAAACAGTTGGGAGAGTTTTGGCCCCAGAAAAGATTTCAGAGTTCAGACACAAAAAAAAAAAAAAAAAAAGTTTGGTGTAAGTTTCAAATAAAAATCTGGCTAATTTAAAAATAATTCAATTAAGGACTAGAAGTTTTATGCTTGATATTTTTTTGGGTTAAAACTTCGGCAATCTTGAATATGCCTAATTTATTATACAACAAACTATATATGTAGTTCTATATTATTAATTTGATACAACTATAATGTAAAATAGGCCCTTTAGATTTCCAGAAGCATGCCGATTAAATGATAATTAACTCTAGTATATAATCTAGCTCCGAAACCCTATCGTAAAAAGTTGGAATGGTGTATAAAAGTGTTTTTCTGGTTTTTCTGGTTGTTCCGACGAAAATATCGACGTGTGTGCATTTGTTTCTTTTTATCATATCCAATAATTGATTCGATTTTAATAAAAAAAAAAAAAAATTTAAATCGATCGCATTTAAAAAAAAATTAAGCCGAAAAATTTCAATAAGCATAACCGCATCTTAAAAACTTTCTCTCTCAAAATTAAAAATTATAGTATATAAATACAAATCTTAAATTAAATTAAAAGAAATCAAATTAAGTCATTAAAAAGATAGTTCTTAAAACAAAAAAGAAAATTTCAGAGATTTTTTTTTTTGATTTTACGTAAAAATTACCTGTTGGTATTAGAAAAGATAAAGAAAGCACTTCCGGATGGTATCGGTTTTTTTGTATTCTTCATGCTGATTTCGGATAATCGACGTGGTCTTGCTGTTACTTGTTCATGATCATGATCACGTATATCATCATCTTGATGGTCTAATTTTCATTTAATATTTGTTTTCGGTTATGTTTGGTTGTGTTTTTTTTTTTTTGTGTGTTTGTGTTATTTATCGCAAAATTTTATACGGTGTATAGTTTGGTTTTTTAGTTATATAAAAAATAATGGCAGTAATATATAATATAATAATAATATAAATAAATATTAGGGTAGATTTTCTATATATTTAATCGATTGATGTTCTAACTCAATTATCAATCAATTGAATTTAAAATAAAATCGATCTTAATCTACATGAAAAGCATTACCTTGATCATCCTCATAACCTTCGTCATCTTCGTCGAGTGAAATTTTTGTTTCTGATGCGGTTTCCTCATCGTGATCAGACATATTTTCATCACCATCATTTTCATCGCCTCCATCGTCACCTTCCATATTATCATCATCCTCACCTTCGTGCGGTGATGGACTTATCGATTTTCTTGGTTTTTCTTCTTCTTCCTCCTCTTTGGCAATGGTAGTTAAAGAGTCGGCATCGGCTAAATTATCGACCGCAATGGCCAAGAACACGTTTAACAAAATATCTGATTTATTTTTTTTTTATAAAAGGAAAATTATTGTGACGAATGAAAATGAAAATTTAAATTATAATAAAACATTTAAAAAAAGGATACAGTTACCGCATATGAATAAAATAATAAAATATATACAGGCAAAAGCCCCAATTGAGGCAACTCCACCATACGCTTGAATACCATTGTACATAACTTGATTCCAATCTTCACCGGTCAAGATCTGTGTAAAAATATAAATAATAATAAAAAAAAAACGTTTAATATGATTTATAATACTAACCTGAAACACGGTCAATAAACTTTGCCAGAAGCTATCGAAATTTGATCGATCCTTTTCAACATTATCCTCAAAATTAAATTTACCGCCAAACACTTGCATACCGAGCAGTGCAAAAATTACGATAAACAAAAATAGCAGCAGTAGTAGAGATGCAATCGATTGAATTGAATTAAGTAGAGATGCTACCAAATTTGATAGAGATCGCCAGTATTTAGTCACTTTAAAAACTCGCAGTAATCGAACGCAACGCAGCACCGAAATACCAAGTGGTGGCATTACATTTGTATTATACAGCACCATTTCGAGGATGCTGCCAAATACGACAAAACAATCGAATCGATTGAATAAAGATACAAAATATCCTTGAAATCCTAAACTATACATTTTTAAAATCATTTCCATTGTGAATAAACCAACGAAAAACATATTCGTAACTTCTTGAAAATCGTCGAGCCACGGTGGCTGTTTATAATGTTCGGTCGCTAGTACGCCTGTATTTAAAAATACAAGTACAATGATGAGCCAATAAAATGCTTGACTTTTGACAGCTTTACGACATGCTCGTCTCAGTCGTCTATTAACACGATCCATATGTTTTTTTTTTCGTTCCATCCAACTTTCTTGTTGCATTTCAATTTCTTCGCCTAACTGATCGGTCGAATCTATTTCATTCGCTTGTTTTTGGCCACCATCTTGTAACGTACTACCTTCATTTTCAGGTTCAATATCCTCGGCTTGCGTAATCCAATCCAAATAGTAACGCAAATCTTCTTCGATTTGTTGTTTCTCGCGTAATTTTTGAAAATCACCACGATTTTTTGCCTTGGTACGTTCTTTTGAAAATTCACCAGATAAAACACCAAGAATCAAGTTCATAACAAAAAATGCTCCAAGAATTACCATCGATATAAAATAAATCCATTGCCATGAATTACCCATTGCATCTTCAATCTAAATCATTTTGAAACATGTATTTATCTATAAATAATCTTAAGTAACATTTTTTTATATCTTACATCATATAATACATCGGTCCAACCTTCAAGTGTGACACACTGAAATACTGTTAACATTGCTAGTCCAAAATTATCAAAATTCGTTATACCATAATTTGGCCCATCCCAATAATATTGACATGTCATTTTAAGTTCTTCGCACGTATATCCACCATCGCCGCATGGATGCGGATCATCCATTATAATATCGGTTGAATTATGAAAACATGATTTATGCATTTTACCCGAGAACAGCTCGAGACCAATAATTGCATAAATTATAATAACAAATAATACTAGTAATGCAATATGCAGCAAAGGCACCATGGCACGTAATATAGAATTTAATACAACTTGTAAGCTCGGTACACCCGATACTAATCGAAGCGGCCGTAGGACACGAAATGCACGCAGCGCCTTCACATCAAAACCTTCTTTCATTAAATTTGATAGTGCTGTACTTATCATGCCGATTACGACAATAAAAAAATCAAGTAAATTCCATCCGTTACGTAAATATGCACCGGGATGCATTAGAAACCCGTAAGCTATCACCTTCATAACACATTCGGCAGTGAAAATAACTAAAAATATGTATTCAATTTTTTCCTGAAATAATAAAAAAAACTTGTTAATAAAATTTAATATATTTATATAATAATATTATATATATAATATAATAAGATGCTGAATATACAACTTTAAAGACACGAGCGTCCCAAATTACTTATGCAGAATTATGCTGAAGACATAATTCTACCGGGCGTTATAGACCACGCGTTTTGGTCACTTTGTATTCTAAAGTACAACTAATTATGTAGAATAAGCATTACAGTTTTAATAAACAGAAGAACTTGAATGTAATTAAGTTAGTTTTAGGCAAAGCCTCCTATATATACAAAGCCGCAATGATCAAAATCGAACTTAAAATAGAGGTGGTAGAGAGACAAAAAAAATATATTTTTCATACAAATCATATGAAAAATAGGGTTTTTTTTAAACGTGTTGTCACTTGAAAATTGCCATAAAAATTAATTGTATACGCACATACATGTAAAGGAATAGTTAATTTATGAATGATTAAAAAACTAATCAATAAATTTCGTTTTATATATCTTTAATTAATATTTTAATATAAGGGTTTTAAAATACCCCTATTTACAAACACAACTATACTCCGTGACGTGCTAAACAAGAAATTATAAAACAAAATTAAAGAAACAGATATTATAAAAAAATCTATTTGTTTATGATCGACATATCATACGTCATCGATCTTTTACAATTTGGTTTTCTATTTTTTACTATATTTTACACATACATACGTAGAAAATTATTATAAAAATGAAATCCATGTCATTTTAATTTAAAAATTATAATATAACTACTGAATATAATTATTAGACATTTAATTATGATATATTAGAAGATTTTGTCTAAATATTGAAATAAAAATAATATAGGATATGGATTTCTTTCATTCCGAAAATGGAAATCAAAAAAACCATATTTTACATGTATTTTCATGTTATATCGTAAAATGTATGACCCTTATATTAAGCTCAGTTGTTGATGTAACATGAATTAGTATAACTAGGCAAATAACGTATCCGTTTCCACACATTGGTCAGTGACCGATAATATTGATGTATCAGCATTCTATTTATTTTAAGTTTATAATTTTATGTATTTCGTTTATATTGATGCATCAGCATACCTAACATAAGTAATTTAATGTAGTAATTTACTATATAAAGAAAATAAACATTATGATTAAAGGTCAGTTAATCAACAACTATTACTGAGTTAGTTATACATTAGTTTGGGCCTCATCCGTGGTAACCCAAACTCTTTACAATATAACATTTGATCCTTCGAGCCATCAGAACAGGCACCTAAACCAACTTACCGGTCCACAATAAAAAGTTATAATGATAGATTCTCTATTAAACGAGCAACAGGAAATTGCCACAAAAATAGAGACTCTGCAAAAAAACTATAAGAAGGATGGATCAGAGAGAAAAACAAAAAAATATCTGGAAGCAAAAATCCAGATATTAAAGGAGTTCATCAGCCGATATGAAGCCAACCATGAACAAATTGAGGCAGAAGCTACATTAGAGCCTTCACATGGTTACTTCATTGAACGAAAAAAAATGGCAACAACTTACGGCACGCTTCTTGCTGAGATGCGACAACGTTTAAATGGAAATCCAACAACGCCTACGGTTCAGGCGTCTACAATTTTCAATTTTCCTGAATTTAAAGAGCAGACCATACCCGAATCACACCAACTACCACCAGTCAACATAGAAAATACACTTACTGGTAGTGTTAGTTCGGATGAAATAACAACGGACATGAAAAGACTCATTAAAAAGGCAAATATAAAAATGAACCATATCCGGAGTTTGCTGCAACAAGCAGAACTATGCGTAATTGAAAAACGTTCTAGTTATCAGCTGTCGCAGAAACTACAGCAACTAGAGAACAACAGGAGCATTATGGATCAACTGCATGAAGAGGTACTTTTGGAAATTTCAGAGGAACGCCAAGGTGATTTCCCGTATTTCATACATCAAGAATATGAAGTAACGAGTGTAGAAGTAGATGAGATGACAGTCAGGCTTCAAGAGGCAACACAACAACAATCAGCACAAAGAAGCGGCATCATCAATAATAAAAGTGGTCAACCAGAACTAAAATTGCCACCCATCGAAATACCATATTTCAGTGGCCAATATAATGACTGGGCAACGTTTTACGACAGATTTCAAAGATTTGTGAACGAAAACGAAAATCTTACTGACACACACAAAATCAGCTACCTCAAGACTTATGTTAAAGGAGAGGCAGCAAAACTTCTGAATCACATACCTACAACAGGAGTAAACTACGCAGATGCGTGGAAAATACTGATGAATCGGTACAACAACAGGAGATTACTTGTAACCAACCATGTAAACACACTGCTAAATCTACCAAACATTACCTCGGAGTCCGCAACTGCAGTAAAAACCCTTCATGACACGATGGTAGAAAATCTGTATGCCTTGAAGAAGTTAGGCATCGATACAACAACATGGAACGCAATATTAATTCCATTAATATTAAAGAAATTGGACAACGAGACTCATCGTTTGTACCAAGTTAATCTAACGAACCCTCGGGAAATTCAACCTCTAACTGAATTTCTTAAGTTCCTAGAAAGTCGCTTCCAATCACTAGAAGCAACTAACATCCCAGCAAGGGGATTTCAACAAAATAAAAGCAATTTCGCACGCCAAATTCCTGTGATTCCACAATCACCAAGAAGAACGTATGCTGGAATTAGGAAAATATGCATTGCTTGTAAGGCATCACATGACATAACAAGATGTCCTATGTTTATAAAAATGCCAGTACTAGAAAGATCGAAATTGATAACAGGGAACAATCTATGCAGAATTTGTTTAAGCGCAACGCATAGCAAGGGCTTCAGCAAAGAAATTTGTGTGGTGTGTATGGGAAATCATAATACGCTACTACACATGAAGGAAGTTACAACTTCACTCCACACTGCCAAAAACGCTCCCTCAATAAATAATGGAGTATCTTTATTAGCTACAGCACTGATAAAAGCAGCTACTCGTATTGGATATGCAATACAACTATGTTCTCTAATAGATCCAGGGTCACAATCATCATTCATTACCCAAGAAGCAGCCGAGTTACTAAGTTTGCCAAAATTTCGTGTAAATCTGCAAGTCAGTGGGATTGGTGGAATGACGACTAGTAATGTAAAATATAAGGTATTCATTACAATATCACCACATTACTCATCAAATTTCAAGCAAGTAGTAGAAGCGTTCATTTTACCGAAGTTAACTGAACGTCTGCCAGCTGAACCAATAAAAGGTGTCAACAACAACACATGGAAGGATCTAGTATTGGCAGATCTACACTATGACACACAGATAGGAGCAGATATTTATGGACATATTTTAAAGGAAGGAGTAATTAAAACTTCGCAAGACCATCCAGTAGCTCAAAAAACGGAGCTAGGATGGATACTTTTGGGAATGACAAAAACACAACCAACTTCAAACTCAGTGTCTTTGACTATGACATCTCAAAGTAATCTCGATTTAGAGCTGCGAAAATTCTGGGAAATTGAAGAAATACGTCAAAATAAACAATACTCCGAAGACGAAGAATTGTGCGAAACGTGATATACAGAAACCTGTAATCGATTAGCAGATGGGAGGTATGAAGTCACCATACCAATAAAAGACAACTTTAGTTTAGGAGATAGCAGGAGCCAATCCATAGCAAGATTGCTACAAGTGGAGCGGAGATTAGAAAAGAACCCGCAATTAAAACAAGAATACCACGATTTTTTAAATGAGTACATTCAACTTGGACATATGGTTCCAATAAATTCAGACGATATTACATGCAAGAACAGCATATGCTATCTACCCCACCATGCAGTGGTTAAACAATCTAGTACAACAACAAAGGTTAGAGTAGTATTTGATGCCTCGATGAAAACATCAAATGGCCTAAGCCTCAATGACATCCAACTAGTGGGGCCAACACTGCAACAAGATCTATTTTCGATCATAACAAGGTGGCGTAAATATAAATATGTGTTTATTGCAGACATCGAAAAGATGTATAGACAGATCCTTATAACCGAAAGACAACAAAACCTACAAAGAATTGTTTGGAAAAATGACCCACAATCGCAAATCAAAGAGTACAAATTACGAACAGTAACATACGGTACATCTTCTGCGCCATACCTGGCCATAAGAACCCTAAGACAGCTTGCTTTAGATGATCAACAAACATATCCAATTGCTTCAGAAATTCTTCTGAAAGACTTTTATGTTGATGATGTTCTTTCTGGTTCAGCTACCATAGAATATGCAAGAAAATGTCAGGAACAATTACGAAGTATGCTAGATTCTGGAGGTTTCAAACGGCGAAAATGGGCATCGAATAACAACGCTGTAATGGAAGGTATACCAGAACAACAAAGAGAAACCAAACCAACCATCATAAGTAAGGAACATGCATCTATAAAAACGTTAGGCCTTATATGGAATCCACAAAATGACGAATTCGAATTCCAAGTTAACATAAGTACTGACATGAAACTACCAACGACACGATACGTTATATCAGAAATAGCCAAAATTTTTAATCCATTAGGTTGGTTTTCACCTACTATAATTCTTGGTAAGCTTATGTTCCAAGAATTATGGATAAAGGGAATATCGTGGGACGAAGAGCTACCTGAATAAATAAAAAAAAGATGGGTCAAATACAAGTCAACATTCTGCGAGTTGCAAAAAATAAAAATTCCACGCTGGGTAAACACAGAAGGTAATGACCAGGATATGGAGCTTCATGGATTTTGTGATGCATCCGAGTTAGCGTACGCAGCAGCTGTTTATTGCAAAGTTACAAGGGCAGGAAAAACTACTGTAGCTTTAATAGCGGGAAAAACAAAGGTTGCACCAATCAGTCAAAAGTTAACCCTTCCGAGGCTTGAGTTGTGCGGAGCTTCATTATGAGCCAAGCTTCTGAGACAAATTTCTGAAGCCATGGATATCCCGAATTGTAAGATGCTGGCCTGGACAGATTCAACAATAATGCTAGCCTGGTTACAAGGACACCCAAGTAAATGGAAAACTTTTGTTTCGAATAGAGTTTCACAGATTCATTCTATTATCAGCCCAGGATTGTGCAACACACGGCATAGATCCTGATAAGCTGTGTGATCGCAATTTATAGTGGTCAGGACCAGATTGGCTTAGTAACAACACTGATCTTACATTCGACGCGGTCATAGCCGAAACGGATTTAGAGAAGAAGCAGGTCCGTTCTGTCTGCACACTAAGCACAATAATAACTGATCCAACGATAATTGAAAAATTTTCTACCTTCACAAAAACAAAAAGAATAATCGCATATTGTTGGCGCTTCTATTGGAATAGTCGTCATAAGGATAATCGTAGAAATGGTGCTTTAACAGTACAAGAATTAGAAGAGGCGAAAATCAACGTTGTAAAAATTACACAATCTACAGCCTTCGCAGATGATATTAGAAAATTAAGGGATAGGGGTTCAGTGGGCAGTAAAAGCAAACTTTTATCCTTACATCCGTTTCTGGACAAGAATGGAGTTATACGAATCGGAGGCCGTTTGCAGCACTCAATTTTACAGTATAACGAAAAACACCCAATGATACTACCATCTAAATGCCATATCACGAGCCTGATCCTCGATTGGGCGCATAAAACCACTCTGCATGGAGGTGTGGATTTAACTCTTGCTATTATAAGAAAGCAATTTTGGATTCTTCAAGGCAAAAGAGCGACAAAACAACATAATCGCCGATGTCTTAAGTGTTTCAGATTTAATGCTGGACGTGCAACCCAACTAATGGGAAGTCTACCAGCACCGAGGGTTACACCATCAAGAACATTCACTCACACGGGGATAGATTATGCCGGCCCCATACATTTCCGAATGCCTAAGGGCAGAGGATCGAAAAGCCAGAAAGGTTATATCGCTATCTTCATATGTCTAACCACGAAGGCGATGCATATAGAACTGGTGAGTGATCTGACATCAGAAGGATTTCTCTCTACTCTCAAACGCTTCATAGCACGAAGAGAAAACGTCGCACATTTATATAGCGATAATGCAACAAATTTCGTTGTAGCAAATAAGTATCTGCAAGCCATCTATCACAATTCGGACAATATATCGAGCAAATTGTGTCGGTTCAAGGGATACAGTGGCATTTTATTCCACCGGGATCTCCACATTTTGGAGGTTTATGGGAAGCGGGTGTAAAACTAATAAAACAACATATGAAGAAAATCATAGCATCGGCACTATTAACTTTCGAAGAATTGACCACGTTACTATGTCAAATCGAAGCATCATTAAATTCTAGACCTCTGTGCCCTTTAACAGATGATCCTAACGAGCTTGAATGCCTAACACCAGGACATTTTATAATAGGCAACTCTATGCTTGCTCCACCTAACGTCGAGCCACTTCAATTAAAGCCACAACTATTAACTAGGTGGCAATTAGTCGATAGAATGCACAAAAATTTTTGGAAAATTTGGAGCAAGGTTTATTTACAGAACATGCAAAATCGCGCGAAATGGTCAAAACAACAACCAAATATTAAAGAGAACCAGTTAGTTCTCATAAGGGATGAAAATATACCACCTACTAAGTGGATAATGGCAAGATTGATAGAAACACATCCAGGGCATGATAAGTTAGTTAGAGTCGTTACTTTGAAAACTCAGAATGGAACTCTCAAAGGATCCATCGCTAAAATCAGTCCAATGCCAACGCACTACAACGACAAAGCAGACGATAACAAAATTCCTACAATTTCCGAACAAACAGATACTACACCCGTGGATGGTTCATCTGACCTGAAGGCTCCCGAAACCACTCATAGGATAACTCGAAGTCGGTCTGCAAAACTGGTATCAAATCTCATTTTATATTCTGTATGCCGGATGAGCGTAGTTTTTAACTGTGCAAGAGCAGATTGGGTAAATACAACAGAGTATAGAATAAAATATCTCAACCAACAGCCGGGGTGTTACCCCGACAAGCTGAAAGACAAGCTGAAATGAATCCTCTAGCGTCAGACTGGAATATCATCATATACTATGATCTTAGAAGTTTTGACATGGAGCTGAAACACATGAATATGCAATATAAATCTTTAAAACAATTCTGCCATGAAACTGCTAAAAACAAAGATGAATCCGGTTTATGTATGGCCCTTATCCAACAGTTTGCACAGCAAATAGAAAACATTAGGAAGTCAAACTTAGTCGTCCATAATTCTAACAAGGAGCGCAAACGAGTTAAGCGTGGTTTTGGTGATACGATAGGACATCTCATGGGCGATCTATTCGGTGTTTTGAATGAGAGAGACGCAGAACATTACGAACAACTAATATTAAATCTGGAGGATAGAAGCGAAACATTACTCAACTTAGCACAAAACCAAACCTCGATTATTAATACAACTATAAATATTATGAAACATAATAGTGAGCAAACAAGACAACAGTTAAGTGCTATCAACAACCACATGAGTCTATTGTTTGATACAGTGAATAATCTCACATCCGATAATGCGAACCTCCATAAAACCCAAATGATTAATATGTTAGCTATACACCTCATATTAATCATTAAAAACATAGAGGATACTCAGAGAACCATCATCGAAGTACTCACGCATGCGCATAATGGCATAATAAATTCACAATTAATCTCGCCTACGCAACTTGAAGATGAACTACGGAAAATTAAGGATCATGTATCCACATCAGTGTCTCTATCTGGTTATCGTCTAGCTGACGTTTACGAAGTGCTAACAGTAAAGGCAAGAGTATTGACAAACATGGTCATATTTAATATTCAGGTACCCTTAATTCATTCGGATGTATACAACATTTACCATATTATTCCGGTACCATTTGAACATCAAGGACAGCAATATATTATTAACCCATCAACAACATTTTTGGCAGTGAGTAAGTCTCGTGAATACTATTCACCAATGACAGACTCGGATCTAAACCAGTGTATTGTCATCAATCCTGATAAGTTAATTTGTCATATTGCTCCTGTCTACAATACAAAATCCGAAACCAGTATATGTGAAATGAATATGTGTTCCAACATAATAGTGAACTTCACAACAGTTGCAATATTGAAGAATTCAACTCTACCAACTATTGGGCGAAAATAAACGAAAACAACAAATGGATTTTTAGAATAAAAAATGAAATTATATATGATTTGATTTGTGGAAGAACAATCAACGCAATCACATTAAAAGGGACTGGAATATTACAAATAAAACAAGGTTGTTCATTAAAGGATAAAGAATTTCGTATATCCGCTCCATTTAAAGTATCTTCCAAATTAAATGCAGCTTTTATTCCGAGTATTAATGCTAGCATCACAACCCGCACTTTCAATTGATTGATTGATTGATTGATTTTGAATGTACTGCCAAGCATTAAGCAGGATATCCCGGAAAGCGCCGGGCCCACAGTACACCCGTTTTTACATATACTTGGAAGGATATGGAAGGATACTAGTTAAATTATTAAGATCGACCCGGTTACAGACACCTTGGCGGCCAATAGTTAGTAAATTTTTGTGGGTTAGGGAAAGGAAAGGTATGTTACTTATGGCACAATTGGTCCGATTTCCCGGTAGCTAATATTCAAACTACTATTAGTGTAAGACAATCACATTTTTGTTGTACTGCTCTGCATTCTGCCATCTCTTATCAGCAACTCCAGTATGCCACCATTCATCTGCAATCTGCAATGGTACCTTGAAAACAAAACTATTAACGAACTAGCTACTCTTAGTCGTAGGCTGTAATAAATTGAATTAATTTTGCTCTGAAATAATTCCTGGAAGCTATAGTCTGTAATAAATTGGATTAGTTTCCACCTGAAATTAATAATTAATTAGTCCATCCCATCATTAAATACCAAATTATAAAATTTAGCAAAATTTATCAAGACCACCACATCACCACAATATAATGATCACCACCACAATATAATTCCCATTTAAATACATTTAATTGGCACTATGTCCAAAAATCACTTTAAATAACATTTTAATAATACAATTAAACACTCGGACTCTAATGAAGTAGGTAACCGTTTATGTCGAAAAACACAAATATACCCCACAATATAATAAGAAATTAATATAATAACACAGTTATAATAATACACAGATACAAACTGCCACAAAACCGGGGAAATCCAAAACCACAAAGTGCCCAAAGGAAGGGGGCGCAAAGAAACAATGCAAGAAACAATAAAGAAGACCACATTTGTGCAAAGAGATCCTCTGAGTAGAGGAAAATCTGTTCCAAGTGACAGCATGTAAACAGCATGTAAGAGAAACATAAACTATTGTCAAAACTGTACACAGACGGCCCTGTGAAGCAAATGTAAAAGAAGCCATTTATAAGCCAGAAGAATAAAAAACCGGTCAAACCCCGCTCGAACCTATTTAGCGAAACCTGCTGCGCTCTGGCGGACAACTTTGAAACAATGGATCGCTCCTCCCCCAGATGGAAGCTACGGAAAGAAATACTTCCACTCGACACCCCAATAAAAAGACTCGTAACAAGGGTTTCTCAGCTATAATGGCATAGAAGATCCCACAATACTGCCGGGAAAAGTTACTTCAAGCACATACTTGGAAGCCCCCAATGAACATGCAATAGTTTCCGGGAGCAAATTGATAAGAACAGACTTCCTACCACTGCAAGATAACGCTCCAATCTACAAAAGCAAATCTACAATTAAACTTCTTGAAGACTTCGGTCAAGAAACCACAGACTGGTCGTCATAAACACCCGATCTTAATCCCATAGAGAATCTATGGCACCACAAAAACAACAACAACCTCAACATTATTGCAACTATGCTTTGCAACAAAATCACTCAATCCCACTGACCACCCTATCACCTTTACTCCAATTATCTACACTTTGTGACTCCACTCCTCTAACAACAACAAAACCCAATTTCCCATTTCGTGCAGCGGATAAATGAAAATCAAACCGAGTGACTCTTTACATTTGGTACACATTCACACTTCTCCGCGTTTGGGCAATAAACAAATCGAAATAAAACGCATCATCCGCTCCCCTTTTTTTGTGCTCATTGACTATGGCAATAAAACCGTGACAGTCAAAAATACATACCATGCGGGCTAAAAGTGATCAAAATTAATCGAAAACAATCAAAATGTTTCATTGTCAATAACACCATCTAAAATACGTTCGCCTAACGACCATATAACGTTCGCCTAACGACCATATAACCCAACAAATGCAAATTTAAAATACAAAAACATTAAGTACAAACCAAAGACAAACCACAACCCCCCCCCCCTCCTGGCACGAACAAACCAAAGCCATTCCCATCCACACATCTCACAACCATCCCCAACCTGTCCAGTCAAAGGCAATTCCAAGCAATGTGAATGTCCACACCTCACACCGCACCTCAAGCCGGGAACACACATCGACACTGCCACATAACTGACAATCAACAGAAACATTCTAACAGGAACCTATCCAATCAGATTCAATCAGACACGAATGATATAAAGAAAAAAAAACACCCTCTTTATGACAGAGACAATAGAGCTCACAATAACAAAAACAAAAAAAAAAAAAAACATGTAGTAATACACAATCCACACTTACTATAAAGGATTCTTCACAAACCTCAACAACAACAGACCATGACACCGTGATTCAATACACAATCGATGAACACGAACCATGCCATTAACGACAATCGAAACACATCACACATGAACACTAGACGCAACAAACACTTGAAAAACCAAAAACCACGGTACCTCCAATTCAGGAAATTATGTTTTAAAGACACTCACACAGCAATTACTTCTTAAACTAAACATCTTTCCGTCTTTACTAAATCCGATAAATTGTTAAGCCCTACATGAATCCTCCTTCAATACATCCCTATATATACGCATGTATTCATACACATACACACACATATACGAAATATATAAAACGAAACACATAAAACGAAATATATAATAAACATATGTGCACATATACACATATAACTATATGCTATAACTATATACTATAACAACCTACAACGGTAATACATATATCTATCCCTCGCTAAAAAAAAAAAAAAAAAAACGTGTTTACCACGAACACAAAAATAACTAAAATTCTCAAACTATCAGATAAAATAAAAATGCACAATCAAAAATTATGCACTGACACCTGTCTCTGGGAAAAACGACAGAGTCCAAGATCCACCCCATCACCCGATTCACACACACTCACAAACTACACAACTCAAACCACAAAAACAAATTTCAAAAAATGAAGAGATCGAACAAAAACACGTCCGATCTCTTCAACGAACAAAATTGCACGACCAACAAATGTTGAACCAATTCTTGTGAAAAAAATACTGAAGAAAATTCGAATGAATGCACCATAAAAGCGCCTTCAGTGTAACGGCCACGAACAGTCTAGCATTACAAAGCCTTCGTAAAATGCCCCGTAAACACAACGCCATACCTAAAGGAACAACCAAAATTACGCTCGCATTTATAAGCAATAACAAAACCAAAAAAAATGTGTAAATAATATAACTTAATAATTCTATAATAATAATTAAATTAAATTGTCAAAATATACAAATAAAATTAAATATAAAACATAATACATATCTTATAAAATTTGTTATTGATACATATAACCATCAATCCAATTAACATTTGACAGGTCCTATTCCTATTAATTCACATGTATATTTGCACTAGTGTACATTTTAAGTTCAATGTTTGATTTGGTGAATAAAAACATCAATTGTGTCTTTGCTACCAAGCTAATCGATCAATTCTACCACTTGCTGCCATGTTATTAATTGACACGTCATTAATTGCCAATAAAGAATAATCATTTATTTTAATAATTTTCTTCTGTTTTTCTACTTTCACTACACTATAAACAAACTTTGTACGTTTAAATACACTATAACACTAAACTTAACTGAAAAATTCCACTTGCACTATTTATTTATTTATTTATTTATTTAAATTATTTATTTTTCCACTATCGACTAACAAATGCGTCTATATCATTTGTTAGCCGAGACTCGTCCCTCGGAATTAATCTTTATTTTCCATGAGTTTAAATATTTGTAGATTTTCATCAATAGGCTTAATTTTATTTCCTGAGGAGTAGATCACTATGTCATCAGCATAAGCTAAAGCTTGACATTCATTAGAATTAATTTGTATGATATAAAAGAGATGATATGTACAAGCTGAATAGAGTCGGTGCTAAGATCGTGCCTTGCTGAAGGCCATTCCACATATTAAAATGTTTATTAGATACATCTTTACCATTTGTCATTATAAATTTCTTATTAGATAGCATTTCAAATAGTATGTATAAGATGTTCTTATCCATGTTCATCTCAATGTCTAATTTATATAAAAGGCCATGAACCCAATTGGCCATTAGTATATCCTCTGATTACATCTGACGTAAGTTTATTTATAGCATGCACTGTAGAATGTCCATAACTAAATCCAAACTGGGTGTCAGGTAGAAGGTTGTTTTTCCTCACATGCTCATTAATATGATTGTATATTTTAACTTCAAATATTTTACTAATTCCACACACTAAGCTTATGGGTCTATAGTTTCGATAATTTTAACTGTTTTTGCCTTTTTTGGGAATTGGCAATATTTTTGAAAATGTCCAAGCAGAAGGGTAATATTTATTGTTTAACATATTGTTATACAATAAACAATATTCTATAATAATACTCTGTGGAGCGTATTTAAGCGCAATATAAGGAATACCGTCTGGTCCACAAGATTTCTTTTTATTAACAGCTTTGAAAATGTTATCTAGTTCAGATATCGACGTGAATACTAAATCATCATTATGATTCGAAATTTCATCTGACTTAAGTGAATTTGAGAATTCAAGCTTATAATCCTGATCATTACCAAATAGTAAATTTGTTTTATCACGTTGTAATTGACTTATATAATTACTGATTAAAATTTCTCTTGAGTGACTGATAGGTAATTTGGTTTGGCTTTCTATATGTGCACCAATTAACGAAATTTTATCTATGTTATCGTCAATTTCGAATTTACTATTATCTCTGGGAAGAATATTTAGTTTATTTTTATCAATTTCACCAATATCACATAGTGACATATCATATTGATCATTTCTGTCAATAATTAAATTTTTAATGAATGGTTTACCTTTATTTCTAAATATTATATTAATACTAGAAAACATATTTTTTGACTTATTTAGCTGGATATTTTCGATTTTTCGTTTCCACACCTTATTAATTTGAATTTGAATATTATCTTTGATTAGAATAATTATATTATTCAGTATAGATTTAAGTAAATTAATATGGTGGATATCATTGGAATTTCTTCTCTTATGATTTTTAATTTGAGTTATAATTTTACTTTTTTGATGATACAATTTACAGATTAATTTATTACCATATATTTGTTTAACTGATTGTGTACTTAAATCATTATTGTTTGATCCTTGTTGCAGAGCTTGTATTATTATTTTATTTAATTCTTTCAGATGCTCGTCTATTTCTGTTTTTTTTACAGGTTATATTTCGTTTAATATTCAAATCTACTTTTGTTTTAAACGAGTGCCAATTCATTCTATATGGCAAAATTTTGTTGATTCGCTCGGTTATCGGTGAACTATAAACTAGATTACTTAAGTAGTCATGAAATATTAAAATGATTTTTTGGAAAAGTTCTGGAATATGGCCAGTTAGGAAAGAACTCGGTGAGTTCTTAACCGATTATGATGAAATTCGATATGTAGGATGAAAATGGGATTTAAAAATGATTTTTCTGGAAAGTTCTGGAATATGGCCAGTTAGGAAGGAACTCGGCGAGTTCTTAACCGATTTTGATGAAATTCGATACGTAGGATGAAAATGGGATTTTAAAATGATTTTTTGGGAAAGTTCTGGAATAAGGCCAGTATGGTTCCATACTTGAATATTTCTAAGGAGAGAAATAGAATTTTCCTTCACTTAATGTTTTTTTTCTTTAATTGTATAATTAAATCTGATTTTAAAAACTTTTTTGGGAAAACCTCTGGAATATGGCCAATAAGGTTTCATACTTGAATAATTTTAAGCAGAGAGATAGAATTTTCCTTCACTTAATGTTTTTTTTAATTGCAGCTTTTCTCATCTTATTAAAATAATCATTGACTTGATCGAGTTTACTGTCAGTAAAATTTATCTTCATCTATTTTTTATTTTTCTACTTAATATAACTTTTCTTCTCTTTAGAGAATCTATGTAAGAAAAATTTATTAAAAAATTAAAGAAAAAGAAAATAAATTATAAAATCATTTTCAGTTAAAAGCGGGATTTTTTGATTATTTAATATAAACAAAATCAAGCTCTATAATGAACATTACATTAAAAATCATGTACATAATATAATACATACATATTGTTATTTAGTAGCGATAGAAAAATTTCAATCTTGAACAGTTAAAAAAAGTAATTATTTACGATTTGGAAATTCCTTATTTTTTTCACTGTTCGATAGCACACTTCGATAGCACATATCGAATTTCATCAAAATCGGTTAAGAACTCGCCGAGTTCCTTCCTAACTGACCATATTCCAGAACTTTTCCAAAAAATCATTTTAAAATCCCATTCCCATCTTAAATATAGAATTTCATCATTATCGATTAAGAACTCACCGAGTTTCTTCCTAATTGGCCATATTCCAGAACTTTTCCAAAAAATCATTTCAAAATTTCATTTTCATCCCACGTATCGAATTTCATCATATTCGGTTAAGAACTCACCGAGTTCCTTCCTAACTGGCCATATTCCAGAACTTTCCTGAAAAATCATTTTTAAATTTAAATCACATGTCGAAATATCCAATTTTGAAATATCCAGTTTTGTACCATATCTCGTTTTGTACCTTATCTCGTTTTAAAATATCCAGTTTTGAAATATCCAGTTTTGTACCTTATCTCGTTTTGTCAAATCCTATTTTGAAATATTCAGTTTTAAAATGTCCAGTTCTGAGCGGTTCCCATATTAATTATATTATATTGTCCTTTTCGAAACTGGCTAGATTCGAGTTTGAAGATATTTCAATAGCTGAATATTCCCATGTAATTAATGGCTATTAAACTTCGATATCTGTATATCTTTTTCTGTGGTAGTACTATGAAACATATTTTTTATTTCTTGCATGCGTTACTACCAGTAATTGTATCCAAAATATTCATAATAGTTTTCATGTTTTCTGATGTTTCTTTCATAAATGCCTCGAACATCGTCATTTTCTGTTGAATTTGTTGTAATAACTCCTCATTTGAGTTAACATTACGTTGAGCAATGATTGAGCTTTCGTCCTTTTGAAATTGGGGTTCACGTTGCACAGTAAATGGTTTTGTTCCTTTCATAGCTTGTGCAAAACTTAAGTTTTGTGAAATATAGTTTTGATACAATTTGTTGGTCGAGTTCATTTTTTCCCGTTGATATTCTTTAGATGCTTGGATTTTTTTTCTCAATTCTTCAAAAACTTACAGCATCCCCTGTATGATGCTGGATATCCTACTTGCTTACAATTAATACAGTACGCTGCTGTATTTTTGTCAATTGTACATTGGCCTGCATTGTGTTCGCTATTACATTTCACGCATCTATATTCAAGATTACAATTGAATTACCAAAACGTTGGCAATTCCTGCATTGAATAATTACGTCATTTTGTTTGATTTTTTCCCATGAGATTCGTTGATCTTGAATAGTATGTATTTCAAATAATTTTTTTAATTGACTTTGCGGTGTAATTTGTACCACATATATTGGTAGTTGTGATTGATTTCTTTTTGAATAGTTAGTTGTAAATTGGATAAATATTAACTATTTTCAAATTACCATCTTCATAAATTTTCAATTCATTAATTAGTTCAGGTATATCTTCCTTACATCCTAATCCTTTAAGTAATACAACTTTATTTTTTTCAGACCTTGGTGTGTAAGAATAGTATGGTGCATTTACTTTATGTAAGTTCTCTTTGGCTTTTTTAAATGAAACCAAAGATTTTGTAAATATTATATGTTTATTATAATTAGTCATTTTAATCTCAAAGTCATTGATTCCACTTATTTTTAATAACTTAATAGAATCAGCTGGGCTTTATTTATAGACATGGATAGGTGGTGTACTTTTAAACACTTTTGATCCAGTGACTTCTTTGTTTTGATTTTCTTTAAATAAAACTTGTGAATTAGTTTTATTTGAAATATCATCCATTTTTTTGTGCTTTTCATCTGATTTTTTTTGCTTATAATTTTAATAAAATCGTCAACATCATTATTTGTCAAATCATTTTCATCTGATATCAGTGATATGAATCTATTCGGACTTATTATATTATTAGTACATATTATATGTGGCTTGGATTGATTATCCTTAGCTACGTGGGTTGTACTTTGCATACATATATCTACTGAACTGTTTACATCTTCTGAAGATTTCATCTTCGCTTGTTTAGAAAAAGTACTTTCTATCAGAGGTCGTTTTCGTGTATCATCTGTTTTAGTTAATTGTAATGATGAAACACGCGCATCATCATTCTGTGACATTAGTTCACTTATATTTGCACCGTTAATTTTTTTTTTTTTCTTTTTTGTAATTTTTAGAAATAACCGTTTCAACAGATATTTGTTCTTTACACCAAATACACTTTAATCACTTCTAAACCACGTTAAATTAATTTTTTAAATTACAAAATGTTTGCTTTTACACTATTAATCACGAAATTTAATAGTGTTTAAGACACTTTAGTTTATGTACGTATAGTTTATAAACTAATCAAAAACATAAAACTAAGTTTTTCTTTTGAACCCCCAATGGGGTTCAATTTATTTGATTCACGATCACTAGCTTATTTGTATTTTTAATTCAACTTTTTAAAAAACTGTTAACTTATAAAAATAAAACTATAATTATTTATAATAAATTCACTTTGAATTTATTTATTTTTTTTTTTTTAATTTTATTTATATGAACTTTACTGTTTTGTAATTAATTTTTTTTTTTTTTTTTTTTTGATGTTGCCTGTTCAACATCTCGCACATCAAAAAACTATTGCGACAACGGTATTGGATTATTGGAGCTAGACATCTTATCAAAAGATTCATAAAATCTTGCGTGACCTGTGTACGATATCGAAGTGCTCAAATAAAACAAAAAATGGCAGCCTTACGTGTAGAATGATGTACGAAAAATAGGCTATTTTTAAATACAGGAGTGGACTATTTAGGACCTAAATATATTAAGACATCCCAACACAGAAATTCTTCATTACCAGTTACAACCAGGGTTACAACCAGGGTTTAACATAGACCTTTTAGAAAAAATAGCATCGAAGGTGAATAGTATGTCAGAAAAAAATCAACAACACATACTTTTATTCGATGAAATGAAAATTTGTGCGGATTTGAAGGGTAATCGATGAAATAGTAGGAATGGTTGATCTAGATGATAATGAAAGGCGTCCAAATACCGGCGAAATATATTTGTTTGTTTATGGCTAGAGGCATTTTCACTTCGGATAAATTTGTACTAAGTTATGTCGCTACGGAGAGTCCTATATCTGGATATAAATTATGCTACGTAATGTATTATTACGCTACGATTTTCAAACATGCAATGAACTGGTTTCTTGGGATGTATTGGTCGAATTATTTCAACTGGATAGCCAATCAGTGACTCGAATTTGCCCAAAACTCACTTCAAAGCATATTTATCCCACGACATTTGAAAAAATGAGAGTTAGCTTAGCTACTCAAATTTTCAGTCACCGCTGTGCAAGCGGTATTAAAACTTTTCATTATCTAAAAAGGTTTAAAAATAAAAAAGTGATTAAAGTGCTTCAGTAACAGCAATGTTTTTGGAAAAAATGAAATTCAAAATTAAACCCATTAAAAGAATTAGACAAAAGAGATGGGATGCTTTAGGATCAACTTGGAAATGGATCGCAGGGAATCCAGATGCGCAAGACCTTTGTATTAATCAGTTAATAAACCAAAACAACCAACAATTCCAGGTCAACAAAAAGATCAACCAGAGAATTCAACTAATAACGAATACAGTGAATAGAGCACTGAATAATACAACAACAGCAAATAAAATCATATTAACAGAAATAGAGATATCGAAATAGAGATATCAACGGAATTTTAGAAGATATACAGGACACAATTGTAGCAACAAAGGAACTAACCAGCAATAAAATCGTATCCCTAAAAGAAATCATGTTGATAAAAGATTTACTACTACATCAAGGAGTCAACATTTCTTTACCTGATGAAGCTTTACAGTATGCCACTCCAAAAATAACCGTAAACAACGAAACTCTATTATACATATTGCAAGTACCACAACTGGAAGAGGAAAGAGATAATAATGATTTAACCTTTGACAGTAAATAATACGATCATAAAAACATAACCTCAATATCTAATTAAATCAAATAAAAAGCTGTTCACAACTGCAAATCACGACAAATCCGTCTAAAAACATGTGGATATACAATAATTCCACGACAAATGCATCAAACCATTAGTGATGGGTTCAAAAAGTCATTGTAATGTGACACGGGACACGGAAGCAACCATTAAATACATCGCTGAGTATAAGCTTTTAATAAATAATGCCAAGAACGAAATATTAGTCTCAAAATGTGGCCCAAGCGACACGCCAGTTAATCTCAGACCTGAATATTGAAGAAATCGCACAAGTTAACATAGAAAATAGAAAATAAATCCAAAATGTTTTTCTTAAGCAATGGAGTCATCAACTATGGATATGGTCACTATCAGGTGGAGTTTCCATATCGTCAATCGGTTTAACAATATTACACATTTATATGGCAATCCGAAGACATACAAAAATAGTTAAAGTAGAAAGACAAAATTTGGAATAAAACCGAAGGACGAGGACGCCCATTTTTCACCTCCGGGAGTAGTTATAATATAATAAGATGGTGAATATACAACTTTACCAAATGTAAAGACACGCGCGTCCCCAATTACTTATGCAGAATTATGCTGACGACATAATTCTACCGGACGTTATAGACCACGCGTGTTGGTCACATGGTATTCCAAAGTACAACTAATTATGTAGAATAAGCATTACAGCTTTAATAAATAGAAGTACTTGAATGTAATTAAGTTAATTTTAGGCAAAGCCTCCTATATATACAAAGCCGCAATGATCAAAATCGAACTTAAAATAGAAGTGGTAGAAAGATAAAAAAAAACTATATTTTTCATACAAATCATATGAAAAAAAGAGTTTTATTTTAAACGTGTTGTCTACTTGAAAATGGCCATAAAAATTAATTTTATATGCACATAATCATTAAATTTCGTTTTATATATCTTTAATTAATATTTTAATATAAGGGTTTTAAAATACCCCTATTTACAAACACAACTATACTCCGTGACGTGCTAAACAAGAAATTATAAAGCAAAATGAAAGAAACGGAAATTATAAAAAAATCTATTTGTTTATGATCGACATATCATACGTCATCAATATTTTACAATTTGGTTTTCTATTGCATTTATTACTATATTTTACATATACATACGTAGAAAATTATTATAAAAATAATCCATGTCATTTTAATTTAAAAATTATAATATAACAACTGAATATAATTGATTGACATTTAATTATGATATATTAGAAGATTTTGTCTAAATATTGATATAAAAATAATATAGAATATGGATTTCTTTCACTTCGAAAATGTGAATAAAAAAAACCATATTTTACATGTATTTTAATGTTACATCGTAAAATGTATGACTTTTATATTAAGCTCAGTTAAAAATTTGTCCGATCATTGCGGCTTTGTATATATAGAAAGCTTTGGTTTTAGGTTATGTATTATTAAGTACATACAATTATAATTGAAATTAAATAAAGTTTATAAAAAAGTTTGTGAAATAAATAATTTTTATAATTTCGTAATTTAGGCGTTACATAATTATATATATATATATATATATATATATATATATATATATATATATATATATATATATATATATATATATATATATATATATATATATACATATATATATAAATATATAAATATATAAATATATATATATATATATATATATATATATATATATATATATATATATATATGTATATATATATATATATATATATATATATATATATATATATATATATATATTTATATATTGTGACGATTATGGCTGCCATACTACATCATCAACATTTAAATCGGAAATAGCCTTGAACATATAGTTCAAGGCTATTTCCGATTTAAATGAAGCAGAACCAAAAAAGGAGCGGACAGAGCAAGTTGCTGTTCCCAAATTAGCAACCGGAACCTCAAACAGCGGAACAGTTCTCGAAGCTATGATGTTACAAATAAAACAGCTAACCACTGAAGAAAAAAAAAGGGAAAGGCTGGATGAGGTCAAATTCTTCCTGCTAGGAAGGATGAGAGAACTAAAGACAGACGTGGCAGAAGTTAAAGGCAAAATACAAGAGTTGGAGGGTTCCATCACGGCTACCGTAGAAACGATGCAACAATTAGAGGGCAGAATAAAACTTTTGAAAGACCATCAGCAGAACTATCCTTCGCAAGACAATGGAGCTTCTCGAGGAAGCAGCCATAAAGAAATTTTGAAACCCCCATCATTCGATGATGATTTGCCAATCGAAAACCTCAAGGTTCAGTTTTAAATAGTAGTACATCATAATGGATAAGATCAGAGTAAGCAACTAAATGCATTAATTCCAGCATTGCGATGAAAGACACCAGACAAACTTCAGACTGTACCTGCAACAAAGATGAGCCGTGAAAGAGTTTTGGAGGAGTGGAGTCTCACTTCCAAGAACTATGCAAAATATAACTGCATAATCGTAGACAGCAACAAGGGGAATGCCTCCAAGATATAGAACGAGAGATGCCATGCTAGCGCGGCAAGCTTACTGTAATGATCCTTTGGATGTATTAAATAGGTTAACAGTAGATGCGTTCATGAACGCCGTAAGAGACAACCAATTCCACTTGAGAATGACTTGAGAAAAGGATAATTATCTATAACCACGCATTGACGACACCTTGAACACGTTATCTGGAGCAAACATCTGGAGCACGACACTAGATGTCAAAAGCGGATACTGACAGGTAGCAATTCACGAGGGTGACAAAGTAAAAACGACTTTTACGGCAGGGAATGGTATATACCTATAATTTTCGTTAATGGCATTTGTATTATGCAACCTGTCATTTAAGAGATTGATGGAGCACGTTCTACGAGGTCTTATTGGAGGACATTTCTGGTATATTTAGACGACATCATCGTACTGGGGCAGATATTCAATGAATACCTGAGGAACCGCCAACAAGTGCTACAAACCATCAGGTCGGCCGGATCGATGTTGAATGCGTCAAAATGTTGCCTTTTTAAAAACGAAGTAAATTATCTAGACCACATTATATCGAGTCAAGGGATACGAAATGATCTGCAGAAATTATCAGCAATGGAAGAGTAGCGCGTCGGAGAACTCTTTTTATTGGATATCGGCGCAAGTGGTACAGGAGTAGGAGTACTGCTATCACAAGGCCAAGGGAATACAGAACGGGTAATGGCATACTACAGTCGCGCACTATCCAAACCAGAGAAAAACTATTGCGTAACATGAAGAGAATTGGCAGTGGCGGTAGCAAGAGTTTCTTCTTCGAACGGACCATGCAACCCTGAAATGGTTCTTACATAACAACGCAGATGGAATGTTCCGGAGGCCTCGTAATCCTCAATGTAAGCACAGAAAAAAGAAATCCCATGGTAAGAATCACAAGGATCAAAGTCGATGCAGAATATAACTGGACCAGGAAGCAACTAGTGAAGGAGCAGCGACTCGACGCGTCCATCGCACCAATGATCTAGTGAATGGAGAAAGGTACAAGATCGCAGTGTCATGAAATCGCGACAGAAAGTGCTACTGTGAAGAGTTATTGGGCTCAGTGGCAATAATTAATGATAGAGGAAGGGTTGCATTTAAGACGCTGAGAATCAGCCAATGGTAAGGACACAAAGCAGCAAAACATGCTCCTAAATAACCGGACAAATGAAGTTCTGCACGAGATTCATAATGGAACAGCTGGGGTAAATTTAGGCATCAATTGCCGAAGGATGTAGAATGGTGCAGGAAGTGTGAGGTATGTGCTGCCAGTAAAGGCCCCCAAACAAAAACCAGAGAAAACATGAAGCAATAAAATATCGGGGCACCATTTAAACGGATCGCTATGGATATTGCTGGACCATTTCCCTCGGCCAAGGATGGAAATCTCTGATGGGTATACATATACTCGTGTGCATCGGTTACTTCAGCAACTGGGTCGAAGCGTATCCGGCGATGAATCAAGAAGCTCGAACAATCGCAGACACGTTCGTAAACCATTTGATCAGTAGATTTGGCATACCGTTGAAACTTCATTCTGATCAAGGAAATAATTTCAAAGGTGTTCCAGGGATTATGTCTAGTACTTAACATCAAGAAACCGATAACTTTAGGAATGGAAAGCATTTACGTAAATGGAGCAATAACAGCCAGGATAATTGGGACCGATGTATTCCACTATTCATGATGGCGTATCGCAGTTCCGTAAATGATACGCCAAACAAGATTACGTTCCAGAAACTGCAAAAAAGTTGGGAAGGACCATACAAGGTCATCAAACAAATCAACGATGTCGTGTATCGGATTCAACAAAGCCCCAGAGCTAAAATAAAGATTGTTCATAAGGGTAGTTAATTTCAAAGTATAGAACTTTAAATTGGAAACACGTTTTACAGGAACACCCGATTTGACAGCTGACACTTGATTGTTGGTTAATTTGATTGGCCTTTCTGTAATGATAGACTCATGCCAGAATAACGTTTGCAAATTATTCAACTGTACTTTGAAAATAATTATTCAGTTCGTAAAACTCATTGCGTGCTACGTCCATTTTATGTAAGCATTTCGAGTTTCGACTTTCGACAAAATGGCCGATATTTTAAAAAAAAAAGTGATTATTTGACATGTCGAAATTGCGAAAAGTTGTTGTTTTACTCGAATACTTTTTAGGTTTGAGAGTTAAAACCATACGACCATCGTCAGCAAAAATGTCAGCATATTGAAGAAAAAATAATGGTAAATCCTATATGGATAATATTAAAATTCTGAATAGGAAGCCAAAACCAAACCGTCAATAAGAATAGTATTAGAAATGATTCACATTTAATGTGACTATTTACAGTTTTTTTTTAGCATTCTACGTACATATTTTTAAAATTGTTTCTTTTTCTTTTTGTAATACGCCATCTTTTGACGGGAATTTTAATATTATTTTTACTTGTAATTAATCATATTGTTCATTGTATACTTTTTATTTTGAATTTTCTGATGGATGTTGGCATCCGAAACGTCAAAATAATAAATTTATATTATTTATAATAATTATAAAAAGTTATATAGGCTCAAAATCAATAATTTTATTATATATATATATATAATTTAATAACAGTTTAATTAAAACTAGATACTTACTAAATATGCATTGGTTTGGTTTGAATCACTAAATGGGTAGGGTGTATAAACAGCTAAGGCCACACAATTGGCAAAAATTGTTAGTAAAATTAAATATTCGAACGGCCTGAAATAAAAATTAAAATAAATTAATATTATATATTTTGTTAATGTTAATAGATATTATCAAAAAAAAATTTATTTAAAGGCCCAATATAATTGTATAGTAGCCAGTTGTATGATGTGATTAATAAGCTCGTACGGGCGGACCAAAAACCAGCACACCCAAGCTAAAGTGGCACTACATATGCCGATAGTTGCGTGGCTAAGAGGGTGCTTAGTCATTAGTATGTGAAATCCGAATTTGGTAACATTTGGTTCAAACCGATAGCCTTCCTATGATAACACAGAGCTCTGTCATGGGTGAACGTTACTTCTCGTGCCACCCGTGGGAGTTTAAATGGTAAGAAATAATAACCTATAACAGATGTGTCTCTATAACAGCATCAAATCAATCATTTTTGGTTTTCGATACCATGGATCCTCGCTGGGACCAACTATTGCCAAATAAAGGGAATAATTTTTCTAAGAGCACGATATTGTTGAGATCACCAACTCTAAAGGTTCATATGGAATGCAGCACCATATTCAACTTCTTGAAGAAGAAGAAGTTAGAAGCCTTAAACATAACCTAAAATTGGACTACCAAGCTGGTCCTGAAGTTCTGGTAGAAGCTTCGAACCAGGAAGACAACAACAAAGAAACGAAAGGTGGTAATTCAATCGAGTACCTAACCGACGAGGAAAACTGACCAATTGAATAATGAGAATGTCAAAAAGGGTTTTTTTTTTCAAAAAAGCAAAAATCACAAGAAGTGAATTCTTCCAGTAAAAGAAAAATGGGTCGTCTCCAGAAATGAGCACTAGTGTGAACATTATACAGAACTTTCAACTGCATTGAATGGTGAAGGTCTCCAATGGTATACATATGAAGACAAAAATTCCAGACCCATTAGAGTAATTGCTTGGGGCCTACATGAAACATGCAGACCAGATGAGATAATTGGAGACCTCAAAAGAAAACAATAAACGGTCTTAGATGCAGTTAATGTTTAAAATTGAAATAAATCCTACCGACAACGAAGGGGTACTGTAAACAAAATAAAGTTACCACCATTCACTCTGACCTTTGTAAACTCTTTAATAATAAAAGAAGCCAATGCGGTAATCCTTAAAAATCTGGCCGCAAAGAAAGTGATTACTCTTTAAGAACCGAAAAGACCAAAAGAGCTGATGCCACCAAAGGATGAAACCTTTGATTAAAGAAAGACACCTGTTACCATCTCACCAAATTGGTTTCAAAAAGAAACACTCCACCATGGAGCAGGTATACAGAGTCACTACCATGATTGAGAAGAAGCTTGTAAACAAAAAGGTATGTTCTGGAGTTTTTCTTGATGTTGCCCAAGCCTTTGATCGAGTCTGGTATCGAGGACTGGAATATAAATCACATCGCGACCTCCCTAAGCAGCTCTATTAGATATTAAAACCATACAATAAAGTGAGATATTTCAGACTGAAATATGAAGAAGAGTTCTCACCACTCCAGAGAATTGAAGCAGGAATACCTGCTGATACAGCAATTTTGGCGGTTGGACCTACAATCGAAGGGACAACCAGCAAATTACAGCACATTGTAAATGACATTGTCCACTGGACAAAAAAATTTAATGAGCTAAAATCTATTCCCACAACAATAATCTAAAAGTTTATCAGCTACCTATTTAGATAAATAGGCAGGAAATACCACATGCCAACACGGCAAAATACCTATGGGTATAACACTCGACGTCAAGTTAAAATGGAAAGAGCAAGTCAAGAAAAAAAGGCAAGAACTGTATATAAAATTCAGAAAAATGTATTGGCTCATTAGACGAAATAGTGAGCTTACCATTCACAATAATCTGCTTTTATATAGGCAAATACTTAAGCCTGTGTGGACCTATATGAACTATCACAATCAGAAATCTGAGAAAATTTCGGTAATATATGGTTTAAAATATGTGGTCTCAACAGGACTGTGCAACATACCACACAGCAGACAATGAGACAATGAAGACGAAATTTGAAGGGATTCGTGCTCCGTGGGAATTATCCTGAGTTTCTTCAAATTTCAAAATATTCGGTCTTAATAAGACATAATACAATTTATCAAAAAAAAAATCGAATTAAAAATCGGTTAAACCCCTGCCACTATCCCAAAACTATACCCTAAATCCAGTTTTTGCCTTACTAGGTACTTGTGTAGTATCTATGCTAATTACTTATTCCATAATATTGCGTAAAATACTTACTTCCATTCCACGACATCGATACACATTTTACGAATTGGATTTTTTAGAGTTAAACAAAAAAGTGCACGTATCGGTCGATCGGGTGGTGGTTTCCCGCCACGCCGAATAGGTCGTTTTGGCGGTTGCTGTTGTCCCGGTTGCTGACCTTGGCCAGCATTTTGTCCATTTTGCTGTTGTAAATTTTGCATATTATCTGATGATAGTTTTATTGATTCCACGGTTGCGGTTTCATTAATTGGTCCACCATTTTCGGATCCCATACCATCACCATTACTACCTTGATCCAATAATTTATTTTGCGTATCCATTTGTGGGCTTGTATTATGATTCGCGTATAAATTATTATTATTATTTTGTGTATGCAATTGGGCGGTCGGCGTAATTGTGCTTGCAGCAATTTTGATTTGAGGCAATGTTGTTTGCCATACACTACTTAATGATTTACGTCGTCGTCGAAAAAATATATTATTATTATTATTATTGTTTACACTATTATTATCACTATTATTTACACTATTTGATTTTTTTTCAAAATCTTTACTAACTATTTCACCGATTTGATCACTATGATTCAATTCAGGTTTAATCGACGAATTTTTATTATGATTAAATGACGATGTTAATTGGTCGATATTACTATAATTACTATTAATACTATTATTATTATTATTATTATTATTATTATTAGTATTGGTACTAATAAAATTTAAATTATTTATCGAACTATTATTATTGTTCAATTCTATTAGATCCTTTTTATATTGCTCTTGAACTATGCTGGATAGTTCTTTCAATTTTTCCGGTTTAGAAGTATTGAACCCAATTGGAGCCTTACAGTTACTACTTGAACTATTACTACATTCAATAATAGGTTTTGACGACGATTTCGTATGGATATTATTATGCTGATTATCATAACGGTCCCCTGGAAATTAAAAAAAAAATACATAAAAAAATTGAGTTTAAACAAATATTTTTTTTTTATTTTGTCCCATATGCCATATAACGCTTAACACACATACCATCGTTATTAAGAGTTATTCTTGTTTTTCCATTTCCATTTTTTGTGTATTTTTTATTTTATTTTTTTTTGTTGTTAACTATTGATTTTATTTAATTATTTATGTGACTTTGGCCAAATGTTCGAAAATTTAAATTATCACGCAAATCTACCAAAAATGCCCTTTCTTTATTGTAATTAGTGAGGAAAATTTTTATTTTTATTTTAAAATAGGTTATTATTTGCATATATATATATATATATATATATATATATATATATATATATATATATATATATATATATATATATATATATATATATATATAAATATTTATATTTATATATATATATATATATATATATATATATATATATATATATAAATATATATATATATATATATATATATATATATATATATATATATATATATATATATAATTATATATTCATATATAAAGTATATCCAACAAGTGTTCGATATAGTAACCTTAGTAAACCGTTTTTTTTTCATCAAACAGTACATGCAGAGCTAGCTCCTTAGAAAAGGATTATTTACTTACCAAAGCAATAAAATGATTGATCCATTGATTAATACATACATACGATTAAATTTTTAAAAAAAACTTATATTTTTAAATAATTTTCCTTAAAAATATCGATTCACATAATGATTTTTGAATTTTGCCATTGTTGCAGTAAATAATAAAATATTTGATTATTCCATTTTATTTTTTTATTTTTATGACATAAACAATATGAGCTCACCTAACTGTCACATAAACAGAAACCGTAAAAATAACATTAAAATAATACAATGAAAAAATTGTAGATCATGCGCGCAAGCGAATAAGTAACAGTTATATGTGTTTCATCTTTTACTATAAAATGAACAATGCCCCCTATTAAAGATTTTTTTAAATTGTACCATATTAATACTCGTATAAAATGAATAAAATTATTTACACGAAAATCGTGTACGAGAACGAACAAAAGTGTAAGGAGAATGATATTTTTAGTATACCCAGGAGACCAGTGGCATGGGGACGTAATAATGTTTGAATATAACGGTTTATATTTTCGCAAAATAAGAATAAAATCTTAACATATATTATCCATGGCTATAAGGATAAAGGAACACAACAGATGTGGAAACATTCACTCACATGTAATATTATTTTAAAGCTATAGGAGGACTTTCCAATTAGCTGTAAGCAATCGGCTTGATAATTGAAGCACTTCAACAAGCCGTATTAGAAAATGAACAAGAAATATACCGCCGTCAAATTGTTTAATTTTATTATATTTTTTTTTTATTTTCAAAGTCCAGGTTTTTGAGGGCAAATTTTTCGAATAGTCACATTATCGTGATATGTTTTGTTCTCTAGTACATACAGGCAAATAATTATCAAAGGTGGAAAAGTTTTGGTACTTAAAAGATAGTCTACGTGGTGAACCGTACGATATGGTGAAGTACATGATAACAACAAAAACAAATTACCGCGCTGCAAGGAAATTATATATTGTCGGATAACCACAATTTGCAGGACGTTTGCACGAATTGTCTAGAAAAACAATCATACAGTGACAGCTTGCAGAAGCGCAGTTATAACTGTCGCTGTGGTAAACGTCATCAGACATTGTTTCACACTGACATTATTACAACCAAATTATGCACTTAACGGTATGTTCAAAAATGCATAACTCGACGTCTTCGCATTTTTAATACAGAAACTTACAAACATATCACAGCTTTCGAATTCTACCATCCAGCTAAAATAGACCTAATTTTAGGAAGTAAAATTTATGATGACATAATCCTTGATGGACTGCGAAAATCTAATGGACTAAATACACAGTTTGACTGGAGCCATCTCATTGGAGCCATCGATAATTAATCAGAAGAGACGAGAAAGATGAAATATAGGACCTTGATTGGCACGGTGCAAATCGACTCTGCTATTCGAAAATTTTGGGGAATCGATCAAATTCCATCACAACAACCACTGAAGCCGGAAAATAAATGGTGTGAAAAATTCTATAGTGAAACCCATTTTCGTGATCCGACGAGTTGGTATGTAGTCCGTTTACCCTTTAAAAATTGGAAAGACGATTAATGAGAGATCCAACTTGGATCTAACTTGGATTAATTGAAAAACACCTCGGAAAATGAAACGCTAAAACGGATTAATGGCAAATTAACTGTTGACAGCTGTTACCTTCCTCATCACGCTGTTCGGAAGGAATCGAGAACTACTACTACGATGAGGATAGTGTTGAATGCGTATAGAAAGACATCAAAGGGGAATTCGCTGAATGACATTATATATCCAGGTCCAGCATTGCCAAATGATTTATCCATTTCGCAGTTAATTTTTTTTAACGTCTTACCTTACGCCGTCACCAGCCAAATTGAGGATGCACGAATACAGGTTCAATTTTAAATCCATCTGCACATTGCATTGCTCCAGCCAGCCTGCACTGACATGGACGATGGTTCGGCCCATGGATTCTGCACTCCAACAGGGGGTCATAGTTGTGTTCATCGTCATCACCGATCGAAATCAAACGATGAAAATCCCTTTTGCAACCCTCCCCCGTTGGGATTCGAACCCGGTACCACCCGTCCCAAACACCGTAGTTTTAACCACTGCACCAATTGCTCGGTCAGATCTTGGTTCTTAGAGAAGTAATTCCAGGTACTAATTAGCGTCATACTACCTCTAAAATCGATTCCGCTGACAGTGCGACGCGGGGTGTTTCTCCAATGGATATTGTTAATTTAACTTTATGGTGGAAGGGACCAGCTTTATGGTGGAAGGGACCAGCTTTTTTGCAGCAACCGATGGAATAATGTCCAGTTTCGAAGCTTCAAGTCGAAGGCTGTAACGAGATGGAAGAGCGGCAAATATACGTAAACATAACATCAACCCCACGGACCACTTACAACACCTACAGAGCTTTTCGTCGTACAATGAATTGATTCGTTTTACTGCTCTTCTGGAATTATATTACAGTAAGTTGCAACTAACTAGTTCAACCCACTTTCGTATCTAGTTTGACAGGAGTCGATTTCGCTGGTCCTATTAAGGTGAAAGCGTCGATATGGTGGTTTTCGTATGCTTCGCTACTAGAGCCATCCATGTCGAACTAGTTAGCATATTGTGACGATGGAACGACTTTCGTGGGACCTTCTAATCAATTAAAATCACAAGAAATATCGTGGCTGCATCAAATGGAAAAAAGTGTACTCCCATTTCTTACTAATCGAATGCCATTCATTGGCATTTCATACTCCCTGCCGCTCCATATTTTCGTGGCATTTGGGAAGCTGGGGTCAAATCCGTAAAGTACCATTTAAAACGAGTTTGTGATGGGAAGGTACTTACGTTTGAAGAGTAGATAACACTTCTAACCGAAATAAAGGAATGCTTAAACAGTCGACCATTATTCAATATAGATCCGGATGAAGTGCCATCACGTCAAACCATTTTTTGAATGGAGACTTGATGAGAGACTTGAACCAAATGGGGTTTCTTCGTTTGATCTCCAAACAGATGGCGTGAAATTATGCACATGAAACAAAATTTTTGGCGACCTCGGAGTGTTGCTTTTCTCAATTATTAGCCGAAGAAACTATGACTATAATACATCAAAATGCATTGGATAATCTGAATTAAATCACATTTTTTTTTTTTAATTTTTAAGTATTAATCGAAATAATTGCAAAAAAGTAATTGTGTCTGTGATAATATTAAGCTAAGATTTTCTTAAAGCTTTTATTATTTAGTTCTTACAACCAATTAATAGATGGCAGTTTAAATTATAAACCATAGCAATATTTAAAACCATATTTATTTCGCGTTATATATTCTATTGTTTTACTCTTCTTGCTCATTCTGTTAACAACAATACAGTTAGTAAATAGGTATGTGGATATTTATACTAATATTTTTCGATGGATCTATGAAAAATATTTTTTTAAGAATAATTTGAAAGACACAACGAATAGAGTGAACAAGAAAAAAATACGCGTGAACCATTTTGTTTTCAATTAAAAATTGTGTTGTGTAGGACTATTAGGTATTCGGTTTATAATATTTATTTATTTATTTATTTATTTATTTATTTATTTATAATAATTTATGTTTTAAGTTTATATTCAAAACTTTTTCCATAAGTTAGAAGCCGATTACAGTTTATTTTTATTTAATTAATACTATTATATAATATTTATAAGACCTATAAGTGTATAGTGATAATTTTATAATTTCGATTTTATGTTATATTAATTTTATTCTCAAAATATTTTTTCCGAAACATATCTGGAGTTTTAGCATTTTTAATCTGGTAAGACAATGAATTCCATATGCTTACTCCTCTCACAAAGAATGAAGAATTCATAAGCCTACAATGATTAAGAGCTGGAGTTAAAAGTTGATTACGGCGGTTTGACGATAAAGTGAGTTTTCCTATTATATAAGTTGGGTCGTTAAACGTCAAAAATTTAAAGATATACAAACAAACGCGAAACTCATACATTTGTTTAAGTGAACATCCTAATATTGAATCGCTGTAATCAGAGATATGGTCAAATTTCCGTAAACAATAAATATATCTGACACAAGAATTGAAAATCATTTGAAGTTGAAAAAAAATTTTTGTTTAAGTTGAAATAAGACAATATCACCATACAAAAAATGAGGTACGATATACGTTTTTACGATTCGAAGTCGAAGGTTAGCATTAAATCCTTTAGTAGTGGCCCACAACATTCTTAGTAAAAAAACAACCCTGCGGCAAACAGCTTCAGTTTGAAGATTCCAGCTCATAGTTTTATCAAAAATGATTCCTAAATTGTTTACAGACTCAGAGAAGCTTATTTCCATGCCAGCAACTTTTATTTTAGGCAGATTTAGAGTACAACGATTAGTAGAGGATATAATTATACTTTGTGTTTTACTACAGTTAATTTTTAATTTATTCCTATTAGACCATTGTATTATTAAATTAATATCGGAATTGACTATTTCAATACAATTGGAGATATCCCTCGGATTACAAAATTTGTAGATTAGCAAATCATCAGCGAAAAGATGGTAACTGCAATGTTGAATGATATTTGTTAAGTCGTTTATATATAGCATGAACAGAAAAGGTCCCAAAACCGATCCTTGTGGGACACCACAGTTAGTAAAACTAGTATTGGATACCTCTAAGTCTATTTTAACAGACTGTGATCTTTCACATAAGTATGACAAAATTAAACGACAAGCAGATGTAGAAAATTGAAAGCAGTTCTGAAGTTTCTTAATCGAAATTGGATGTGAGATCGTATCAAAAGCTTTGCTAAAATCCAATAATACAAGAGAGCAAATTTTACCACAGTCAATAGCTCTGCGAATGTCATCAGAAATATGGAGAAGTGACGAAGTAGTACTGTGATTACGTCTATATGCTGATTGAAATTTCGAGAACATATTTTTGGATTCAATATACGTCAGAATTTGAGATTGGAGTATTCTCTCAAAAACCTTTGATAGAGCCGGAAGTAGACTAATCGGTTGAAAATCCGATAAGGCAGTTGAATTTTTCTTTTTAGGAATTGCAACAATAATTGAATGTTTCCACTCTAGCGGGAAAATTGAGAACGTTATCAAACTATTTAATACATGCAATATGTAGCAACCAATTACGGGAAAAATAAGCTTGATAAACTTAATTGGTATTTCATCTACACCAATTGCATTCGATTTAATAGAATCAATCGCATCAGTAAGTTCAACTATATCTATATTATTAAAACTAAAGCTGCTCTCTAAAGAATCACAAGAATTTATTGTATTATTAATTATGGCAGGCTCTGTTAAATCAACACTGTTAGTTGCAAAATGGCTATTTAGTTCATTGGCTGAGAATATACTAGGACATTTCTCATTAGTTGATGATAAGGGGTTAATGGACCTAATGTTCTTCCAAAATATTTTCGAGGGTAAAGAAGGGTTCAGAACGGCAGAAAAATACCTCACTTTAGCCAATTTAATAATCTTGTTAATTCTATTCCTTAGAATTTTGTATTCTATATACAGTTGAAAGTTTTTAGTATGCTTCCATCGGCGATATATAAAATTTCTAAAGTTAATCATTTCTCTAATTTCGGTTTAGGATTTTATTGTATTTTATTTATTTTGTATTTTATATATTTTGAATAATAATAAATGGGTTTTTATTACTGACCGGTACCGGTACCGTGTCAACAGTCTGCCTTGAACGGATTCGATTCCGAGCTTGTTTCTTCTTTCTCGTCGTTATATACCTCAAAGTGCCATCGTCGCCGACAGCAAATTCTGCGCTTCCGGCTCTCCTCCCAGAGATTGCTGCACCTTCTGCTTAGGATTCACTGGCAGAACGAAACATGGAGGCGCTCCCCAGCCACAGGGTTGTTAATAAACAATTAAAATTATAATATAGGACCAAGAAGTCAAAATTGTGTTCTAAAACAAATAAAGCATAAAAATCGGCAAACAACACGATCTTGGTAAGTAAAGTTAGCGACCAGTTAACTGTCTGATTTATATTTCGAATCATTTGTATTTCGTAACTAGCTTTATAATGAATATAAATATTTTAGTATTTTTACAGAGGGTATTTTGTAAAGAAAACAGTTGAATTGGAAACGGTAAATAACAGTAAATCACGTTTTGCGTAGTCCAGAATTTAAATAACTTCACAGCTGATTTTTATTTTATTTAATTTTAAAGATCTGGAGCTCAAGAGAGAATAAGTTAATAAAATTGTTTAAAACAACCGAGAAACGTTGTATGTAACGGTTAGTAATCAAGTACAGTTAGAACCTCATGTTAATTATCAGATGCAATTCAAGTGAAATAAAGTGAATCAAGGTTAAGTTTGTGAGTTAATAACACACACTATTATAATGGATTTACCAACATTGATTAAACGTAGAAGCATTCTAAAGGGTCTAATTACAAAATTGGAAGTTTTCAAAGGAACTTTCCAATGCCACAAACGAAAAAGAAGTCAACACATTTTAACAATTTTCACCAAGAATTTGGTGATATTGAAAACGAAATTTTCTGTAAATTGGAAATAACACTACGTCTCATGAATGATAACCATTCTTTGACCCCTACACAGAAATTTCAATTTCTCAAAGAGGTATTACGAGGTGAGGCAAGTATAATTTAAACTTAATTTTACGAGGCGTTCACAAAGCTAAGTAAGCGCTACGATCGAAAACAATTAAGTGCCAATGCGTTTATTAAAGTATTTATGGAGCAACCATCAATTCATTCTGCCAATGAAATAAACATCAGGAAGTTACTGGATACTGCCGATGAAGCAGCAAGAGGTTTAAAGGCTCTGGGTAGCGAAACCAAGAACATTTGGTTGATATTTATTTTCAACAAACTTGATGAAGGCTCAAAACAACTCTGGATTCGTAAATCAAGTGACATCGAATTCCAATCACTTGTGCATTTTTTCAAGCGTCAAGTACAGGTAATCTAGAATTATAACATGTAGGGTTCCATGTAGCACCATCATTAACCTGCCTTGTATGCCAGCTAGGCTAGTTCCCATCAACTATTTAATTGTGTTAAATTTAAGGCATTCGATGTCGACGAACGAAGAGACTTCATAAAAAATGATCATTGATGTTTTAATTGCCTTAAAATAATAACCATTGGTTAAGAACCAGATGACGACTATGCTTTATAAGACACCACTCACTTCTACACACAGATCAATCTAACCAATGAGCGTAACCAGTATCGAATCAGATGGGATTTCAAGGTATAATATCGCCATCGGAAATCGTTACTCAGGAAATTTATCTGCCATCACCATCACATTGTACATTATCGTTACTATACCAACCATTGTTATCAATATTCAAGACAATTATGGCCAGTGTCATTTGTGCCGAGCACTAATGGGCTTTGGATCTCAATGCTCTTTAATGGGCTTTGGATCACAATGCTGGAGTTTGTCGAGGATATTTGAATATGATAGATTTATCGAAGATTAAATCATCAAGATTTAACGAAGGCATTACCATGAATCTGAAGTGCTACATCATTTTCAAGTTGACTTTCAAATTACCCATTTTAATACCATTGGATCGAATCACCTGGAAAATGTACCGTTGGCTGATTTAACATTTCATACAACAGGTATTATTGATGTAGTAATTGGAAGCGACTTTTTTTCCATATTACAGGGAACAAACGAATATGTGGAATGCTGTTCGGTTGGATGATTGCAGGAAGAGTAGATAACATGAACGTGGAGCTATCATGTACCTACAACCAGTTTATTTGCCGAGAGCAACCTAGATAACATTTTGAGGAAATTTTGGGGACTTGATGAAATTTCTACTCAACCTTTGTTAACCAATGAAAATACCAGGTGCGAAGAACACTATCAGAGGCATACAACCACCAGTAATGGACGGTTCATTGTTAGATTGCCTTTCAGTATATTGTTGCGTGAGAATACCATTATGTCACTGTATAACCTTTCAGTATCGAAAATCCGACATTTGGAACAAGTATAAGTGGCGTATTGAAACGTTTTGAAACCAAAGGGACCAAATTTAAGAAAAAAAATGTAAAGACACATACCACCATTTCATGAAAGGATATAAGACAAGACTGCAAGACAAGATCTTACAAATACAGTGAAACCTCCCAATCTGACCACCCCTTCATTCTGACCACCTCTTTAAATAGGCCACTTTTCTACAGTCACAACACATTAACCATACAAATTTGTTCAAAAAGTTCTCTTTAACCGGACCACCTCCCTATTCTGTTTAGCGACCAGTGTATTTGTGGTTATGAGAAATTAATCAACTCCTTTAATATGACCAAATTTTTTTTTTTAATGTAAACAGAGAAATATGTACATATTCTGATTCTTTTTTTACTCGCTGGTCTCTTCTCTCCACATGTTATTCAAATCGTCATTGAATACGCTTAGCCTGACTTACGTCGTATTTTTTCTTTACACGGATACTAATACTACCACATATCCACCTTCATAGTAATGTAGCTTGGTTACTTTCTCACATTACATATTGCATATCCGTTTCATTCTTGTTTCACCTACTCGTATTCATTATTTAGTTTTATACAATGCTGAAAGTAATAAGAGTAAAATAGCAAGCAATTCTATGGATATTAATTATTATTGGTGTTGCCCCGACTGTAAATTTTGATTGTAGTGTGTGTATATGTACAATTTTTATAAAATAGTAATTCACCGTTATGATGATGTTTTATTGTTTTGATTATAACATCCTCGTATAGGCATTTTATTTTAAACGATTACAAAGTAAAGTGCGTAAATTTTTTATTTGACTGTATAGTACATATGTATTGTCTTATGTATAAGGTAAATTAATATTTTTTATATAAAACTTTAGAAAAATGTTTTAATTATTTACCACAATTTCGTATGTAGATATTATGGCGGCCAAAACGATTTATAAGGAACTTAATTTAGAAGACAAAGTGAAATTGATACGTTACTCAGAAAATCACAGCGAAAGGTTAACTGCTGACCGTTTTGGAGTCAGTAAGACAACAGTCAACACTTTAAAAAAGCGAAAAAGTGAATACCTTGCAAGATTTGAAACCGAAAATATTTCAGCAAAGAGGAAGTTAAAAAAAACTTTGTATCAGGATGTCAATAACGCAACTTTAATGTGGTTTAAAAAACAACGTAGCATAAATGCACGAATATCGGGTCCAATGATTAAAGAAATTGCACTTCAGTTTTCCAAAGAATTTAATTGCCCAGATTTTAAGGCATCTAATGGATGGTTGAGCAAATTTAATACACGAAATGACATTTCACAAAAAGTATTATCTGGGGAATCGAGTGACGTGTGTCAGGAAACCATCGAAGATTTTAAGAGACGATTTAAAGATTTTGCTGGTAAATATAATGAGGGTGATATTTTTAATGCCGATGAGTGTGGCCTTTTTTACAAAGCTATGCCAGACAAGAGTTTGGTATTTAAAGGAGATCCATGTAAAAGTGGTAAAATGTCTAAGGAACGCCTTACAGTACTATTGTGTGCAAGTATGCAAGGGGAAAAACTTAAACCTCTAGTAATTGGTAAAGAGCAAAAACCACGGGCATTTAAAAACATTAAAATCGATCAGTTACCGGTAATCTGGAGATTTAATCGAAAATCTTGGATGACAAGCGTAATTTTTGAGGAATGGCTCACAATGATTAATAATCAAATGAAAAAAAGTAAGAGACACATTTTGTTAACAGTGGATAACTGCCCAGCTCATACAAAAATTAAACTCTCAAACATTAATTTGAAATTCTTACCACCAAACACCACTTCTCAGATACAACCATTGGATCAAGGGATCATCAAGAATTTTAAGACATACTACAGAAAATCTTTAATGACAGCTGTTGTATCACAAACTTTAATAAACAACACATCCATCTTCGCGTCAAAAATAAATATGCTAGATAGCGTATACTGGATAGCGTCATCCTGGACATCAGTTAAACCGGAAACAATACAGAATTGTTTCCGAAAAGCTGGCTTTTCAATAAATGCCGAACTTGATAATGTTGAGTTAAACTCAGTTGAGGTAAGTGCTGGTGATACAATTATAATCATACCATCGCTGTCGGAAAACAAAACTGAGAACTTTGTTGTAATGGATGAATCACTGGATATATGTGAGCCACCAGATACAGATGAAATTTTTTATGCTATTGTTAATGAAGTGAGAGCCGAAAATTCAGACTCGCTTGTGGTAGGTAGTTCTGAGGAAAGTGATGAAGAACCGTTAGAAAATGAAAAACCTCTGCCAACATATTCTGAAATCGCCAACAGTTTAGCAACTTTAAAACATTTTGCAACAAATAAGTGTCCTCAAATGATAACATCAATTGCTCAAACAGAAAATATTTTTCAGTCATATTTAGTTGAGAAAAAAACGCATCAATCAACTCTGGATTCGTTTATAAAAAAGAATTAAGCAAATAAGTTATTATTATTATTTTTTTGTACTATGAAGATATAGTAAATTTGTACGTGCTTACATACTTCATTGTGTATTTTTGAATGGATAGTTAATACACATGCATATTTTAATTTTTAGGTTTAGTATAGTGAATTGTTTGTTATGTTATGTGAATTATGTAATTCCGTATTTTTCTTTGATTGGTTTTAAATTAATGTGAAATGTAAATATATACATGCATATATTTGTTTTATTTACCATTATTTGTCAAAACTTCTATAAAAAGACCAAACCCCAGAAATATAATTTTGGTCACTATTCAGAGAAGTTTCTTCATACCGACCACCTCCGTAAAATGACCAGAAATTTACAGTCCCGTAAGTGGTCGCTTTCTGGAGGTTTCACTGTATTACTGTCATCTGGGTTAAAACTACGAAGATGGGCTTTAAATACTATCGAGACTACATTAAGGAAGATGACAGGGAAAAAGTTCGCATTAGAAACGATTCTACCGACCTCGAACTACTCGGAATTCAACGGCATCTTGGAAATTATGAATTCGGATTTAACGTGTGTTGTGCTGATTATGTAAAACCAGCCCAGAGACATATACTGTCGCTGACAGCCCGTATATTTGATCCACTTTCTATGAACCATTGGAGGCATGTGCAATCAACACATAACCAAGCCGATTGTGCTACAAGAGGTTTGATGCCACAAGAACTGATCAATTAAAATTTATGGATGAATGCTCCGGAGTGACTGCGGTTAGACTCATCACATTACAGAAATTAGTAGATATAGCTGAAGAAAAATTGTGTGCTAATGTCATGGTATCAACAACAGTATTTACCTTTGACACTCTTTTCCTAATAAGTCAAAAATGTTCGACATTTGGCAAAATTACAACACTATTATCCAGCATCATACGGTAAAACTATCATGTATTACACTGTCCATATTGGCGTTATTATAAAGCATGACAGAGGTCTACATTCTAAAGCCTATCAAGCTATGTTTGTCTGGATGTGCATAAAAGCAGTTCATATTGAAGTTGTGAGTGATCATTCAACTGAGGCCTTCATAGCGAGTCTAAGACGATTTACTTTCAAGGAGTTAACAACAGTAGCAGTACAAATTGAAGGCGTACTAAACTCAAGACCAATATGTGTGTCATCAACCGACGACATCGATGTCTTAAAGCCAATTACCCAATTATACCGGAACATAATCTGAAGGATATTCCATCGTCACATCTAGATGGCAGCATTTACAAAAAGAATTGCATCACCTTGGTTGAGATGAAGCACCGAATATCTGACATATTTACAACGACGAACTAAATATATATCGTCGATAGCGCAACCAACGTCGATCAGTTGACCATTCTCCCGCGACATATGTTGGCAGCCCACGGCATATATGCATGAATATGCACAGGATACTATTACAAACTGCCAGATTTGTTCATAACGTTCACATGCAATCCTAAATGGCCTGAAACTACCGATAATCTACTGCCAGGACAAACTTCCAGCGATCGTGTTCAAACAAAAACTCAGGACGCTAATGTACTTCATCGTTAAGTAGATGGTTTTTCGACAGACACGTTATTGGATGTACTTAGCGGCAGAAGGGTGGATAATTGCCACATGCTCACCACAGTTAGTGGATCGACGGTTATTCTCTATATCAGTATCAATCACCCGAAGATGATAGCAGAGCAGTCACAATGACGGTGAAAGAGTTGTGGTCCATAATCGCTGGATCGTTCCGTATTACAAGATTCTATAAAAAAACATTCGCAACACACTGCAATGTTGAATACTGTTACTCCATTAAGCCCATTAAATAAGTCACCAAATACGTGAACACAGGTGTAGTGACCTGGCAGTGTTCGGCAATGCCACTCCGGATGCAAATGACGAAGAATCAAGATTCCAATTGGGCCATCATGTCATGCAATGAGGCGATTTGGCGTATTTTCTCATTTACAATCCACGAACGTCATCCCGCTGTTCAACATTTGTGAGTGCACTTGGAGAATTGACAACGAGTCTATTTTACGGAAGCTAATGCAGCACAGAACGACCTCCAGCTACCACACTCACGAATTTCTTCGCAATTTGCCAAATCGATCCGTTCGCACACTGCCGGATACGTCACTGTGCATTTTACTGATGCGCTTGGCCGTGTGTACGTCATTCATCCATGACAAGACGAATGCTTCTATCTTCGTTTGCTTTTGTTCCATGTTTGTGGTTCTACTTCGTTCGAATCGCTTCGTACTATTCGTAACTCGTTGTGCACCACTTTTCGAGAGGCTTCCTAACATCTGAATTTGCCGGAAATGACTCACATCGAGACTCCACCCTTGCCGATGCCACTATTTCTGCACCGGCAAATCAAATTCGTACATTATTCGCGATCATCCTTTTTGTCAATTCAATCGTGAATTGCAATTAGGACAAGTGTACGATCGAGATTCAATGAGCCAAACGTATGTCCCGTTTTTGAATGCACAGAAAAAGAACGTGTACGACCCATTGATGAAGGCAGCCGACGAAAAAAACGGCGAAATATTCTTCCTCGATGCTCCCGGTGGAACACGAAAAACCTTTCTGATTTCATTGCTTTCAGCCACAATTCGCTCGAGATCTCAAATAGCGTTAGCAGTTACATCAGCGGGAATTGCAATCACATTGCTGGACGGCACATTCTGCATTGAAGTTGCCGATGAATATCACCACGAAATGATAAGCCAATGTGCTCAGTTGCCAAGAACTCCGCGATGGAGCAATGATTCTATTGTCCGGCGATTTTCGTCAAACGCTACCTATCATTCCGAGACCGATAGCTGCAGATTAACTCAACGCATGTCTGAAATCGTCGAGATTGTGGCGCTATGTGAAGAAGTTCAGTAACCACGAACATGAGAGTCGCGTTACAGAACGACTCATCAACTGCTGATTTTTTCAAACTGTTGGTGCTTGGCAATGGTCAATCGGATCTGTGATAATCGCAATCTACACCATCCGAGATTGTGTAACGAAACACGATTGGCTGTAAAAAAACTGATGAACAAGGTGATTCAAGTGACATGCATTAAGGGCAAATTCAAAGGAGAGGATGTTCTAATTCCGAGAATTCATTTGATTCCAACTGACATGCCATCCGACTTCAAGCGCATTCAGTTCCCCGTTCGTTTGGCGTTCGCTTTGACGATTAACAAATCGCAAGATCAATCGTTGGAAGGGTGTGGAATAAATTTGGAATTCTTTGGAATCCCAACTGACTCCAATTCTTTTCCACACTGAGAGAAAAAATGTCCTCTCAACTCAACCGTCTATTTAGAATTGAATGGAATTGTTTTGATTTTTTCTCTCATCAAAATCAATTTTCGTGGAGGACAAATTATTTGTTTGGAACGAAGTAATTTGGGGTGGAACGAAGTTCGCCGGGTCAGCTAGTTGTGTACAAAGAAATTTGTCATAAATAATTAATTATCAAAACGGATATCAATAAGCGGTTTCTTCCGAAACTATAAATTCAAGCCTGGCAATCATAATTCATATTACAGATGAGAAACTATAAGATGTCGATGGAAATTAAATTACAGGCCAAATTTGATTTTGAAATTAAAAATTATGTATCCATAAGCCATCAGTCATGGATATTTTCACTGGGTTTTAGCTTAGAAAATTTTTACTATACTATTTATAGCGTATCTCAAAAATTTCAATTTCTCATGAAAAAGGTACCCTTTGCATTTTATCTGAAAACTAAAGACATTCAACTTGTATGTATATGTATATATATATATATATATATATATATATATATATATATATATATATATATATATATATATATATATATATATATATATATAATTAGAATATTTGACATCTTTAATGATACTTACGAAATTTCTATGCTACAATGGGCCATTTTGTTAAACTTTGTATATGCCAGTTTTCCTGCAATTTTCACTGATTCAAACTATACAAAAATTAATGTCATCTAAAATAATTTATATTATTTTTTAGATTTTTCTATTTTACTTTTTTAAACTTTTTTATTTTTCGTTCTATTTTGATGCAGTCACCGAAAACTAATGAAAATGTATGATCAATTTTCTCCCAACAAATACATCGATCACGTACTATTTAAAGAGTACACACATAAATAGTAAAGCATAAATATTTAATTTGTTCCACAAAAAAAAAAGAAAAGAAAAATATTATTATAACAAAACACACGTAAACTATTCGATATCCGATTTTCGAAAAACTGATTTTTAAAGAAAAGAAAACGAAACGAAAAAATCCAGGAAAATTGATTTTAAACATATAGTATTGTCAAATTTCTAGAGTTTGCCTCGGAAAATAAAAATGTTCGTTAAAAAAAAGAAAACTGATATGGGAAAATATACTAGTAGCCCATAGTTTTTGTGAAAAAATTTAACGATCGTGACCCGAACCGAATCTAAATTTAAATTATTTCAAGGTAGTGTTATTTATTTTCGGAAAATTTCATTCGCTACACAAATATTATATTTTTTTTTGTGTAATGGCGCGCTGTTTGATCGGACGGAAGCATGTGCGGCTATCAAACGATTATTTATGATATTGTGATTGTTTATTTTTTAAGTGTGTACAAGTGGAAATCCTGTGTTTGATTTAAACTTTCCTGTAAAACATTTTGTGTTCGTTTTTATTTTACGGCACACAATTGAACGTTTAGTTCGCGATAATTTATCACTCACGTGTATTAATCATTCGACTATTTTCAGTTTTTCGTGTAACAATTGGAATATCTGAATATCGACTCAAATACTATCGAATTCAACATCATAATAATTTAAGTTTTTTTTTTTTGTTTTTTTTTAACCCTGCAATCTTTTCTGGGGCCGAAGCTCTCCCAACTCTTTCGCAGTTAATTTTTAACGTCCCACCTCACGCCGTCACCAGCCAAATCTAGGATGCCTGAGAATACAGGTTTGATTTTAAATCCATCTGCACATTGCATTGCTCCAGTCAGCCTGTACTGGCATGAACGATGGTTCGGCCCATGGGTTCTGCACTCCAACATGGGGTCATAGTTGTGTTCTTCGTCATCACCGATCGTAATAAGATGATGAAAAAGCAACCTTCCCCCGTTGGGATTCGAACCCGGTACCTTCCGACCCAATCACCGCAGCAGCACTGCGCCAATTGCTCGGTAATAATTTCAGTTTGTATGCCATTGGAAAACGAAATCGTTCTTTTCTAGGGACTGTATTATGATGTTCGACAGCAAAAAGACATTCCAAATCAAACCGACCGATGTGAAGCTAGCACGAAAAGTTAGCACGATTATTTTAAAATTGTACATAAGGTAATACTTTTATCAAAGATTTAAACCAATATTTATAGTTTATGGCATAAAAAATTTAATCAAATCAAATTGTTGGCAAATAATTAAAAAATGTAAAGCTTTTTGATGTTTATTATCAAACTTTACTAATATTAAAAGTTTAAATAATTTGTTTAATCATAATAATTAAATATACATTTAATTCTGTGTACTAAAAAATGTTGGTTGGAGTATTGGATAGAGATAGCACGAAAAAAAAAATTATAAAGATAATAAATTGAAATTAAAACTAATAAAGAACAGAATAGCAATATACGATTTGCATAATTTTTACAAACGATTCACTACTGAGCACTAAAATAACGTTTTAATTGTAATTTATAAAATATAAAATATAAATACTTATATCGAAATTAACAAAATTAATAAGCATTAACAAAATTTTAGTAAAAACTTAATGACTAACGATTCAAGCTGGACTCTTCCAAACATTTGTCGGGCATGGAATCAGTTTTATATGAGAGTAGAATCTACAGCGAACTTATCACAAAAATATATATATAAGTGTTAGAGTACTAACACTTCGTCTAGCACGAAGTGTTAGTACTCCTCTCTGACCCATACGAATGTTTTGATATGTTTTTGACGAGTTTGCTGTAGATTCTACTTTCTTATCAAACCAATTTCATTTATTTCTTATCAAACCAATTCCATTTAAGTGTAATTTTCTTTTTTTTCGTGCTAACTTTTTATTTTCATATGTCATTTGAAGTATTTTTCGTGCTAGTTTGTACTAAAAATGGGTTATTCACGATCCACACCATTAGTGTTACCATAGTTTTTTTCGTTCTAACTTTTCGTGCTAGCTTCACAGACATTCAAACCGACCCTTTGGTGATCATTTGATTATCACTTCTTACAAATTTGGTAGCTGTCTAATATGATCTCACACCTTAAACGACCCGAAACAGTCCTTAAGAAATTAAAACCTAAGTAATTTACTTGAGAACGTCTTAAGCGGGAATGCTCATGTTTCCAAGGGATTATTTTTATGAGGATCGTTTTAGCCACCCACATCATCCTTTATCAATTGTCGGTCACTCTAGCATTAAAGACACTAAACAATATTCTAACATGGTGCTCCAGTATGAGTCCCATCAGATCTTACAGATATTGTATAATGAGTCTTAATTGTTTGGTTGGCTAACATCCGTTAGCGCTTGAACACAGTTTATTGTAAATTAAGCTTACACATGACTATCGACAGCTTTGAATTACTCAAAACGGCGTTTTTATCTTGCAATTTACATTTTACTGTAAATTAAAGTATAGCGTTAAGGCACATGGTCTCCACTTTTTGGCCACCGAGTTTCTTAAAGAGCGACTTGTTTTAACCAATACTATTTTATGGTTTAGATAAGGCTGTGGTGGAATTCTAATTATCATGTGTATTTTTAGCAGTTGAATTATACATTGAGCTTTAAGTAAAGTAGGATGACTAACGTTCAACTTATCGAAATTATTCGAAAGAAATCGTTGCAAATTCTCTTCATCGTCATCATTAGCCACTTTCCATGAAATAATATGGTAATAAAATTCGAACGTCTCCCCAGACAAATTTTTTTTATTCACAGAAACTTCATCTTGGTATGCTTTTTCTGATGGTAAATAAGGATTAACTTTCGGTTTAATTGAGTAACTTAAATGTGTGTGAAACGAAACCTCCTATCAACTGACTTGTTGTCACGTAGCTGGGGATTTCACTGTTATAAGTAAATTGGCTGTAGTGCGAAACCCTTGGTCGATTTGCAAGTTTTTTTGTAGAAATTTGACCACCAATTTCTAAAGTCAATAATATCTTTATAGCCAAAATTAGATATAGTGAATGGTCTGCTGTTTCAGGAAACCGCTATCTTCAGGGAGATAAATTTGATCAACTCTTCGAATTCATAAGAGGCGTTCTGTTATTTAAGGAGGTATGATATTTGTTATTTGCAAAAGAAAACTGTAAACTGCATCTGGGCCTTTGTTTGCTTGCGCTTCATGTTCGGTATACAAATGTCCTGTATTTCTTTTTAAATTATGTATTTGAAATGCATGTATCTATAATTGTCGCTAGTGAAATATTTCTTGGGCAAATGCAGGTTTTGCATGAAGTGAAAACTTATTTCACTTCATTGCACATTTTGTTACATTTTGCATTTGTGCATAAAACTTCTTAGCGCAAAGCTTATAGTTACGCAGCATGTACACTTTTTGCAATGTCGTTTAGATTCGGGTTCTTCAATTTCGATCCAAGACGTTCACATTAACAGATCGAACTTTAATAAACAAATCGTACATATATTTAACATTTAGTTTGCCGTCGAGATATTTACCCTCTTTACTACAATATAAGGTAAGATCTTACACGGAAAGGACTCTAAATGTTCTTTTATTTCAAAAATATATTCAGAATGAAACACACGAGGACGATTTCTGAGTTTGCCTCGTAAATCTATTGTAACCTTACCTTTCTCTATTGATTTATCCTTTGTAGTCGCGAATTTAAATTTACATGTAAGCTGAGGAAACCATTTTTCGGGAATTCTACCATCTTGTTACATACACTATAAGCGAATGTCACAGGCTACTTTTTCGTCGTCATGGGTGATATTTTTTGCGCACTTATCTTTACATCTAAAAAAAGTAGATATTAAATCAGCAATGTTACAGTCAATATTATAGTATCTTACTTAATTTCTTTTATAGTTTTATAGTTAACTGTATTTCCAACAGTATTAACGTATATTCTTGACCGTAAAGGCGGGCATATTTCCACTGGTTCTGGTTCCATTTATCAGGTTGCTTTTTTCGTTTTTTTATGGCTCTTTCAGTAAAAAATTCACTATCATTACTAGCTCTTGAAAAAACACTCTTGGAATCCCAAATGACAATATTGAAACAGAGTAAAAATGAAGGTTTTTCCGGGAATAATATCATCGTGTTGTTTAATAAATGAACCAACAATCCAAATGCCGCACTTGTATTATTCTTACGTTTTTGTGTTGTTAGCCCTTAGATTTAGCCCTTAGATTAGTATACCAATTTAAAGCAATTTTTGCGAATTTAGTTGTAAACCGGTTTTTTTGGCGTTTATATCGTTCTTTCAATCACCGAATTATTTTGTTTTATATTTCGATAAGCTCTTATCAATTATAATTAGTTCTCATTAAATAATAATAAAATGTTGGCTACCTTCGGGATTGAAAATCATTTAATGTATACAATTTTACAAGAGGAATCACAGATGAAAATGATCAATGCAAGAACTTATCCTATTTGAGGGGTATATTTATTACTATAAAATATTATACTTTTTAATAGATTTGTGCACACATCGTTTAGTGATGATGTTTCCATGTCAATAGTAGTGGCAATATAGCTCCGAATATTAAAATACCCAGTTCAGAATTTTTTAAATTTGATTTTCCCGAATGTGGTTTAACGCCACTCGGGGAATGACCATTTGTTTGTTGTTCCAATGCTGAATAACTTCCGGAATAATTATGATTTGACTGGCCCTGCGTCAATTCAGGAAGGACGTGTACAGTGGCAACATACAGGAATGTTCCGGCCGAAAAAAGCATAGCGATTCCAGTTGCATTCACTGAATTTAAAGTTTCTTTTTGTTCTTGACCAATTCCAAAATATGTAAGCAATGTTAAAAGTGGTGCTGATAGTGAAAATATTCCTAAATGTTTACGAATGGTTTTTCGGTTGATCCCCTCATGTAGTAAAAAACTAACTAGACCAAAAGCGGCCGGAGCTTTATGCAGCATAATCGCAAGAAATACAATTATTTCGACATCATGATGACTTGTTGTTGCAGCAGCACCGAGCGCAATACCATCAGCTGCTGCATGGACTACCAGGCCAATTGTGGCAGTCATATTCTTATCTGGAGTTAAACCTTCACTACGTCTTGATGAAATTTGATCGATTAACATCATAAATACAAATCCTAATACAAATATAAAAAAATTTTACAATATATTTCGAGTTAAAATTAAGATTTGATTACATTACATACCGATTACTAGTGAGACTCCTATTGAAAAGGAATGTTCGTTGTGTGATTCGTTATGATCATGGTGATTTTCTAAATTTATTTTATTACTATTTGATTGCGACATATAGGCAGTTGTACTCGGTGTAATTTCTGTATATAGAGCACGAATGCCTTCCGGAATGATCACAGCTAATGCAGTACCCACAAGTAGCCCAGCACCAAAAATCGAAACAATTTTTAATTTTTCCTAAATTACACAAAATATTTTTATTATATACTACGTATATGAGGTCGTATTAATTCCAAAATTGTATGTTTTACCTCAGACAAGTTCATAATTAATGGAATGTTCCCAGCTAAATACGAGCCTACAAGCATGACAAACACAAGTAAAAGTAACATTAATGTTTCGTCCATTTTTTATTAAATAAATAACTATAGCGCTAAAGATTTAAACTGTATATCGTCTGTATCATGTCCGATTTTATATAAAAATCGAAAAAATATTGTTTATCAGCAAAAAATACAAAAAAAACTTTTAAATTTTCGAAGTACGTGTCGTATTTGTTAGTTGTTTTGATGTTTACTAAAATAATTCTTGAAATGTCATTAAACTTGGTTGCATACCATTTATTAAATGAGACTGCTGCGCTACTTTTCACAGTAGTGGAAAAATTTGGAACTAATGATTGAGTCTTTTTAAGTTAAATAATGCCATCTATTGGGAATAAAAAAAAATAAGAATAATAAATGTTAGGTTACTTTTCTAATGGTTCAATTGATATTTTAATCAATGAAATTTAGGTTAAGTTCTAGTATTGGACGGCAGAATTTATTGCTAAGCATGGGGCACAAACGATTGCAGCGCCACTTTTCATAAAAGCGGGAAAATGGTAACTAAAATGTGCGTCTTTGGTTAACAGAAACGCCATCTATTGGAAATATAAATTAATTTGCCTTTAAATAACAACACTGCCATCTATTATCATTATTAGTTTTTTTTTAAATTGTGTTTTTAAAAATTAAGTACAAAAATCGAATTCGTAATTTTCATTGCAAGTCTAAAAATATCACTAAATAAATTTTATACAATCAACCACTGTAAATTTGTAATAATCCATAAAAAAAATCAGTTATAATTCAAATTTAATTCAATACGATAAATAGATGGCATGTATGTAAGAAAAAATTTTCTAAATTTATTTTAATTTTGAACCAAATCACAAAAAAATAATGTGGATTAATTTAGAAACATCGACAAAAAAATGCGGAATAAATTATAAATATATACAAAATTTTAGTATTTGTAGTATATAGTAGATGGCTTTGTCGGATTTTTAGTTAAATTCGCTACCAGCTTTTACCATTTGGCGCTGTTTGGTGTTCGAGCTTAGCAAAAAAAATCTGCCGCCCTATACTACATCTAAGCAATTTTTTCTTACAGACATGCCATCTTTTGTCGTATTAAATTTGAATTATAATTTCCGCGCGAAAAAATTATTCTAAATATATTTACAATGATTTTCATTTCATTTAAATTGTCTTTTTTATAAATTGAGTTTGTAAATCATTGTAAATATATTTAGAATAATTTTTTCACGTAAAAAAACTAACACTGATAATAGATGGCAGTGTTGTTATTTAAAGGAAAATTTATTTATATTTCCAATAGATGGCGTTTTAGTTAACCAAAGACGCACATATCGGTTGCAATTTTCCCCGCTTTTCTGAAAAGTGGCGCTGCAAACGTTTGTGCCCGTGCTCAGCAAAATAATCTGCGTTCCTATACTACATCTGTTCCAAAATAGGATTTTAAAATGATTTTTTGGGAAAGTTCTGGAATATGGCCAATTAGGAAGGAACTCGGTAAGTTCTTAACCGATTATGATGAAATTCGATATGTAGGATGAAAATGGGATTTAAAAATGAAATGGGATTGTTGGGAAAGTTCTGGAATATGGTCAGTTAGGAAGGAACTCGGTGCGTTCTTAACCGATTATGATGAAATTCGATATGTAGGATGAAAATGGGATCTAAAAATGATTTGTTGAGAAAGTTCTGGAATATGGCCAGTAGGGAAGGAACTCTGCGAGTTCTTAACCGATTATGATGAAATTCGATATGTAGGATGGAATTAGGATTTTAAAATGATTTTTTGAAAAGTTCTGGAATATGGCCAGTTAGGAAGGAACTCGGTGAGTTCTTAACCGATTATGATGAAATCCGATATGTAGGATGAAAATGGGATTTTAAAATTTTTTTTGGGAAAGTTCTGGAATATGGCCAATTAGGGAGGAACTCGGTGAGTTCTTAACCGATTATGATGAAATTCGATATGCAGGATGAAAATGGGATCTAAAAATGATTTGTTGGGAAAGTTCTGGAATATGGCCAGTAGGGAAGGAACTCTGCGAGTTTCTTAACCGATTATGATGAAATCCGATATGTAGGATGAAATTAGGATTTTAAAATGATTTTTTGAAAAGTTCTGGAATATGGCCAGTTAGGAAGGAACTCGGCGAGTTCTTAACCGATTTTGATGAAATTCGATATGTAGGATGAAAATGGGATTTAAAAATGATTTGTTGGGAAAGTTCTGGAATATGGCCAGGTGGGAAGGAACTCTGCGAGTTCTTAACCGATTATTATGAAATTCGATATGTAGGATGAAAATGGGATTTTAAAATAATTTGTTGGGAAGTTCTGGAATATGGCCAATTAGGAAAGAATTCGGTGAGTTCTTAACCGATTATGATGAAATTCGATATGTAGGATGAAAATGGGATTTAAAAATGATTTGTTGGGAAAGTTCTGGAATAAGGCCAGTAAGGCTCCATACTAGAATATTTCGAAAGAAAAATTCTTTCTTACTGGCCATATTACAGAACTTTCCCTAAAAATCATTTTGAAATCCCATTCCCATCCTACATATAGATTTTCATCATAATCGGTTAAGAACTCACCGAGCTCCTTCCCAATTGGCCATATTCATGAACTTATCCTAAAAATCATTTTAAAATTCACATTCTCATCCTACATATAGAATTTCATCATAATCGGTTAAGAACTCACCGAGTTCTTCCCTAATTGGCCATATTCCAGAACTTTCCCGAAAAATCATTTTAAAATTCCATTTTCATCTTACGCATCGAATTTCATCATAATCGATTAAGAACTCGCCGAGTTCCTTCCTAACTGGCCATATTCCAGAACTTTCCTAAAAAATCATTTTAGTTTAATCATTTAAGTTTAAATCACATGTCAAAATATCCTGTTTTGAAATATCCAGTTTTTTACCATATCTCGTTTTGTACTTTATCTCGTTTTAAAATATCCAGTTTTGTAGCATATCTCGTTTTGTACCTTATCTCGTTTTGAATTATCCAGTTTTGTAGTATATCTCGTTTTGTACCTTATCTCGTTTTGAAATATCCAGTTTTGTACCATATCTCGGTTTGAATTATCCAATTTTGAAATATCCAGTTTTGCACCATATCTCATTTTGTACCTTATCTCGTTTTAAAATATAAGTTTTCAATTATCCTGTTTCGTCAAATCCAGTTTCGACCGGTACCCCTTATTGATAATATCTTTTTTTGTTACTGTTCGAATTTTATTAATCTGTACTTCTGAATTATCTATGTCTTTTTTAGTATTTTTATGTCTCTTTTTTATTTCTAAATTTTTATATCCGTCTGTTGTTTTTTGTGTTAGTTTTCTTTTTTTAATTTGTCTGTTTTTTGTAGTATCTTCCATTACCTGTTCATTTTCACTATCTGTGTTAGGTAGTTCTATATCACATGGACGAGTCGAGCGGCCATTACAACTCTTCTCTTGTAATTTTTGTCTATCTCGAATTATAATCCTCTACTCGCACTACACTAAAACTTGCCTGTTTTTTAACTCTATATTATTTATGTTTATTTCAATTTATATTTATTTACTATTAATTTATTTTACAAAACACTAGATATCTATCTTTGTTGAATGCACAACTTCGAAAAACGATGAATCTAGTTTTCGTTTTTTAAAGATCGTAGTGACGTTTTTTGTTTATAGTCGGATGGCGGTTATTTTTTATTATTTTTATTTCGAGTCGTTTTAAATTCGAGAATATTTTTTTTGATTGCGTATAATTTTATAAAGTCGACAAGCCTTCGTGCGATTTAACTTAATAATTTTTTGTTGTAATTTTCAATCGACTATTTACGATGCATATCCACTCGGTTAGAAATTGTTTTTCGCGTATAAACCCTAAGTTCGAAGATAAACGACCAAAATTAATCGTTTCGGTGGATACTTTTTAGAACTCAGCATCGGTGACAATTGTTTATACAGTCTCATTTTCTCTTACAGTTTTATTATTTCTTTTTTTTTTTTTTTAGATTATGTACATACAAGAAACAGAAAAATATATGATTTAGATAATTTAAAATTTATCTTAATTATTATAATATTATGTATTATATATATATATATATATATATATATATGTATATATATATATATATATATATATATATATATATATATATATATATATATCCAGTAAACGTCTTAATATTATTATTATTATAGAATACAACAAAAATATGATCGATTTATTTTAGAATTTGTGAAATTTTATTGTAAAAAAAATATAAAAATGGTGTTAAGGTTGTTTTTAATTAAATAAATATGTTTTTTTAATTCTATAGTTAATTTTTTAATCTTCTGATATGTGAGTGTATGAAAGTTATATTGAATTCATTTAATATAATTTTTTTTAATAATCGATCGTTGGGTAGATAAATTAAACATATATTTTAAACTATTAAAACAAAAACATTTACCTATTTATATATATATATATATATATATATATATATATATATATATATATATATATATATATATATATATATATATATATATATATATATATGTATATATATATATATATATATATATATATATATATATATATATATATATATATATATATATATATATATATATAATTTATTTATATATATATATATACTAATCACAGAGAAACAAACATTTATATCATAACATATAATGTGTAATTTTATTATTTCTCTATGTCTTATTACTTATCGATGTCTTATAATTATATATAATAATTCGGGTAGACTTCTTATTAAACAATAAGGAAGAATTTAGTTATTAATATTTATTACAATTTCATAAATTCATTATATGTATATTTATTTTTATTACGTTAAAGTAGTCCTACATAGAAATAAAACAATTAATAATAATAGATTAAAAACAAGTACCATTTTTACATTAGATATTGTAGTTTTTGTAACAAACATACCTAAGATGTCTTACAATAAATTGACATATTTAATAGTATAAATATTTCTTCCTCATATGCAATATATATCCCGAATTATATATATATATATATATATATATATATATATATATATATATATATATATATATATATATATATATATATATATATATATATATATATATATATATATATATATATATATATATATATATATATATATATATATTTATATATATATATATATATATATATATATATATATATATATATATATATATATATATATATATATATATATATATATATATATATATATATACATATATACATATATTAGATAAAATATTAGACATTATTTTTTAAAATATACCAAGGAAGATAAAAATTACATAAACTGTAAATTATTATAACATTATTTAAATTAAAATCAATACTAATGTGTTAACAAGCCATAAAATTGGTATATTATCAAATAATAGAATGCTCAAACATAGAACATTAAATAATACACGTAACAGAGAGACATTATATTAATTTAAAACATTGTAGTAACTTGTGGTTATACATATATTGATTATGATGAAATGTTTTTGTAATATATATATATTTTAGTATTTTAGCCTATGTATATATACCAATCGAGATTAATTCATTTAGCTTGTTGAAACATTAGTGCCGGAATTAATTTATTTGATAATAAAACAAACTAAAAAACATATATAAAAACAATATTGTCCTATAATTACAGCATATTTAATGGGATAGTAAAATATATATATATGTATATATATATATATATATATATATATATATATATATATATATATATATATATATATATATATATATATATATATATATATATATAAATGTATATATATATATATATATATATATATATATATATATATATATATATATATATATATATATATATATATATATATATACATTTATATATATATAAATGTATATATATATATATACATTTATATATATATAAAATATATATATATATATATATATATATATTTAGTTTTCATAAAATCATAAAATTTAAATTGGATTTAGTTTTAATTCCACCAATTTATAATTATTAGATAAATAAAAAAAAAATTAAAATTAAAATAAGATTATAAACTGAAAATACAACTATATGTAATTTTTTTAATTTTAATTATGATTTATAAATTTAGAAACATTTTATGTTTGTGGTAAATTGCTACTGTGCTGCTTTGATGTAGATGGCGTTGATGGAATAACCGATGGTGATACTACAGATGGAGATTGTGTCAATTTTAAACGTTTAGCAGGTGTTACTGGTTTATCTGCCGGTCGTTTTGCATTTGCACCACTTGTACTAGCAGCTGCAGCAGCTTTGGCACCTTGTGGATCTTAAAAAGTGATTAAATATAAAAACAAAACAATTATACGAAGAAGTCTAATATTATTCATTGTCAATGTAGAGATGGACCACCATCATGTTGTATAGGCTTACCCAATAAGAAGTTTCATTTTGAATAGCCTGTTATTTGGGAAGCTGCCAATTTTGAAGATGTCATATTTTGACATTTGACAAATAAAAACTACACCATTTCATTGAAAGTGTTAAAATTCACTACAAAAATGGTGAAAATTTTGCAGTCACAGTTCGCAAAACTAGAGCACTTTTTAGTCGTCATCGTTAAGCTCCTTCTCGGCCAGCAATAGTAAAACTGGTGGAACAATTTGAGCTGTTGGGACAAGAATCAAAACCGTTTGCGTCGCTCAATAACAACTGACAATATTGCTGCTGTAGCCCGTAGTATTGCAGAAAAGCCAGGTTTGTCGATTCCTCATCGATCTTTGATTAATGATTTTTTATGGCCGGAATTGGAAGATATTGATGTGGACGACGTTTATTTTCAGCAAGACGGCGCTACGTGCCACACGAGCAACGAAACAATCGCAACTTTGCAAGAAAAGTCTCCTAATCTTGTGATTTAACACCTTTAGACTTTTTTCGTCAAGAATTCGTGAAGTTATCGAGGACATACAGCCGCAAATGTGCGAATTGGTCATAGAAAATTTCATGAAAAGGATATGGTGCTGGAAGCGTAGCCGTGGCGGACATTTGGCTGATTTCGTTTTCAAATGTTAAAATGGCATACCTTCCTTCCTCTTTGCAATGAAATAAACCTTCATTGATTTTTCTTAAAAAATACTAGTTTTTTTTTTTAATATCAAAATGAAACCTCTTCTTGGAAAGCCCGTTATATAAGAATCGGTACTATATTATTTTGAAAATAATAATAAACTTTGCAGTTTTTTCTATATGAGTGATTTACTTATGAAGATAAGCCTGATCGCCCAATTAAAGTTATGACTAGAAGCCTCCATCCGATTTGTTTAAAGAAGGATATAATAGAAGATAGGCAAGAAAGAAAAACAGAAAATACAAATGGTCTTCAAATCACTAAAAGAGAGTTGCCCTTATTTATGCAATTACAAACGTTCCCCCAAAATGTATAAACTGTAAATGGCAGCATCTAGAAAATTAAAGAGGATGTAAAGTAGCTAAAGAACTAAACAAAAAAGAAACAAAGCGGTACAACAAGACCATAGAATACTTGTTGAAAGGCAGCCTACTATAAATGTAGAGAATAATGAATCTCAAGTCGTTCTCTACCCCCGAGGACCCATCGTCGCTGACAGCGACGTATATGCCAAATTACGGCTTTCCTCTTAGAGATCGCTGAACCATTCGTTTCGGATCGGCTCACAGAACGTGATCGAGCCAGCGTACTCGATGTCCTTTTATTTCATAAACGATTTATTTATTTCAACTCAGTAAGTGTCGTCATCGTCCGCGTTTGGAACCATAAATGATTCTTCTCTCGAATGTCATTAACCACCTTAATATTAATATCCCTTGCGCCTTGGTCTCTAAAACCATCATATTCATAGGTTTTATCTTTATTGAATTTGGGACCAACGGAAACTGAGAATTATACAAGTGGATCCAGTAGTGCTTTAACATCGTTGCCATTCAATCCAGTTACATAGATATAATCTGCATAAACCAGAACTTGGTTGAACTCACGGTACAAGATGTTGTCCTGCTGTGTTTCATTTTTACGAAAGATGAATTCTAACATGAGATTAAAGTATCGGAGCTTTGCCGTACACCAGAGCTAATTGCAAAAATTCCTGATAGCTTGTTCTCAACTTTGACACAGCATTGTGACTGCATTACTGTCATTTTACATAAACGCTCATATTTGTCAGGTATTCCCAGACATCGCAAAGCAAACCATAGACTATCCCGCTGGATTGAGTCATAGGCTTGTTAAAAATCTAAGGACCGATTCGGACGAAATCCTCACAATTTCCACCGTCAGAGGAGAGATTCTCTCCAATACTATGTAAGACAGTAATTTATATGGAAAGGCATATCGCGGCATATAGTTTTCACATTTTGAGCGATCTCCTTTTTTTAAGGATAGGGCACAACGCGGCCAATTTCCATTCGTCAGCCATAACTTCGCTTTGCCATACTAATCGAATAAGATCGAAAAGATAGTTCCACAAAGTATCCCTTCTGAATATCAAGGGCTCGGATTTAATGCAATCAACCCCAGGGGAACGTTTTTTTAAGTCTATTTATGGCCAGTGTAAATTCCTTGTAAGATGGGTCCTCTATTTTGACAGTGGCGCACGGCGTTTTTCTTGATTTTTCTTGAAAATGCTAATTTTTGAAGTCCTCTTTCTCAAAAACCACTTAACCGATTTGAATGTTTTATATCTCAAATGAAAGGGAATGAATGGATCTTACAAATAACTGTACAATTACAATCTTTAAAAAATTGTTTATTAAAGAAAAAATGTTTTGGCAATTTTTCCTTAATAAACAATTTTTCCTTAAAATTAACTAGGCCGGGAATAAACAATCTCACAGCTACATGATAATGGTTTGGTGCCTCAGATATAGCTATCAAGCTTGTGAATTCCAAACTACTATCGTTTTCCATCGTATGACCGGTTTCCTCGTTTTTATAATACAAGGCAAATGGGTGTATTGTACATTGAGCATTCGACCAATGAAATCCTTGAACCGCATCCTGAACTACAAATGAATAATTTTATACTATACATTCATCAGTTGCTGCATTTAATTTTCTATATTTCAGGTAATCTGCTTGTTGTTTTGCAATAAACGATTGTGGTACTATGTTGTGTAGTTGTTCACCCAGTTTATCTGTGAAAGCCAATGATGATACGGTGACTGTTCCCATGGTGCATCGATCTACCTTCTGACACTTTTTGAATGTTATTTCATCTATACAATATTGTAGAAAATTTCCTTAAGAATATTATCGGTTCCCGCGGGCAGGTTGGATATTCGTTTAAATAGCATAATGTGCTTGGAGTAGCGCAAATAATCTGCGAAATGAGATCTTGATAACTTCCCACTTCGTGATAAAAGGTTCATAGATTTTATTTTATTAAACATAAGTTTAATATTTTAATGATATATGCAGACGCAAATAGTATGTATGTCGGACGAAGTGCAAAAGTAGAAAATCTCGTTTTCTAGCACATACTCGACTTATTTCGTCATCTTCATAAAATTTCTGCACCAACAATGCTATTTCTTGATTAAGAGTTGTTGGTCCCACTTTGATGTTCGGTGTTGACATGATAACTTTTTCTTTTTGAATCTGTTTTGCTCTCTTTGCCATATAATAAGACACACCAAACTCATCTTGAATTTTCCGAACAGGCCAGCTTTTTGGTACCGATGTTAAAAGCATATACTTTTCATTTGTTGTTGCAGACATTCCATATTTTTCTCGTAATTGTTGAATCATTTTAATACTATCGCCTGATATGTCAATATCGGCATGCCCAGAACTGCACGGAAGCATAAATATTTCTTCAGAAATTATCGCTGAAATTCCTTGAAATTTTTGTTGTTTATAATTTTCACTTCTCATTTTCTTATGTACTAAAGAACTGTGCATTGATTTTAAAGAATCAATGATGAAATATCCGGATGAATGTATTGCTTCCCATTTGATAAACTTACAGAAGAAGCAGGTGAACATTCTCGATCAAAACTAATATCTTGTGAACCAAAGGGTCCTTCTTCATTATCAGCACTTGATTTGTCTATTCTTTATTCATGGTAATCCCTTGTAGATTAGCTAAATGAATTATATAATCATTGACTTTTCGACTACAAGATTGATCTTTGTATATATGGCACTTTACACACTTAACTTTCATACTGAAGATATGATATTTTCACCTTTGTAAATTTAACTTCAAACTCTACATTACGAATGACGTACATTTTACAAAGCATCATATTTATATGAAACTGATTTAGTTTTGAAACCCAAATTTCGACAGGCCTGCTTCCCTTTCTACTTTATGGATAATAAAACCTTCAGTACTTTCAATACTAAAGCAACTTTTTTTTTTTTTCAAAATCTCTAGGTTCGCCCAGATTTTCTGTCCAAAGTAATAATAATAAAAAGAAGCCCCTACAAAATACTAAAGCCGTGAATTTATTTTGGCAAATATGCTTTCAAAAACATCTGGATCCGCCTTTATTTTGTAAGATTCAAAAATTGTTGGTTATTCCTCGTTTTTGATAAGACATTTTTATTATTGTTTCGTTCGTTTTTTAGATAATGGCCTAATTTTAGAAAGATGGAAATATGGGTTTAAAAATAAATTAGATATAGCTCAGAGTAAAACAAATAGCAGGTACTCATAAATATCAAAATTGTAATTGTACCGTTATTTATAAGATCCATCCATTCTTTCATTTGAGATATAAAATGAAAGAGGTTTTTGAGAAAGAAGACTTTAAAAATTTGCATTTTCAAGAAAAATCAAGAAAAATGTAAAACGCTGTGCGCCACTGTCAAAAAGTAAAGTGCCGTAAAAATAAAAAATAAAAAATCATTTTACATGATTTTTAAACATAGAGAACATTTTTGAAAAGTTTCATCAAAATCTAAAGGGGTCAGGACAAAATTTCCATTTTTTATTGTAGGTGAACAGATTTGACACTTTATTCACCTCACCTCACCTCATCGCGAGAATTATAATACCAAAATATTGATGTGATCACTTCACCTCACATTTTTGAAGTATGATGAGGTGAGGTGAGAACCATAATAGGGGCATTAGCGACTGCACGTTCCACGTACCAATCTTAAATTACGAATCCGTTAGCATGAGCGGGTTTTATCAACTTGATTAGTCGCCTCCTACGGCAAGCCAACGATGCTGTGGTTGAATTCTAAGGATAATGTATTCGTTTAGAAGTCTTTTACGAAGTATGGGAGTGTCCCCTAACCACAGGGACCGTAGTCATTTCAAGTTTTTTAACAAAAACTGTCACCAAACCAAAGTTACCAGGAGAAATAATGGATAAAATAATGGTTGAGGAGGGACTTCGAAAAGCGGGATTTTATAGTACACCTTACCTGGTCGAAGATTTGAGCGAACTACCCGGACCTTTTTTATGAGAACGTTTGAAATGTGTAACTAATTCCAGGCAAAAATCACCTTGAAACTTGACGCAACGTTATAACGTCCCATTTGCTTTGTAAAAGGAAAACATGGGAAGGTTCAGAGATTGGTCGGTATTCTGATAATAATTTCAGTCGTAAACTGCTCCAATTGTTGATGCAAGGAGGTAAGATTCGAATTTGCGGAGATCGATCGATATACGATTCCGCGCATTAAGGATATAGTTTTATTGAGGAGAAATGCTTACGTTGGAAAACAGACTTACCTTCGCAATCAAAAACATTGAATACGTGGGACATATTATTAATGCTTGAGGTATTTACCAATCAAAGAAGCGGCAGAGGCCTTCATTGGAAAAATCAAACATTACAACAGATTCATCCATAATTTTGCTTCGATTGCTTCAGTTGCTAAGACCGGCAGATCTAGTCTACTACAATGAGGACCTTCAAATCCTGGTTGTTCCAGATGTATTCAATTATGGAATTAGTGCCGTAATTTCTCATCGTTGCTCTAACGATTCGGAGCATCCAAGAACAAGAAACTGCCAGTCGCAACTCTCCAAAGAATCCAGAGTTGGGCTACCGCTCTCCAGGGTTATAAATATGTTATCATATATCGCCCAAATGACATACATGTAAACGCAGATGCATTATCAAGACGACTACGTAGGACTAATTGGGTGAAGACGTGAATGTCTACAAGGAGGGGTGACTAACATGGAACAGATAAGCCAAATTACATTGAACGAATTACCATATGGCTGGCTATATATCTATATGCTCGAAGTTTTACATGAACGGCAACCAGGGAACCTAATTTCGGTATTGGTCTTAACACCATGCACCAGTATTGTGAATCGACATCGAAATTTAGCCTTCGTCGAGCAGTCTATGTCGCACATTTTGGACGTAGTTCAATTACAAACGAGAATGTGGATCTACTACAATTAGTAGAAGGCCCGTGGATAGCAGAACAAACGGAGCCACCCCAGACAAATATAAACTTGTAGACAAAATTTTTAGCGTCATTTTAGCACTTCGACACGTTACAAATATAACGGCCTAATAAAATTTAAATAATGATTCTGGGAAAATATTATGTTGGAAGCATATTATTAATCCAACTGACTCAATGAGGAAATACTGTAAATTTTGTGTTTTATTAATAAAAAAATCACTAACCTTGCAACCACCTAACTTGAGTCGCCGGTCCATACCCTTTATCATTTCTCGCTGCTATACGGAAAATTATAGCCGGTTTTGATGTATAATCAACATGAGCTGTAAGCAATGAAGTATTTGGAACGGTACATGTAAAACGTGGGCCACAATAAACACGAACGAATGCCAATTGCGATGGTGGAGTTTTATCCTTGGTACTCGGTGATTTAACGGCCAGATATACAGAATATTCAAGTATATCACCTTGAGTACTTGGCGGTGGCTCCCACGATAAATGTGCACCATCAACTGATTTTGATATTTTTATGGCTGATGGAGCACCAGGAAAACCGGGAAGACATGTTTTATACGATGTAAACTAAAAGTGAACATAAAAATTTATTGATTACTTAGGTAAAATATATATGTATATGTATATATATATACCTCTCCCCATGGGCCGCGTCCACATCCATTTATTGCAGATAACCGGAATTTATATCCAGTTCCTGGTTCCAAAGTAATTCGCCGTTTACTAGTTAAATCTGGAATATTATCGGCATAAAGTTCTTCCTTTTGCTGTGTAATATTCCATTCTTCATAATCGATATAATTCATCACAGTGTGCGTCAAGTCTTTGAAAAAACCAACTGTATACCATTTCTTAGTATCTTTGGCCGGTTTATTTTTCTGAAAATAGTAACTTATAGTTTAGATATTTATTTGACAACAATCACACAAGTTCGCTTACATTTATGATATCTTCCACTTGACTTCCGACTTTTTTGATAGCTTTGGCCGCTTTTGGAACTGTACCTGTGGCGGGAGGCGCCATAACACATGTTGTCGAACTTATTTGCTGCAACAAATTACTATCAAATTGTGATGATGACGATGCACAAATATTATCATTACTATTAATATTATTAGTTGTACTACTAATTGAGTTACTTGAATTATTATTTGTGGAAGAAGTCGATGATGATGATGATGCTGACGATGACGACGAGGGTACTGATGATGACGATGATGGTAACGTCGATGTCGATGATGGCATTATAGAGGTCTGAAGTGCAACTAACGCCAACGACTCTAAATCAGTTATATCATTATAATTTACATTGAATGTTATTACATTTCCACTACCACTAGCACTACTAACTAAGTCGTCATCGGAGGATATCTGTCGTAGATATGCGGTACCACTACTTCCCGCATTTAACATTGATCCTTTTAAGTCATTGTTACTACTGCTACTTCCGCTTACGCTTTTTATAGTTGTCAATATGTTTGCAGCCTCACACTCTGAATCTGATGGCCCTGCCTGATTAATTATCGAACTAAAATTGTCATCATTGTCTGGATTATTTGTGGATTCTTGATCTTTACTTGATATACATTTAGACGTGCCAACATCCGACGAGGCCTCAAATCCAGCACTACTGATCAATTCCGATTCATTATCAGTATTTCGATTATTTTCATCAGTCGATGTATTTATAATATTTTGCTGATGGGCCAAATCGTTATTAATATCATCACTATCACTTACAGAATCGTCATCTGTTTTTTGGGTCGTCGTAATGGGAGAGCCACCGTACAGCCCTAATTTTACAATTTTATCATCGACACCATCCAACTGATCGATTTGAGGATCGATATTAATATCATGACCTCCTATATTTTGAGACATCTCCATTAGTCCAGCTTCCACAGCCAATGCAGCTAGTCCAGCATCTGTAGTAGCTGGTTCATCAACGTTACTCGACATACTAGTACTCGTGGATTGACTTGTATGCGCTTGTTGAATACTTGTCGCAAAACGCTGTTGCATCGTAGCTGTTGTCGTCTTCGATGGTAGCATAACCAATTTTTGTTCTCCAATACTACTTTGCTGGGATTGTAATTGTTTTTGTACCGCAGCTGATGAAACAATTGTAACCGTTTTTTGAACACCTCCCGGTGCAAGTTGTACAGTAACTGATTTTCCGCCAATAGTTAATGATTTTTGTGGAACATGTATTATTTGCGGATTTCCAGACTTATTACCTTGTAGACCGACGGGAACCGAAAATGTAATAGGTTTACCGGAAACGCCACGAATCATTTTTACTCCTTGATTCGCACCACTTGTCGATGATACAATAGTGGCATGAGCTTGAGGCGCTAATGACGCAGAAGACACCAGCGATACCAAATTACTTGTTGATGAGACTGTTGCTGACGATGGTACTGTACGTAATTGTGATCCACTGGTCACCACAATTATTTGATTAGGACGTATTTGTGGAGTACCCTGTTTATTTGTAATAACATACGTTTGCTTGCCATCCGGTCCTACCTTAGCAACTTGTACCATGTTACTATTTTTCATCACAAGTTTATTATTTCCGACCGATTGGGGCGTCATAAGCTTAACAATGTTTCCGACGACTGGTTTATTTGGACCAGTAACCGAAGTAATAGTATTTTGTTGTCCGCTCATATTTGCACTTGTATTAATCGTTGTTGTGCTGCTTGGTTTTTGTAAAACTACCCCCTGGCTAGTTTTTACAAGTGTTACAACTTGGGACTGACTTCCCATGTTCTGTGCCATATTTAATGGTTTTTGAATAATTATTTGTTTACCACCCAAAGTAGCTGTTGTTGTCGTACCAGAAATACCTTGTCCCGTAACAGTTGGATGACGTACTATATTTGACCGGAATTTAGTTTGTGACGCATTAGCTAAACGAACAGCTTGACCACTCGATATAAAACGAATAGGTTGATTTACATTTGGTGCTGCAGTTACAACACGCATAGTTTGTTGACCAGTTCCAGTATTCATTATAGTTGATTTCATTTGATTGGTTGTAATTTGCGTACCGGATTGTACAGCTTGATACGAAGTTACCATTGGATTAGTACCAATCGTAGTTGTGGTGAACGTTTGTCCGGACGATACAATAGGCGAAATAGTTGGTGCCATAACAGTTTGGGTTTGAACTACCGATGCTGGACTATTGCTTGATACCACTTTTGCAATTGTAACAGTTTTGGATTGTACTTGTTTCGGTTTAATAATTATATTACGACCGGATTGTGTTGATGGTCCTGTAACTGTGGTGGACTTACTCATCGACGTGGTACTCGCTTCATTTAGAGCTAAATAGATTTAAGGTTAAAATTGTACAAAATTAATTTTTAACTAATTCAAATGGATACTTACGAAATATTTTATTATCTGAATTTGCAAGTATAAATCTAGGATGCATTTTTGGAACCGGAGCTGGCGATGGTGATGTCGTTGCTGGTATAAGTGTATTGGATGGTTCCGATACTGCGATTGGTGGTAAACTAGATACCGGTGATGGTGCTGGTGGTGTTGGAACAGGCGCCTGTATAGCTAGTGGTGTTGGAGGAGGTTCAATCCGTTGCACTTCTAATAAATAAACTTGCGCAGTAGGTGTTGCAACCCAATTCAATTCTAATGAATGGGTTGAAGCACGCACTAATGCAACTCGAGAAGCAGGTCCTGGTGGCTCAACTTCCAAATACCATAAATCTTTACAACAAACCTTTATACAAAAGAAGTAAGTGTAGATATATTATTAACTTCATTTAATCGATTTCTACTCAAGTACACTTAGATTAAATAGAAAAGTAAACCAAGAATTGAGACATGAAAACCATAACAAATACATATAATATCTAAAAAGCTTAACATTTTTTCCAAATACCCTAATCATGTGGTCATACATTGTTCATAATTTTGCGTAATAAATATGTTTGCTTATTTATCCACTCAAAAAAAAGATGATAAAAAAAAATGAACAAAAAAATACTGAATAACTGATTCCATTCATGGATTGACTATCATTTTATAATTAACTTTAAGCTGACTTAATTAATATAATTAATTAAGTCAGCTTAAATTATTATTAGCCATTCAAATTGAAAACATTGCTGTTTAATATGAATGCTGTTTTAGGTGCTGTTGATTTAACAAATTATACATTAACTTCTAATAATTTTGTTAAGTAATCTCATTCCGGAAACTTATCTATAATCGGCTCTCACCCTAACCTGGTTGTTCCAGGCTTTACGATAGCCATCCCTACCGGACCATACATACAATCGACTATGTATTCCGACAGAACAGTGACCAGCTCTAGCTCGCGGGATGTTTTCTTCTTCACCATCCAATTGTATATCTTCCCATGCCATTTTTTCTGTTTAAAATAAAATAATTAAGATTCGCGTTATTGATAGATAGATTTGTAATATATTTTTTGGGCTTACCGAGATTCAAACAAGCCAGGGTGTTTGTACATTTCCATTCCTTTTCTAATGTGTTCCCTTTAAGGTCGTCCATGGCTAATGGAACCCATCCACCAAATATGTACATGCGATGACCAATTAAAGTAGCGGTATGGAGCGATCTCGGTAACGGAGCAGTACCTTTAGTTTCAGGGCGACACCACATCATAGTATCCGTATCAAGTAGCCATAAATCTCCTAAACGGCATCCGGACATTCCACCGTATATAACAAGTTTTGATTTTTTTGTTTTTTTATCAACATACGCGACACTTGTATGAGATTCTCGCGGCGGTGGACTATCACCAAAAGTTAATGGTATTTCCCAAGTCGGAATCGGTCCACGTATATCCAGCGTATACAAATCGTTCAAATATTTAGGAATGTTGTTCTTTGGATCATCACTTTCATTTGCCAGGCCACCAAATAAATAAATTTTATCGCCCACCATTGTAAAACTGTGTCCTAAACGTGGACATGGCGCTACACCAATTTCAGGTGCTTTAGGTTTTAGTTTACGCCATTCCCACTTGGTCGCTTGTAATTCATATAATTCATTTGAGTATTTACCATATTCTACCATACCACCGAAAACAAATATTCGTGTGCCATCAACAACAAATCCATATGCAGCACATCCGGGTGGTACCTCTCCTTTGGTAACAGGTACATACCATTGACTAGTGGCTATATGTGAAATTAAAATTATAATGTTGTGTATTTGTAATTGCACATATGGACAAAATAATGGCGGCATTAAAAAACGATAGTGGCGACATCAAGCACCGCCATTTTTTTTTTGTTAATGACGCCAAATTTTATATAAAATATAAATTTATGTACATACCTGCATTAAAAACATGTAATTCATCAACAATTCCTTCATTGCCTCCACCAAAAACTACCATTAATTCTTTAATATTAATAGCACGATGTCCATGTCTTGGCCGTGGTTGTGGTCCAGTTGGATTTAGTACTCGTTTCCATTTCAATACCGCACCCGCCATTGTTGTAACATTCTATACTACCATTAGCCTATTTATTGTTATTATTTTATCGACTTATTTTGTAATATAATTATTGCATATAATATATAAATATTTATATAATTTAAAACACTTATTAGAACCGAATATACTATAAATATGGATAGAAATAGAAAAAAATAAAAATATCTCTCGAACCGAAAACACAAAACCTAAACAAACTGCTCTAATGTCACTTCATGTTGTATCCTATCAAAATTCTACCAATTTGATACAGCATAATTTATAAAAATATGTGGGGTTATATAAAAAAAACTTAAAACCGGCAAAACATTTTCATAAGATACAAATCAATAATTAAAAATTCGTTGTTGATCTATACTGTGCAACACAACATGTAATTAGATATAATAATTAATTAACATTAAATTTAAAGATTTAAGTTTACGGTGAAATATGTTCGAGTATAAAATATTTTTAATTCTCTCACTTTAGTTCTCTACCTTTAAAATTTATATGTTCTATAATCCTAAAATTCAACAGTATATTATTCACTTATATAAATATAAATATTAAACGTATATTTTTGTTAGTTTAAAATTTAATAATACATTTTATTTTAATATTGTAAATATATATCGTCTGTAAGTAGCGCGTCGCCTTTTGCTATTTTCTCTTTTTTGATTTTACTAAAAAATAATAAATATTTTGCAAGTGTACCAACTGTGTGAGAGAAAAAAAAAATTACAAATGATTTAAATCGCACGAACTTCATGTCAAATGGTGTATGGAGGCGTTAGTTCATTCGTTCAGTCGCCTTTAAAGTGCCACGGGCAGCGCTACGATCTGTAAGTGTCAAAGGCGGCCATATTTATTTAACTGTCATATTACATACATAACTCAAATAACTTATATTACTATAAGGGAAATCGTGAACATTTCCATAGTAAATGCTAACGACAACATGATTTCGTTCAATTTTGTTTCGGATAAAAATTCTAGATGGCATACCAAACGTTTTTAACGAGAACAATAGATGGCACGTCAACCAATTTTTTTATTTTTTATTTTTTCACGAAACTTTTTTTAAAAATTTAGAATATTTAAAACAAACTATCAATGAATTAAAATATGTTAACAAATATCATCAAAAATTAAATGTAATACAAAGTAATTTCAATACAGGATTTTTAGGTTTTTTAATAAATTCCGAAAGTCTAAAAATTATGTACAATGAATTAATTGTAAATGATAAATTAGATTATTTGTTAACATATAAGTTTAGCCAGGATCACTTAGAGTTGTTTTTTGGGTTGATTCGTTATCGAACTGGCCGAAACGACAATCCAACATGCAAACAATTTATAGCATCCTATAAACGGCTAGTTGTTAATAAATCTATAAAAGCGCAAGGTACGGGTAATGTTTCCTTGCCAGAAATATTAACTATTTCATCCAGCCGAAAGACAAATCAATTAAATTTAAATGATGATGTTGTATTAGATTTAATTGAAGTCGAGCTGGATGAATACTCGTGTGATATAATAACGTATTTAGCTGGGTATATTGAAGCCAAACAATTGCCTAAATTTTTAAAATGTAAGGAATGTCTCCAAATTTTAAATAAAAGTGCACGGTTGGAGCTAAATCTAGGTTTATTTAATTTAAAAAAATGGGGTAAATTAATGACCCCATCATTAAATACATACAAAATTTTAGTCGAATGTGAGAAAATTTTTAAAAGTAGTGTTAATATTAATGTAAAATTAGAATATAGTAAGTTAGTTTTACGATCAATACAAAATATTAGTTTAATCGATTTAATTTTTATAGATAATAGCAATCACTTATACTCTAGATTTAATATTAATGATATAGAAAATCATTTTTACGTGTTAATTAAAACTATCATAAATATATATTATAAAATAAGATTTTTTCATTTTGCAAAACAAGAGAATTTAAAAAAAATTGGTGTAAGAAAAAAATTAACGAAGTTAATTCATTTTAATGAAATGAAATAATTAAAAAAAAATAAAATTTGGTTTTATTTATTTATTATTGTATATAAATATAAGCCCATGTACTCCAATCCCGATTATAAAATTTAAAATTTTTTTTTTAGATTTAAAATTTTTGTTTCGTTAATAATTCGTTCAATATAAAAAACTGTAGATAAAAAAATGTAAACATTTCGTTCAACTACTCTAGTGCCATCTACTATTTTTATCCCAACTAATATCATGTTGGCACATAAAATCGACGCGATTTCCCTTATAGTAATATAAGTTATTTGACATAACTATAGTATGGTTAGTTTTATGTTTATGTCCTAAACATCTATTTAAATTAGAAAAATCTATAAAATATATTATTACATAAATTTTAGATGGCATTTTTTTAATTAGTTCCGCCGATTACCACCAATTATATGTTAGGGATAAATAATATGAGAAATGTCATATTCGTATGAGAAATTTACATTATAAATTTTATATTACATTTTCTTGTTATTTACCGTCATATTTTGATGTGCAATTGAACTAATTATATATACAATCTATCTAGTAATAAAGTAAACCTGATAAAACTCCATATAATGAAAATTTTAATACAGAATTTTGAGTTCGTATACAAGTAGTATACTATAGAAAATTAAATATGCGTTTAATATTATTTCGAAATGAAACAAACCCAACATTTAATATGAAACGCATGTTTTATTTTTTTCAGAACAGAACTACTTGTATAAGAACCTCGAAATTCTGTATTAAATGTTAAATCATTTTTATGCTATAACTAGATAAGCTCCCTTGAGCTGTTCATAAAATTGGTGGATCGATACAAAGGTCTCACAAACACCCACATGATGATGTAACGGGTACCAGTCGAAACTGGATATTTTACAACTGGATTTGACGAAACAGAGATAATTCAAAACTGAATATTTTAAAACGAGATATGGTACAACATTGGATATTTCAAAAACAGGATATTTCGTCATATGATTTAAACTTAAAATGATTCTTTAGGGAAGTTCTGGAATATGGCCAATTAGGGAGGAACTCGGCGAGTTCTTAACCGATTATGATGAAATTCGATATAAAGGATGAAAATGGGATTTTAAAATGAATTTTTGGGAAAGTTCTGGAATATGGCCAATTAGGGAGAAACTCGGTGAGTTCTTAATCGATTATGATGAAATTCTATATGTAGGGTGGGAATGGAATTTTAAAATGAATTTTTGGAAAAGTTCTGGAATATGGCCAGTAAGGAAGGAACTCGGTGAGTTCTTAACCGATTATGATGAAATTCTATATGTAGGATGGAAATGAGATTTTAAAATGATCTTTTGGAAAGTTCTGGAATATGACCAATAAGGAAGGAACTCGGCGAGTTCTTAACCGATTATGATGAAATTCGATATGTAGAATGAAAACAATGAATTTTTGGGAAAGTTCTGGAATATGGCCAATAAGGAAGGAACTCGGTGAGTTCTTAACCGATTATGATGAAATTCGATATGTAGGATGAAAATGAGATTTTAAAATGATCTTTTGGAAAGTTCTGGAATATGACCAATAAAGAAGGAACTCGGCGAGTTCGTAACCGATTATGATGAAATTCGATATGTAGGATGAAAATGTTGATGAAAATTAATTAATTTTTCTCACATAGATTCTCTAAAGTGAAGAAAAGTTAAATTAAGTAGAAGAATACAAAAATAGATGAAGATACATTTTACTGACAGTCAACTCGATCAAGTCAATGATTATTTTAATAAGATGAGAAAAGCAGCAATTAAAAAAAAAAACATTAAGTGAAGAAAAATTCTATCTCTCTGCTTAAACTTATTCAAGTATGCAACCTTTTTGGCCATATTCCAGAGGTTTTCCCAAAAAGGTTCTAAAATCAAATTTAATTATACAATTAAAGAAAAAAAACATTAAGTGAAGGAAAATTCTGTTTCTCTCCTTAGAAAGATTCAAGTATGGAACCTTACTTGCCTTATTCCAGAACTTTCCCAACAAATCATTTTAAAATCCCATTTTCATCCTACATATCGAATTTCATCATAATCGGTTAAGAACTCGCCGAGTTCCTTCCTAACTGGCCATATTCCAGAACTTTCTCAAAATATCATTTTTAAATCCTATTTTTATCCTACATATTGAATTGCATCATAATCGGTTCCAGAACTTTCCCAGAAAATCATTTTAAATCCCATTTTCATCCTACATATCGAATTTCATCATAATCGGTTAAGAACTCGCCGAGTTCCTTCCTAACTGGCCATATTCCAGAACTTTCTCAAAATATCATTTTTAAATCCTATTTTTATCCTACATATCGAATTTCATCATAATCGGTTAAAAACTCACCGAGTTCCTTCCCAATTGGCCATATTCCAGAACTTTCCTAAAAAATCATTTTAAGTTTAAATCACATGTCGAAATATCCTGTTTTGAAATATCCAGTTTATTACCATATCTCGTTTTGTACCTTATCTCGTATTGAAATGTCCAATTTTGAAATATCCAGTTTTGTACCTTATCTCGTTTTGTCAAATCCTATTTTGAAATATCCAGTTTTATAATGTCCAGTTCTAAGCGGTTCCCATTTTTTCTTTATTTAAATTTTATTTATGTATTTATTTATTTATGTAAGTTTATTTATATATGTATTGTTATTACAAATTTACTTGCACATAAAAAATTAGCTCCGAAACCTCTAAGATTTATAACAATTATCATGCGTAAAAATAGCCTCCACTATCTTTTATTTTTTTCAAGAACAGAGTCTTCTCGTTCCACAATTTATTTTTATTTGTGGAACGAGTTACTTGGTGTACCATTTTTCAGTGTAAATACTTAATAATCGATGTCGCCACACACCGTCCAGTAAAATTACTAATTTTGCGATTTAGCGTAGCTTCCAAGGCAATGTTGTTACACGACCTGCTCGTGTGATTGTTTTATCAGAACGATGTGAGGGTTCTAAATTAAACATGACTTGTTTCGCTGGTGTTTGGATTGTTGGATTAGGTTTTGTGGGTGGACCTTCCTGGGAACTGTGTGAAGTCTCATTTGCCACTACGTTTTCCTGGTGGCAAAGTTTGAGTGTCTATCGATTGAAATTCTACTTTGCTTACCGTTTAATTCGAGATCAAAGAATTTTTCATGTCTTTGCACCACTACATGCGGTCCCGTGTATGGAGGCTGTAATACCTTTCGTAAAGCGTCCGTTCTGATGAAAACATGTGAGCAGGATTTCAGGTCTTGGCTTATAAAAACTTTATCCGTGGAATGACGTGTTGCCGCGCAAGGTCTGAGCTGAATCATGTGTTCTTTTAGTATTTTTACTAGTTCCGATTGTGGAATCCCTTGGTCGTTTGTTTCTAGAAAGTGTCCGGGCACGCGTATTGATTCACCATAGACTAGTTCGTAACCCAAGAAGTATAGTGGGTAATGCGTATGTGCAGTTGGGAAGATTGTGACACATGATGGCCGCTTTCAGCGTGCGATGCCATCGTTTGACCATGCCATTGCACTTCGGGTTGTAACTCGTAGTACGCCTACGTTCGAAACCTATTAGCGATGACAGTTTCGCAAAAAGTTGTGTTTTGAACTGGGAACCTTGATCGGTGACTATAAATCTAGGTGCACCAAAACGAGAAATCCACGTTGAGTAGACAGCGAATGCTACCGTGGTTGTGGTTATGTTTTACACAGGTATGGCCTCTGCCCAGCGAGTGAATCGTTCGATGAGTGTGACGCAATCTCGTTGATCCTCTTAGGGTGGTAACGGACCGATGATGTCCAGGTGTACCTCGGTGAACCGATTTGCCGTGACCTTAAAACTACTTGTAGGTGATCTAGTGTGCCTGGTGACTTTTGACAGGCGATACAGTTTTGGGCCATTGATTTTGTATCCTTCCTAATAGAAGGCCAGACTACTTTTTGGATTAAGATCCGAATTGATGCTCTAACCCCCGGGTGCGATAAATTATGCAACACATTCTTTCGACACGTTCGTGGTATAAAAGGTCTGGATTTGCACGGTAATCCCCACACGGGCGCCACTCGCCGTTCTTTTTTAGGACTAAATAGAGTGGGCTGGACCACGCGCTCTTTCTAGGGCGACATATGCCCCTAGCCATCATGCTTTCGAAGTGTGCCTTAGCGATATTGAATTTATCAGGTGCGAGTCTTCGTGTTTGGCATGCTACTGGTGGACCACGAGCCTCCAGGCAATGTGTTACCTTGTGTTTTACCGGTGTGACGTCTGGCGCGTCTCGCGTAGTTTGCTCAAAGTGTTTGATTAATTGAGTGATATCCGGATGCATATTTGACTTGTCTAGATTAGTGAGCGAAGGACTTAAATTACTTGATAAGGATCTTACAGTGTGCAACGAGGTTAACGGATCAATGATCCTCTGTCGTTGTACTTTTCAAGAAATCCGATTCGATAATCGGCAAGTTGACGTCGGCTATAATAAATTGCCAGAATAAATTTCGTCATAAACCAATGTTTAAATTTATTGTTATGGTGCCGTATGCTTTGACTTGGGTGCCGTTGGCGGCGTACAAATTAAATTCGTTTGTAGTACGCGTGGTCTTAGCGAAATATTGGGGTACTACTGATACGTCGGCACCCGTGTCTATCAAACATTTTTTGTTCGAGTTCTTTTCTTAATTATTATTATTATTATTAATAGGCGACTAGATTTCTCGCCATCACTACACGTCGCCATGTACTGATGGGGAATCAGCAAAAACATGTGCTCGCACATCACTAAACGAGATAATGTTTAATAATCATACACTACAACAGGAATCCATTATAATGCGATGGAGAAAACATGAATTCGCGTTCAAAGCTGAAAATGTTCCGCCATATCTAAATTAACAGGATGGAGCAAACTTATCAACGGTTATTATGGAGAGACTCTCCAAAAGAAAAAATTCAAACGTTTTAACTGCAAAATGGAACATATGGAACTGCAGTAGCACTACTGTACTTAGCTACAAAGGTGTTATGGCAATAAGCGCATGATGAAAAGAAGAAATTTCCAACTGCAGCAGCAAATACTCAAATAGATTTTTATGTAGACGATCTCTTGTCAGGGGCCGACACATTAGTTAAAGCATTAGAGGCCCAATCTTAGATCATAAAACTTCAAAAAATCAGGCGGATTTAATCTTAGGACATGGGCCAGTAACAATAAGCACCTAACAACACTAGCAGATTCTCGTGCAGAGGCGTCTCGTCCGGATGTGCAAGGTGTGCATCTCAGGTAAATTTCTTCGGGCATTTTATCGATAGCCCCACAAGATAAGCCGCAAGATAAGTCGCTGTGTTGACAGCTTCACCTCAAAATCTGTTGTCAAGCTTTGCGTCAAAAAGCATACATCTCGCACGCTCCACCAATGTACGATTCATCCTTTCCGCCTTGCCGTTTTGTTCTGGCGTATAGGGTACAGTTGTTTGATGCTGTATCCCTGAATATCGGAGGAATTTAGAAAACTCCTTGTTGCAGTATTCTGTTCCATTATTTGATCGCAACGTTCTGATTTTGTGACCCGTTTTGATTCTCCGCAAAAGCTTTGAACTCCTTGAAAACATTCAAGGTGTTTGATTTGTTTTTTATGAAATACACGGAAATCTTGCGGCTAAAATCATCCAAGAAAGTCATAAAATATCGCGAGCCGCTAAATGAATCAACAGGCATTGGACCACACGTCAGTGTGCACTAGTTCTAGTACTCTGGAAGCCCGAGATTTGCTGTCTTTGAACGGAAGCCGAGTCTGTTTCTCCTTTATACAAGTTTCACACTTGTCCTGTTGACCTCCGACAAAACTTATCCCGTCCACAAATCCATTTCGTAATCTCATCAAGCTATCGTGACCCACATGTCCTAGACGTCGATGCCATAATTCCCATGAATTCTCTACTTTTACCCTCAAATATGTTTCACTCGTGTGTGTCACTTTGAACATCCCTGCATTTACTTTTGCCTCAATTAGTAATTTCTTATTTTTGTCAAAAACTTTGCAATCATTTGCACTAAACTTGACAATTAAACCTTTGCCTACTAACTAACTAACTGACAGTAAGTTTGTGCAAAGTCCTGGTACGTATAGAACATCATGAACTCTAGTATTTACTATACGATTATTCACCCGTAGCTAGAGTAAAACATTGCCAATCAAATCGGCCTTTAATTTTGATTGATTTGCAATTGTGACCTTCTCTGATTCTGGCACTGGTTTGAGATTTTCCATCCAAAGTTGTTTACATTTCATGTGTGCAGAGGCACCAGAGTCTATATACCACTCATTCGATTTAATATTGCATGCCGTCAAATTCGAAAAAACTGACGAATGATTAGCCATCTTCGTATTCGGACTTCGTATTTTTTTTTGAAGTGACCAACTACGCCACATCCAAAACATTTCCCGTCCTTTACTTGTTTCTTCTTCTTCATCTTATAATCGTTTGACTTTGCTGGCTTCACATACATGGCTGATGGAGAGACAGAGCCGTCAACTATCATCCCAACGAATTTCAAGAAATTCATGAAGTAGTTTGGTTTTTATTAAGTCAGCCGAAATTTTTGTGCCAGAATTTTCTATCGCCATAATCATGGGCTTGTACTCGTCGCTTAATCTGGCCAACAACAATGTGCCAATCCACTCATCGTTTATTTCCATGCCGGCACCTTTTAACTTGTGGGCGGTCATAATAATTTTGTTGACGAAAAATTCCATTATAGCGCAACCCATTAGTCTTGTTGAAACTAGTTCACGCAATAATGCTACACGATGAACTAGACCGGAATCTTCAAACGCCACTTTCAGACTGTCCCAAACATCCTTCGCCGTATTTGCTTTTTGAATATGTGAAAAATTCACACTGCCCACTAATAAAACAATCGACGCCTTGGCTTTTGAATCTTCAATTTTATTTTCTGGACTACTTTCTTTGCATGTACCCTCAACATGACTCCAAAGGTCATTCATTTGAAGATACGCTTGTGCAGCAAATTTCCATGTCTCATAGCTATCTCTTCCACGCAATTCCTCTATGGACGCAAATGTTGCCGCCATTTTAATTTTATTTTTATTAATTTTTTACACCAAAAAAATAATTACGCTAAACTCGTTAACCACGAAATTTAACAAATTGAACTTCTTTTTATTATTATTATTTAAGTGGGTCTGGGCCCATAACCTGATGTGATTATGTACTTAAAAAACCGAAATATAATCCGAATAAAAAAGACACGAGGTATTTATTTTGGGCAAAAAGTACAAGGAAATAGAACGCTACAAGCGGCTAGTATTAAAAATAAAACAAAATAAAGGCTCTCTCACACTTAATAACTCAACAAAAATAAAGAGAAAATATTTTCTATAATGATTTTGACAGTGTTTAAATTTTTTTCGTACTTTTAAAGTTTGTAGATCTCTTTATTGTTGTTGTTTTATAATTAATTTATATTATTTTATTATGTACTTTGAGATTTTTATTTAATAATGAAACATCAATGATATTATATCATATTATGCATATATTTATGGTCCAATAGAAAACTAGGTTTATCCAACTTGAAAGTTTTTGGATGCAGGGTAATGGTCCATATTCCGAAACAAAAGCGCCAGGAATTTGATTCGAAATCAAAGGAAAGAAATTTGATTCGAAATCATGGTCACAATACAGCGAGAATAGTAAAGGTTATCGAGTTTTTGATTTAAAAAAAATCACGAGTGGATGTCAGTCGTGATGTCATTTTTTTGGAGGACCAACGCTGTGAAAACAAGGTAATTGATTGTAACGAATTTTCTAATCATTTTTATTCCTTCAAAGATGATAGCAATGAAGTGGAGGATGAGGCAATTGTTACAACAGCAAGTTCAGAAGGCGTATCTAGATCTCAAAAAAGTAAGGATCTAACAGCTGAAGATTCGATTAACGTTTCAGGTAGTAAGATGTTGATTGTGGTAGTATATGTTGACAACTTGCCTTTATTATGTTTTGTTTTTAATACTAGCCGCTTGTGGCGTTCTATTTCCTTCTTGTAATTTTTCTCTAAAATAAATATCTCGTGTATGGACGCTTGTCTTTTTTATTTGGAATATATTTCTTTTTATTTAATTACATCATCAATTTTACTACATATTAAGGTGGAGAAATTGAATTTCGTATATTTCTTATTGGACATATAATACAAAATACAAACGAGAATGTGACTCCAATTGGAATTATGCTAATGCGCCGATATTTAACTTTGTATGTGTTTTGCGTTTGAATATGAGGAAAAAATAATTTGTTACCTTACAAGTGTTTCTGTGTGATTGTTTTAATGCATTTCTTCATTTTCTATTAAGTTTGTTTGCTAATTGATTCTATGTACATGTATGGAAAAATGTATCATGCATGCAAAGCGTTAAAAATTTATTATAAAAATGTAATTACAGTTATTTTGCTTTAGTTTTTTAGATTTACATTTTTACTTTTGGGATATTTTTTGTTTTTGATCAGTCTCGTTTTGATTTTTAAACAATTTCGTAAAATAAAATAAAATGGAAAATATCGTCGACGATATTTAAAAAAAACCGCTTGGAGGATTAATCTTTAACGAAAAAATTCAAACTATTAAAAATGGACGGCCAATGTCAAAATTATTCAAAAAGGATACAAAAGTATATAAAAGGTATTTCAATCCTGAATTGTACGTAAAATTTACTTGGCTTTGTGGATCGGAAAGCGTAAACAAATTATTTTGTTGGACATGTCTCCTTTTTAAAAAGTCGCATGACAAGAAAGTGTGGACCGAAATCATCTAATGATTTTCCCAAAGTTAGGGAAGTGGATTTATGCAATGACCATGCAGGTTCCTCCAAACTAACATTCAAAGCTAGAAGGAAAGCATAGAAAGCTTTAAAAAGGATTGAGGAAATTCCGGTGGATAAAAGGACGGATAGACATGTACCTTCACTTTCGTGGGCTACTAAGATTGTCGGACCGATGCCAGGAAATTCATCTGAGTGTTTCTTATTTTTTATTTATTATTACCAAAATTACAATAAAGATATAATAATAATAATAATAAGTGTTAACTAAATTAGTATTCTAAAAGACAGAGGTCATAGGATGAATCTCCAAAGGCCGCTAAATTGCAGGAAACTGCAGGTAGACCTTTCAGTGAGATTCTAAAAGATCCACTAGTCGTAGAAGTGGTTGATGGAACTCAGGAGGATGGTACCATCACTCTTACTAATTGGAGGAAGGTGGAAAAGGCTTTGGCTTCCTCGTTCCTCAAAGTTATGAGGGAGAATCCTGGGGTAGTTCCTACATTTCGGGATGGAGGTTGGTATATAGGAACTATATGCCAAATTGACAGCATGTGCCAATCAGAGATCTCTAGATCTTTATAAAATGGCGATCAGCAGCCTTAGTGAGGTTTGGCTTGGACCCAGGCTTGATGTAATTGCATATGATAATATTCCTGGTAGGCCGAGAGCTCGTGCGTTAATCCCGGTTGAACTGAGTAATCCAAAGACTATTTTGTATTTGTTGCAGATCAGCAATCCGGATTTGCTATTTTCCAACTGGAGGTTAGCCAGAGTCGAGAAAGCTAAAGAGGACCACATAGAGTTTACAATAAAGAAGGTACAGTTTGGTATAATTGGTGGTAAATATAGAAGCAAACCTAAAATCGTTGATAAAAGTAAGAGCACTCCTACTCAAGCACTGGAGATTCTTTTTCATCTCATCTCTCTTGATATCCTGGCCAGGCAAGCAGCTGCGAGTACAGCTTAAATTAATTTTTCTGTGGTCCTGTAACATTATGGAAGACTCGTCTTTTCTAACGAATATAGAAATCCCCAAATCTATATTGACTATACCATCTCGACATCATTCCTCGAAGTTAAATGTCTAACTGATATTCCTTCCAGAGAGGACTGAACGAGAGGAGAAGTTTTAAAGTCAGGTTTTATTCTCTTCTTTACTCATTTATTGATGGAAACGGTCGGTGGTGGGATACTGTATTATCAGAAAGTATACCAGTAGACTTGGTGTTTTCTTTTATGATTACTGTCATAGCTGCAAGGGCAAAGACGAGGAGGAAACAATACTTCATTTGTTATGCACCTGTCCTAAAGTCTGGATCAAAACAGACTCAGGTTTTTGGGAACTCACCATCTGTGTGATCTGACGGACCTCAGTAAATTTAGCGTTAGACATTTTTTTGGATGGCCACTTAAACCTAACCTAACCTAATACATTTTAACCTTTTTCAAACAATTATATTTTGTCATTTGGAGCGTTTGTATCACCAACATTTTTGATTTAAAGCACGACTGTCTCAAATTTATTTACAATTTTTACAGGGGATTTAGACTAGATATTGCTTGCTTATCTTATCAAAACGTATAAACAAGCAGTACATGACAATATAGGCAGGCACGATTCAACAAAATTCACTCTTTCGCTCGAAAAATTATAGATCGTACTATAGGAGTATTAAAACGAGATATCACTGTTTGTTTGTGACAAGGACGCTGGATTACAGCTCTGATAAAGCAAAAAAAAGTCTCTTCAAGTTGACATGAAACCTACAAATTGACATGAAATTCACTCACTTCGAAAATCATAATACCGAAATTCGAATATAATCAATAATATCAATATTAACATCAGTAGGCATTTTCATCAATAGATCCTGAATGTTGTTAATAAATTATTCAAGTTATCCATCCCATACAAAAATTTATTATAAATTTTGAGTGAGTTCGTTGCGTGAAAGCAAAATTCAATGATTCATTTTGTCAGATAAATCAATTTGTTATTGTTTATTCACAGATCGTCTTTGTGTTTAAAAAAAATTAGTTTTAATTCTCTAATGACTAATGTTTAATTTACATAACATAAAGTGTACTGTTTTAGTGAAACGTTTACGAATAGTTTAGTATTGTAAAGTCTTCGTAAACTGTACGTAAACGTAATGCCGTGCCAATAGGGTAACAACACAAAACTCAAAGTTGAGCTACTATATTTTTCTTTGGATTTTGGAAAATATTTAAAACTAACAGAACTCGAATACGTTAGAAATATAATATAGTATTGGTGTATATAGTATACAAAATGCTCTCTCACACAGTTCAAAACCCCTCTTTACTACAAGCCGTATTCTTCGCATACTAATGCGATCTAGTCATATGAACATTAGAATGTATTGTGTAAAATAACATAAACCTTCGCATACTACAAAATAATAAAAAAAAATTGTCAATAAACAAAATTGAGGTTATCTTTATCAAATACAAAATACATTCTTATTGACTTTTGCATTCTTACGACTTTTGCAGTCCTCACAAATCGTTGAGGTAACTTTGTCGGGTACGTGCATAAAACTTTTCATCCAACTGGATTAGTCAATCGATGATTAATCTGTAATGATTTGTTAAGATTTAATATTAAATTATTTCACTTAACTCATTTTAGTATTAATAAATCAATTTAATTCACTAATCGAAATTTATTTTATGATAATCAAAAGAAATTTTTGAATTACATAACCTCAACTTTTGTATTATAATGTATGTCGTGTACACAATATATAAGTTACACCTGCACATATAAATATGATTTTTCATATAAATAATACTATTTAATAAAATTAATTAATTTATTATTGTTATTAACAAAAAATTTCTGTTTACAATTTAGTATGTACAGAATACAAAATACAATTTGACATTTGATATTTTAATAACAATAAAAAAGACGAAAAGAGAGATGGATTTTGATGCACCAATACACGCAATTTTTCATATCGGGTTTGTTTGTCTGTGTCAACGAAAATTACAAGACGGCTTGTAGTAAAGAGGGTTTTGACACAGTTATACAAAATCTATATACACAATTGAGTGTATTGGTGCTATGAAAATCAATACCAAAAAATGTTTAATTTTTTCATTCCTACTACCACTATTTAACATTTTTATATTTAGGTTACGCACACCATTTAATGTGTATGGATAAATGAGAATTTTTCTCATCTCTTGTTTTGTATTTTGTATAGGAAAGAGATAACACCAATTTTACCTTTTTTTGACACTTTTTACTCTCGTTTGTTTTATAGTATGGGAATGTTTATTTAATTTTACACTATATTCTAAATCATATATCGACACAGTTTTTAGTTCCAATACATTCTCATGTGTATATGATTATATAGCATTAGTATGAAATGAATACGGCTTGTATAATAGAGAGGGTTTTGATAGTATACAATTAAATTTTTACATACAACTTTTAATGGACGTTCGACGCCATTTTGGATTTTATGCTTTAATTTAATATTTAGAGGTAGAGCTATTTATTTTATATTGGTTTAAATTAATTTTAATTTTGAGGTTGTTTTCTGTTACGTATTTGACAAATATATGATGACAAAAACAACAAAGAACGGAGGATAATTTTAAATATATTTTTATTTTTTTTATTTTAAAATACATAGATTTAAGAATTAAATGGCAATCACGATTTCCTGTCATATTTAAAATATGTTTAATACATTTAATTAAAATGTTGAATTCCTAAATAATGTTGAGAAATTATAGAAACTTATAAATAACAATATAATAACTATATTTACTTTAAGAATTATATTTAATTAAGATACATATATTTTTTTTAATTTAAGAATTAAATCTATAAATTAAAACTGTCAATCAGAATTTTTTGTGATAGATACA